>JBBHKE010001626.1:132475-237081 GCA_037447655.1 Zygnema cylindricum
GTTAAGAGTAGTTAGGTAAGGTAGCGGAGAAATTGTTGTTACCTATATCGGAGGAACAGAAGTAAGAGGTTAAAAAGTCGGTTAAAAAAAAATAGGAGATGAACTAAAAAGTACAATATATATACAAAGATCTCTTAAGGCCTGAGGATATGCAAAAAAACACAAAGACAGGAGGAGCTGTTTGAAGAATCGGAAGAAGTGGTAATATAGTTAAAGTAGAACCCACTCTGCCGGTAATAGTAAACACTAACATTAGAAGAGTCGGAATGGGTATGGGAATATGAGTCGGAATCGTAAGTTTTATCGCAACTGCAACTGGAGTTTACACTGGAGTTAAACTCCGTATGGTGACGACCTTTTTCCAGCAGTGGTATGCCTCAAATTGAGGTCACATTTGAGGTCAACGTCAACGCTATTTTGAATGCTAAGGCTGAGTATAAGGGTATGGGTAAGGCTGAGAAGATTACAATCACAAATGATAATGGCCGTCTCACCCAAGATGAAATTGATATAATGGTGAAGAAGGCTAAGAAGTTTGTCGAGGAGGACAGAAACACAAAAAAACGTATAGGAGTCCGGAATTCTCTAGAAACATATATATAACATGAAAAATCAAGTAGAGGATAAAAAAAAATTGGCTGAAAAATTGGAGAATGAAGACAAGGAGGCTATATCCATTGTTGTTAAAGAGGCGATGGAATGGATTGATGAGAATTGGTCGGCTGAGAAAACACACTATAATGAGAAGCTGAGGGAGTTGGAGGGCATCGATAATCCCATTTTCAGGAAAGTATACCAAAAATTTTGAGGCCCTTCTTTTGAAAGAACCTCAAAGGATGAACAAGATGATCAGAAGGAATTGTGAAAGGCCTAGTGGGAGTCTCAAGTTTCTAGATTGAAATTTTGTGTGCTCTCTAGCTACACGAATCTAGAGATCCACTAAGCTCTCTAGGATAAAATCAACTTGCTTCATTTAGCAAACCACATGTGCCCCCCAAACACTCACTTACTCTGATCGGATACACCACAGTATAGTCCCAACTCCCCTACGTCGGTAGCAAAAAGAATCAGTGAATTTGTCCCCTTGGACATTAAATAATCCTTTGCCAAAGTTTGGTTTTTCTGTAGGAGCTCTCTCGGAGAGAGGCGGCTACCTCCTAATTTGCCTCGGTCTTAAACCCCCTACTACTAATGTATTACACCAATCAAAACACTATGTAGTACAAGAAGATGGAGGTGCCGATGTACTTCTTGCACGGCCATAGTACGGCATGGCCACTCTGCTGACACCTGCCGGCCCCAGACCATCACAAGCTTCCTCCGATGTCCGCTTTCCAATGATCTTGATCTACTTGTCATCCAGTGTCACATCATCCATAAACCGCCAAGTGATCATTTCGCGCCGTCGGTTTTTTTGTGCGATGATTAATTGATTCAATTAATAGATCGTTGTTTCTGTTCGTATGTATACAATGTTTTACTGTATCTATGTATACATGTCTGTAATGCTAGTTAAATGGTTTAATGACACTATTATCAGTTTAATATGTTACTGAACTTATATGTTTTTAACGATCTTCTACGACTTACCGGTTAGAGCCGACGGCACGCCTCGCTCTACCGATACTAGGTTCAAGTCCTACCGGTTTCATCTTTTTGGTAGAGTGACTTTCGTCACTCTTCCTTCCTACATATCGGTACTAGGTTCAAGTCCTCCGGCATCTTTTTGGTAGAGTGACTTTCGTCACTCTTCCTTCCTACCTACCGGTACTAGGTTCAAGTCCTACCGATTTTATCTTTTTGGTAGAGTGACTTTCGTCACTCTTCCTTCCTACCTGCTTTCCCAGGCAACCATGGCTCTATCTCTCTCATATATCTTCAATGACTACAACAAGTGTGAGGACCTAAGAGAGAGAGCAAATAGTAGCTGCCAAGGAGAATAATAAAACTAATTTTTTCAACTTACCTTTTATCTACGAAAACTTAAGAGAATAGATAGAGAAAATACTAACTTGAAAATTCACAAATTTCAAGACTCCCTCTATTTTCTAGTCTAATTTTTCTTTTAGTCCATACTTGTCTCTATAGAAAACTAATTTTGGAGTTGAAATTGGCTTAGTCATCATATCAGCCACCATTTCCCC
Source organism: Zygnema cylindricum (assembly GCA_037447655.1). Lineage (NCBI taxonomy): Eukaryota > Viridiplantae > Streptophyta > Zygnematophyceae > Zygnematales > Zygnemataceae > Zygnema > Zygnema cylindricum. The sequence continues at coordinate 134,620 of JBBHKE010001626.1, forward strand.
ATTTGGTTTATATTCTAAATTGATGATTTATCTTTTGCTTTTTCTCTTCAAAACTAAGTCTAACATCCATATGTTTTGCGTTGAAGTGATGATTTGGGTTGGCTGCAATTGCAATTCGAGCTTGGTTATCACAAAAAACCTTTTCAATCCCATTCTTCATAAAACCAAGTTCTTGCAATAGAGACTTCACCCAAATCAATTCCTTTACAGCTGAAAAGGAAGCCATATACTCAGCCTCTATGGTGGACTGAGCTACAACCTTCTGTTGTTTGCTGCTCAGCTGCAAACACCCTCCCCAGCATACAACACATATCTAGAGGTACACCTTCTCATACAAGCATCACCATAACTCGTATCACTCTAAGTGGTGTTGTCGATATTCCCTCCCCCCAAGTTCAACCACAATTCTCTACTACCAACTAGATATCTAAGCACCTACTTAGCTGCTTCCCAATCCCTCTTTCTTAGATCAATTAAACTTCTATTTAGCACACCTACTGCTGCACTGGCCTTGTACAATTTGTAAAGTATATTAGGTTGCCTACTATTTTCCTATATGGAATAGCTCTCATAAATTCTCTCTCTTCTGGTCCCATCTTATCATCAAAAATTACACTCCCTTTTTTGTAGTTCTTTCATTCACTTTCTTCAAATCCATTGGAGTTTAGCAACTATTGGCCTTGTCCATTCGGAAAAATTTCAAGCATGTTTCCAATGGCCTTTTTTTGAGTTAATCTGATTACTCTTTACCATCTATCCCTTTCCAACTTAATTCCTAAAATGTACTTTGCCTCTCCCAGATCTTTCATATCAAATCAGCCTCTCATATCCTTCTTTAACTTATTTAGCTTTTCAATTGATTTCCTGAGTACAAGTAAGTCACCAACATAAATGGCAATGAAAATTATACCGTTCTCTTCCTCAAAGAAATATATGGAATGGTCAGGGCTTACTCTAAAGTATCTAAATCTGGTAAGAAACTCGTCTAGTTTCTTATTCCATTGTCCAGGAGCTTGCTGTGGCCCGTACAAAGATTTGATCAGCTTGCAGACCTTTCTCTCCTCTCTTGCTTCCACGATCCTTCCGGATGTCTCATGAATATCTCTTCTTCTAGTTCCACGTGCAAAAATGTTGTTTTAATACCATCTGGTGCACCTCCATATCTTTCATTGTTGCCAGACTAAGGAGTATCCTCACTAAAGGGAATCTTACCACAGGAGCAAATGTTTCTTCATAATCTATCCCTTCTTTCCATGTATATCCCATTGCTAACAACTTACCTCTCAATTGTTTTATCAGTATGCAGTTTAAGCTTAAACACCCATTTGCATCTAATGCGTTTTCAATCAGGTGGACAGTTTACCAAATCACAAATGTTAACTTCTATGATAGAAGCCATTTCCTCATTGATGGTGGTCTTCCACCTTTCACTCTTCGGACAATTAACAACCTCTTCATATGTTTGAGGCTTAGTTCCCTGTGACAGTTTGGTTACTTTACTATTCATCTGTTATTCTTGGATCGTTTTTCTAGTTTTTCTTCCTCCTTCAAAATATTTTGATGGAACTAAAGGAAACTATAGATTCCTTAAAGGCTGTTTTTCTTCTCCCATGTCCTTGGAGTCATCATCTGATTATGTTCCCTCCTCCTCAATCAATTTTGGTAAACCATCTTCTTTTGAAGAGAGTTATTTTTCATTGAGGATATTTTTTGTCCTAGGTTTGATCTATTTTTATAGACTTTTGCCGGTCACATTTGAAGCGGACTATGTTTCCGGTTTAATTATAACGTTCGCATTTTTAGTATATTTGAAGAGATCTCCTGAATTTTCTTCATCCATGACAACTAAGTGTTTGACCATAATGATATCATTTTTCTTCAAGTCATAGACTCCAAACCATTTTACATCCTCCCCATATCCTAGTAAAGATCCCAATTTTTCCTTGGCATCTAGCTTCGAATCTGACTTATCTCTGTTCAGGGTATACACCTGACTACAAAACACCTTTAAGTTGGATAGAGTTGTTTGGTGCTTATCCATCTTTTAGACGATGTCATCCTTTTTGTAGTTGAAGTGAGGGTTCGATGCCTCTTCCCAGAAGCGTTTACCTATCTTCTTGTTAGTTAACATACTTTTGGCTTTATCCCCAAGTGTTTTGTTCAGTCTTTCTACAAATCCATGCGTTTCAGGATTGTGTGGAAATGTGTTTTGGTGTTGTATGCCCTCATCTTTCAAGAAATCTTCAAATTGGTTAGCTTTGTACTTCCCCCCCATAATCACATCTTATCCTCTTTATAAAGAGGTTCCATGCAGTTATTCACTCCGTATTTTATATTCCTTAAAGTATAAGGCAACCTCAAACATAGATCTGAGAAAGTAAACTTTGGAGAATTTAGACCAATCGTCAGTTGTAGCAAGGATGTACTTTCCCCCTAAACAAAGGTACTCTGGCTAGACTCCAAATATCTGTGTGAATTAGATCTAGGACCTTCTCTCCTTTAAAGGTGACAATCTTTAGATATGGAAGTTTATGCAGTTTACCATGGGCACATCGAGTGCAATCATCCATTATCTCATTATCCTCAAACTTTAGCCCATTACCTATCCATTTAACTTTCATTTCCTTTTGTCTATCTATATGCAAATGCACCAACCTCTTATACCCCATCATGTTATTTACACCCGAGTAGTAAAGAAATTTACACTTTGGAGAATTTAGACAAATCGGCAGTTGTAGCAAGGATGTATTTTCCCCCTAAACAAAGGAACTCTTGCTAGACCCCAAATATCTGTGTGAATCAGATGTAGGACCTTCTCTCCTTTAAAGGTGACAGTATTTGGAAATGGAAGTTTATGCAGTTTACCTTTGACACATCGAGTGCAATCATCCATTATCTCATTATCCTCAAACTTTTAGCCCATCAACTATCCATTTAACTTTCATTTCCTTCTTTCTATCTATATGCACATGAAACAACCTCTTATACCCCATCATCATGTTATTTACACCCGAGTAGTAAACATTTTTTCTTTTCATTACTCAAGTTAAGACGGAACATTCCATAACTTCCCTTATCTGCTGTGAAATAAATATGATCATCATGACTACACCGTGAATCACTATTAGCGTAATGAAATAGATAGCGTAATGAAACAATTAGCGTTATTTACGCTATGGGGAATGTCGTTTTTGTGGAAATAATTCATTTTATAATTTTTCGTATACTCTAATTTGTAAACTGCTTTGTAAAAATTTTCAATGGAAAATATTCCACACTAAAATATGTGCTTGTACGAAATTGTTCAAATTGTACGCCGTCGCATATTTTTGACATCCGCGAATGCCATAATGTTTACGCAATTATATGTTAGCGTGACTACTGGAAAACGAAAATATTTTTTCTGTACTTATCTACTTGAAAAAGTACAAAAAAGTACGGTTCTGACCGTACACCACACTATTTATAATGGCACTATATTAGAGTCATAAATTGTATTTAATGGGCTACCTCAAATAACGTGTATAAACATTTAGAATGTTTAGTTCCATTTGAGAATTTGCCAGAAAAAATAGGGTACCTCAATTAGCGTTCAACACCCTAATAGCAATTCACGTTGTAGTTGTCAATGTTCTTTTCCTAGTGCTAGTGTCAAATCCCCATAGATATGAGATTCTTGTTCAACTGTGGAATGAAAACAACATCAGAAAAAGTGACTATGGAAGTTCCGCTTTCCACTAAGACCTTCAGATTTACTCACCCCACAAAAGTAGTGGTTACTATCCTCCTATCCCCATTCTTTATTTCTTGTTTGTTTATTTTGGTGAACCATTTCTTATCCTTACACATGTGCATGGATGCTCTTGAGTGTATGATCCAACTTTCTTGAGCATGCTCTTTCATTCCCCCAAAGGCACACTTTTGCTTTAGAGAAATCTGTTGCTCCTCTTTCTTCTCCAACTTTTCATTGAGGAGTAGATTTCCATCGTCCTCATCCTAATCCTCCTATTCACCAATGACATGTGTAACCACCAAGGATTTCTTCTTTCCCCCTCCAGATCCATTGGTTTGTCCACCTTTCATTCTAGTCCGGTTAGCTTTGTGCACTATGCCATGAAGTGTCCCGATTTCTTACATAAATAACAGATATTTTTTGCCATATGCCCCGGTGTGTCTGACTGATCCTCCTTTCTTCCTCCGAAAGTACCATAGGGTTTCTTTGAATCCCTACCTTTCTAATCTGATCCTGCTGCCAAAGCCTGCCCAGTCTTTCCTCCCCTCTGGATTCCTATTATATTCTCTTGAACTAAAAAATTTCTTACAACTGAATTCTAGATCCATCGCTGATTTAGCATCTCCTGTACTCGATTCACTATGTTCTCAAAATCGTCCGAGAGCTTCATGAGGAGAGTGTGCACCTTCTCCTTCTCGAAATCCACCTTGCTTGCACTTCCCAACTCCATGAATAACCCTGCAAGGTCATTAAAAAAATCAAGCATACTTCCCCCTTTGTAATCATGTGCCTATATTTTTTGTCTCGCTAGCTTTTGCTATTGAATTGTTCCACTCTTCTACACATCCACAAGAGTTGTCCACAGATCGGTTGTCGTGGCCACATTGCTATGTGGGATAGCGATAGCTTGAGTAAGGTGTCGGAGAATAAGATTGATTGCCACCATGTCGTTGTAATCCCAGATCTCTTTGTTGTTCGCCTGTGTCTGAGTCAAACTTCTGTCCGAACAAATCCTGTGCTAGGTGGTATAGCTTTCTCCTTCCGTCCTTGCCACTATGGAGCACGATGCTCTCTCCCTCGTCCAATTTTTCTTCCTCCGTTTAATCAGATCCTCCAGAGAATCAGACACCTCCAAATCCTGGGGGTATCCCAGATTTACTGATGGCCTCCTCACGCAACCACTTAAAATGCCCGACAACCTTTTCTCACATGATGCCCCTCTCATCATAATTTCCCAATAAATGAATCCTGATCCGTTGAAAATGGGCACGCTAGAGGGTTAGCCCATAACCTAAAGTTATGTGTGCTCCATAGCTACATGAATTTAGTAGATCCACTAAGCTCCCTAAGATAAAATGAAGTTGCTTACTTTCACCAACGACATGTGCCACCCATATGCCACTCAGGCACTCACTGACTCTGATCGAATACACCACAATATAGTCCCGTCTCCCCTAAGTCGATAGCAAAAAGAAAGAGTGGATTTTCCCCCCTAAACATTAGATTATCCCTTGCCAAAGTTTGGCTTTTATATTGGAGCTCTCTTAGAGAGAGGCAGCTACCTCCAAATTTGCCTAAGTTTTAAACACCTCTCTAAACCCCGTACTACTAGTGTACTGCACCAATCAAAACATTGTGTAGTACAAGAAGATACAGGTGCAGTACAAGAAGTTACAGTTGTCACAGTACGTCTTGTAAGGCCATAGTATGGCATGGTCGTCCGCAGACCATCACAAGCTTCTTTTGTTATGGCCGATTTCCAATGATTTCGCTCCACGTGTCATCCGGTGACACTTCATCCATAAACCGTCGAGCAATCATTCCGCGCCGCCAAGCAATCATTCCGCGCCGTCGGTATTTCTATGCGCCATCTGATTAATTCGTTGAATAGATCGTGTCCGTTCAAAAAATGTATCGTTTAGTTTCTTTCGTATGTGTACGAAGTTTTATTGTTTCTATGTATACATGTTCGTAATGCCAGATAAATGGTTTAATGGCACTAGTATCGGTATAATACATTATCGAACTTATATGCTTTCAACGATCTTCTACAACTTACCGATTAGAGCTGACGGCTACGCCTCGCTCTGCTGGTACTAAGTTCAAGTCCTACCGGTTTTACCTTCTTGGTAGAGTGACTTTCGTCACTCTTCCTTCCTACCTCCGGCAAGTTTAAGTAGTGTAGTGTACCAAATGTGACAGTCCATACTAGAACTGTCTCGTTATTTCTTACAAAAGTACATAAAAAGTGTAAAATAATTGTCGACAGCGGGAAGTGCACTCATATTTGATTCTTAATAATAAAGACTGGGAAAAAATCTCGCTAACCTGTTTTGACACGTTTAAACGATAAAACTGTTTTGACATATCATGTTTAAACGATTACCGATATATTTACATATACCTGGTTTACAATGTAGTATTATACTATATTTTATGGCGAATACAAAGATCATACTGTATAGTATGCACTGTTATGGCCCATCACTATCGGACGCGCCTTTCGTACCCCAAAAAGTACAGTACTCAGCCCTAACTTGGACTACGCGACACACAAGTATACTTTCTCCCACTCTGATTTCAAGGTGTCAATCTTGAGTCCATTCAACCTCTTTTTGGTTCGAATAAATGGAATATTTTTAAATTTTTCCAGCCCCCGCAAAGTTGGAAGGGAACATGGCCAATAAGATCAAAGCAAACCTTACCATAATCGTGTCCCACTTGACACCAATATGACAACAACATATACCACTACCAGGCAAAGTCTACGCCAAACATCACTATTTTTCATCTACCAGGTCAAGTAAACTCAGGTTGTTTTTTTTTATACTTTTTGTTAACGTCTTTATTCACCCTTGCCGCTTTTAGTGTTTCCCATTGAAAATTTAATTTCGTCGTTTCATTTTTCACAAAATCATTTTATGCAAGATCCCATTTATAATATTATTAGAAACTTCGTGGGACACTTTTGCAATTCTGTTTTCTGTTTTTCTCCATATTTGGGTGTTTTTATTCTTCTAGTTTTGTTGTTTTCACATTTTAAGTCTTTTTATTTCAGCATGGCTAGTATTATAACAATAGCACATGGTCCTTCTCCAAAAAATGTTGTTGGTTATCTGCAAAAGGCACACATTGGTCATAAAAAAATTGAGTAACAATGGGTACCGATACACCATTGTTCAGGTAAGACTATGTTAGCGAGGTATTTGATTTTAGATAACATCAACAACCATTGAAAAAGAGGAGCTGAAAAATAAAACACATAATTCCTGGTATTCCGAGAACTATTCAGTCTTTTACAATGTAATGTCCTACATGTTTTTGGTAGGTGTCGCTCTCTCAGTCTCACCGCTTCCACAAATTAAGGCGTTCACTTGTTCACTCATATTTTGTCCTCAAAATAATTTAGATAACTAAAATACATTTTCCTTTTGTGTGTAAATAAATGTTCCGAACTGGTCCCACCTTAAACAGAACCAAATTAAACACAGTACCACTAGAAGTGTAACACTCCAATTCAAATATCCCATGTAAGGGGATGAGGATATCCCAAACAAAAACGTAAGGAAATCAAAATAAATAAAAAAAAACCCAAACAGGAGCAAACCAAAACAACCACCCACCGCCCACCACCCACCACCCACCACCCACCACCCACCACCCACCACCCACCACCCACAAGACAATTTAAATTTGTTTGTAATCCTCTACGGCAAAAACGTTTCTTCTTGGACTCTCAAAAGCGTTGGTCAAAACCTTTGCCCTTTTTCAAATCCTATCCCACATTCTAAGTCTCAATATTCCGCCTGACGCTCCAAACAGATGGTGGCCGCAGAGAGGGAGGAATGGGGTCACGAGAAGTTGGTATCAAAGACGACGAGAGAGACGAGGGAGACGAGGAGGTGGCGGTTGTGGCAGCACTACAAAACAAAGAGAGGAGAAGCTCCATCATCAGTCACAATGTTCTTTGCCAGAAACCGAACAATGCTATTCAAAAAATCGACTGCAAAGGATGGTAGGCATATATGAAATGGGTGTAGAGTATGGAGGTAGTAAACAATTTAGTGTTCTGAAGATTTTTTTTTTTTTAGCATATAGCAATAGGCCGAGGTAGGATGGTTGCGAGTGAGCGCAACACACTAAAGAGAAGTGGAGAATGAGGCCATGAAAAGTTGAGAGGGTGGGAAGAAGAAGTTGACGATGGCAAAGTTGAAAAGGGATGTGGGAGAAGGTCATTGGGTTTTACATTGGGGAGTGGAGAGAGAGGTGCGGGGAGGGTGGCTCGATTTTAAACAAGGGAAAATGAACGGGTATTTTCTCTGTATATAATTAGATATAAACCTTTTTTGTCTATACAACAAAATTTTAAACAATAGATACCGACATCTTCTTTTGACCCGTGCTACATATTTTTAGCATATAGACTTCTTCAAATCATGTAATTTTCATTTGAAGAATGGTTTATAAAAATAGGAGAGACCGAAGCTTGTATTTGGGGGAAAACTTCGTAACACATTGAATTAATGCCGAATACAAACGAAGTTTATACTCCAACAAATACACATTTGTTTTTTCCAAATGCAATCTATTGGTTTAACAGTTCATCACGTTTATGCGTTTTTGTAACAAAAAACTTGCTGAACTATCACCTAAACTTTAAGACTTTAACAACTTTTTTGGCCATCAAAAATCATCATTTCTATCAGCACTGAAATTAATTTGTTAATTGCGTCTATTATATTGCAGTTAAAATATAATCCTTGGTTGGCCCAAACACGCCGTTTTGCCGTTTTAATAATGAATTTAAACATTATCGACAAGGGTTATAGAAAACTGCGTCAAACACACTTTGTTCACGGTTTTAACTTTAGTTTCCATATTCGCCAGATGTTTTATAAGTATTTAAAATATTCAAATGATACTCTTATATTCATGAATAAATTCATGATTGGCCCAAAAGCGACCTCTAGAGTTGAAATATAAAATTCTAGACGATGATTATGAAAATCGATTCAAACTATCTACAATTCGAAAGAATTGTAGGTCCTGTATATTTGGAGAATTTGAATGATCCTTTAGTATTCAAATTAACAATCAGATATTCGCCACTATGAGGGGAAAAGTTCTATTTTTCAAGTTCAAAATCTTTGTTTGCGGTAAATGCGCAAAGAATCTGGACATAGATGAAAATACCTTAGAAACCATTTTCTACAGCACGATAGTGATAAGAATCATATTTTTGATACAGTTAAAAGCTATGGAAATTCGTGACATGGTCATCACCATGCTAACTATAAACTATCTTGAGCTTTACAATTATTGTATCGTGTTAACGAGAAATTTTGAGTTTCGCCAAAATACAAAAAAAAAAAAAAAAACGTTGTTGCTTTGGTGCTTAGTAATGGGAAAATCTATTGAATTATTATCAAATGTCAAAGTTCAACTTATTGACTTTGGTTTGCAAATCCTACACTTTCATGATTTATATCATTAATATCTTCTTGACTAGAGTCTATTGTCATATAAGAAAATGCTACTACAAATATCTTACTGGTAAAGCAAGCATGAGCAAAAAAAAGAATAAAAATTTGGCAAATTCGTTGTTATTTCCTCTAAAAAGACGTTTTAGAATGAGTCTTGTGAAAGGAGAACCTACATTTGCAAGTGAACTTGTTCGCTTGGTTGCTATATCCTTTATAGCATGCACATGTGGGTGACGTCACGTTGGTGTTTTTGGAGCAAATACCGCCTCCCCCACAAGGCCCTCCTTGTTGGGTCGCATTGCAAAATGCTTTGCAACTGCTTTTACTTCTTTGTTTTTTGGGTGCACACGTAGAGGGAAGGCTTGAGCCAAAAAGGCAATTGGCTAATAACTCAACACATTGATAATTTCCAAAAATTGGCCCGGTGAAGTAGTTGTTTGAAATAGAACTGTAAATATAACAACATAAAAGAAAGAAATTTGGTAAGCCATAAAACGTTATAACACTTTTAAAAAATGATAACAGTTTGAATGCACAAACTTTGATTCATGTACAACAAATTATAACAAAGAGGCATACACTAAATCACATAATTTGATTGACATATTTGTTATAAAAAACATAACATCTCCACATGAAATGCTCATATGACATTAGGATTGATTAATGAATACTGTATTTGGAACATAAATGAATGTTTGTACTAATGATTTGAAATTTCATCGACGTTTTTTGAATATGTCAATTGTCTAAAAATCAAAACACCCTAAAACATCGACCTTTTAAAAAAGGTTAAGAAAAAAATATGAAGGATATTAATATTGTTATTATCCCTAAAAAAACCCTCCTAAACTGCTGAATTGTGCAATGTGGTCCAATTGTTTTTACAACAAATCAATAGCGTTTTATCCACTGTTCATGGGTATATATTATAACACTACTAAAATAACTTTTCATTCGAGTACCTGTGCCAAAACTCTAAACAAATGTAAAATTATGATTTTTACAATATTCACCTCTATATGTTTCTTACAATAAACCATCACATTTTAGAGTGCACCATTGATGCGCAAAAACTACAATTAAAAAAAAACCATGTATTTTACAACACTGTGAGGGATTCCAGTTGACCGATGGACGATGGAATGCCTCCACTCAATTGGTTGCTATATAGCCATCTAAAACATCGATCATTCTCTTACCCTCCCCCCCCCCCCAACCTCCCCCACCTCCCCCAAAGAGCCTCACTTTAGTATAGGTGCAAGCTTATAAACCGAGAACCTTTTTCCTCCATGTCATTTTACTCTCCATAACTGTATTTCCTTTATTACAGATAAAAATTGTGTAAGTATGGTGAACATTACAAAAGAGAAATTGAATTTTTTTAAATAAAATAAATTGTCAATGATAAAAACTCAAAAGATAACATTATTTTTGTTTCATTATTCTTGTTGAACATCTCTCATTGAATAACATTATGAAATGGAGTTACTAATTAACATTACTTTTTGTGAAAACTTGAAGCCGTTGATTATTTATGATGTTTGTTACTTCAAATTTTTCTTTTAAATATTTTTTCAACAAATTGTGCAATCTAAATCAAATAGAAAAAAAAAACCTGATTTTTACAATAACGCATTAAAATAGTTATTCTCCATAAACCATAACCATTTAGAGTACGATTTTGATGCGTAACATAATTAGAGTGACATGTGTCTTACAAGTATCTGAGGGATTTTAGTTGAGCGATGGACGATGGAATGGGTCCACTCAATCGATTGTAGGGCAAAGATCTGTGACACATTGTAATTTGCAAATTTAATATGTTTTGTTGCCAGATTGAACATGCATTTTTAAGTTTAGAAAATAAATAAAATAATGAAAAACAATTACTCACTCTATTTTCAAATAGTTGTGTTGTCTCTATTTAATCATTTTACAGCTTTTTGACGTGGTGAATTGTTTTTCGGCAACAAACCATAACCATTTGCAACACACTTTTTATGCGCAACATAACCATAGTGTCACGTGTCTCACAATATTTGGAGGGATGTCAGTTGACCGATGGACGATGGAATGCTTCCACTCAATCTGTTGCTATAAAGAAATCTATTACAATGGGTATCCCACCCTATCATTCCCCACCCCAGGCCAAGTGCCTTGAAGTTAGTTTTAGATATATAGTTATAAGCGAATAAGCAACGAGATTAGTAAATAGATCTAATGGGATTTTATCCACAGTCACTTTAAAAAAATGATAAACATAATTTATTCAATTCTTTCACTTTTCGATTTGATCACTATGCACACAATGTCCACACACAATCGCATTTGTTTATGCGCCCTTTGTACCTCTGTGCCCTTTGTTGTTTTTTTTGTTTTTTCTTAAAATCGTGTAAAGTAAAAAATATAATAAACTGTTAAAAAATCGTAGGGTAAACACAGTTATAAATGCATGTTTTTACACCATATCGATTTGAGTCACAATCTGGCCAACCACCCTCTCTTCCTCAACCACATCATTCAATGTTTATAATTTTTCAATATAAGAAAATAAAATATAAAACCCAAACGTTACACAAATGAAACATAAAAAAAACATAATTTATTGACTATGAAAAATCGAAAGCTCAATTTGCATTTGTACTTTGTTCAAAAAATCGAGAAATATTTTCTGAATACACAATTTAGTGTTGCTGAAAACAATTATACATTAGGAATATTAAAGTATATTAAAAATTATTATAGCACACGGCTTATGTTTTTAATATTCGATTCTTATTCAACACTCATATTAGTGCATAAATTATAGTTTATTAATTTTTTTTTTTATATGTTATTTGTTTTTATCTATTTGTAATCATTATCGTACTCTATTTAAAAAACGTAATTGTTTATTATCTAGTTGTTATTATCGATAGTCATTACATTTTTATTCACGATCGTCCTTCCCTCTATCCTCCACCACACTCCATAACCATTTAGAATATACTTTTGACGTGACACAACATAACCAGTGTAACGTGTCTTACAATTTTTAGAGTGGATGTCAGTTTACATCGACCATTCTCCTCCACGCTCTCCCCCTCTCCCCCCAAGTGCCTCCCAATTAGAATGGACTACAAGGTTATCACCAAAAAAGGAAACTCTAGTAAAAATATTTCGCAAGTACATATGGTGAATTTTTATCAATCACATATCTTCTAAAAATTGATGAACATGACTTTTTTGGACTTTTACTTGTAACTGATAGATTTGGTCGTCTCTTTCCATTTGAAAAACCGAATGTGGCGAACACACGACATGAGTGGGGAGGAGTGCATATATAATATACTGGCTTGGGTAGCAAGAGATAGCAAGGGGTAGACAATAGGGGGTAGGGTGAACATAAACTGGTAAGGCTTGTGGGAGGGTGTGCACACATTTTGTAAAGAGGTCGAAGGTGGCACATAGGAGGTAGCTGGTACGGTTTGGAGTTGTTGGGTTAGCGTTTTGTGTGCATTATGAAGTGTGACGGAGGAAGAGGGAGAGAGAGAGGGAGGGTTTGGTGTCTAGGTTTGGTGTGTTGTGTTTGGTGAGCAGTGTCGGGAGTGCTAATTTTTTTATGTAGTATTTGATGCGTAGCTTTTGGTGCGCACTTTTGGTGTGATGACTCACGATAGCTAAAAGTAAAAGAGCAAATAAGAAAATATTTTTTTTGTATTTACAAATGATGGTATCAATAAGGAAAAGTGAAAAAGGCAGTCACTTCTAATATGTGTCTTCATAGCATCACTTTTTTCATTGTTATTTTTTCAGACCGTTGTTAATATTTTTTTTTCTTCTTTTTTGTAATACATCAAAAATACATCGCCCCAAAAATCACATATTTCTATCAAATTTCATTTCTCCCGAATACTTTCTGTGGTTTTGTTCTTTTACGTTTGTGTCTCTATTTATAAACTACAAAAAATAGACAAAATCAATAGATAAACATCAAATATTCATACAATTTTGACTGTTCTAAGAGTTTTTATCCCTCTTTTTCTCCCCACTTCTGTTTAAAATGTGCAATTTTGACAATTTTGATGGCAAGAAACTCATGAAATAATTTTTGCTTTGTTACTTTCCGCAATATACTTTTGACTTTTGCTTATTAAAAAAAATTATATCGCCTCCCACAACCCTCCCTCCCTCCCTCCCTTTTTCTTAAATGAGGGTCTTTTATGCTATTCCAGTTTTTTTATACATAAAAAATTCCCCGCCCCTCACCTCCCCTTCCCTCCACTCCCTTTCCCTCCCCACTCAAACATCCTCTCCCCTCCCACAGCCCTTTCCCCAAACTCCGCCGTTTTGTCCAATAGGAGTGTCGAGTGGAGGGGGGAGTTGGTGGGTAGAGGGGAAGGAAGGGTCGAGGGTTGAGGACAAAGGTTTGGAAGGTAGAGGCTAGAGGAGTAGAGGACGGGGAGGGGTCATGGAGGTAGAAAACGTGGAGGCGTGGAGGGTAGAGGGAAAGATTGGGAGGGTATAAGGTAAAGAGGGCTAGAGGGTAGAGGAGCAATTTTTGCAGAGTATTATACAGAATTTTATAAGAAAAAAAAGTGAAAAAAATTACAACATATTATAGTTTCACACCACGTGACATTTGTTAAGATACCCTCCCTCTTCCCCCCCCCCCCACAGTCACAAAGAAATAAAATCATGAAAACTATCAGAAAAAAAAACGTTACACCACTTCTTACAAGTATTGGAGGGATTTCAGTCGACCGATGGACGATGGAATGCTTCCATTAAACTTGTTGTAAGATAGAGTTCTGCGACACCAGGCATTTGCAAAACACCAATCCCCCCTCCACTGCGTCTCGGTTTAGCATGGGCTACAAGGTAATACACTAAAATAGAAAACAGAGTAAGACAATTTAGCAACTACAAGTTGAAAAGACATGTAAAAAGCCAATTTTATGAATGTTATTCAACAAAAGTTTGTTGAATTTCAACTTGTAATTAATGGTTTTGACCACTCATATTTTAGAAACTCAAAAAAAGGCATTTTCCATGATTCTAACATTTTCTTTCCTAAAAAATGGAGAAAGAAATCTACCCCCCCCTCTGTCTCCACTCCCAACCAACTTCCCCATCTCCTAACCCTCCCCCCCCCCCCCCCACCTCCCCTATTTGCTCATTCTCCATTTTCACAAACGAAAACAGAAGTTCAAACAAAAACCAAGTGTAACGGGAAATTTTCGCATTTTCTTTATTAAAATTGTGTAATTACTCATTTCTTTTCTTCTTTTTTGTGCATCAGATACATTCTCCCTCTTTGAGTTCACTCGCAAATCTGTCAACTTTGTGAGGTTGCCGATCTCCGGCACAATGCTGCCCTCCAAACGTTTGTTAAAAAGATATCTGCACCCCGTATCCAACAGCCGGTGAACAACATCGAATTTGTTTTTTCCTACCCTTTTCACACCATTCCCTTCTAATTTTATATGACTTAAGAGATATTTTCACCACCTACTATTCGTGGTCGAAAAGGTTTTTGATTCATAATCCTACTTCCCCCCCACACCATCTCTCTCCTATCGCGGATAGTCACAAAGCACTTAACCATCTTCCTATTTCGTACAACAAGACACCTCATTATCTTCAAACTCCACCATTCTCCCCCCCCTCCTCCAACACTCAACTTTGAGAATTACCAAATATATATTTGAACAACATTGAAGGATTTTCCTGATTCTCTCACCTCCCCCTCCTTGACCCTTCACCCCCGCACTTCTTATATAAACGAAAGCACGCCATTTTTTCATCCTTGCCCTTTTCCCACTCTCCTCTCTCATCATATAAATACATTCAGCTCACAAGGTTTCATAAATTTTCATCCATTTTGTAATATGCGAAAATGACATTTCTTCTTCTCTCCTTCTCTTTTCCCTACTTCCACAAAACACATTCAAAACTGATTCTAATAAAACACATTCGAATACCTCCATACTTAAGCAAACAAATAAGGCTTCGACACGTCATAACATGCCCCGTCGGGCATCCTCCAAATAATAGGTACTTGTTGACCTGGAAAACTATTTTTAAACTAAGTACCAAGACGCAAAATGAAAATCGAAACCGAAAATAGTAGACAATACTAGACAAGTGACAAAATAAACAAAAACAGCGCAAAACTAAACATGAAAGTACCGACACTAAACCGACTTGATTCCGCACACAGCTGATCTCCCACTGTTTGTTGTTTTGAAAGCTTTAGTCCTAACTAAGCTTCATAGGTGAGGGGAGTGTTTTCTCAGTACTTTAGAATATTTTGTGAAAGTCTGGTTCAGTATGTACCAGAATTAATGTTACAGCGAGGGAGTTCACGGTGTGACACACTTCAGGACACGCGTCGGTAAGTGAGACACTCTACAAAGATCGGTTGGTACTATTCAGACTTACCATACAGACCGAAGTGTCACATAAAAGTTTCATCTTGGATGAAACTTCGAAATGATGAACGGTGAAGATTTGCTGCCGACGGAAGGTGGTCATCCGGGACCACGTCTGTAATTATCTGATGTGTTTGTACACGGTGTACTGTGATGATACTTATCTCTAGTTTGTACAGAAGCGTGTTTTGTTTGATTAGTGTCTCAGTTCAGATTCTCTCTGTATGACATACCTTGACATATTCAGGTATCCTCTTCTAGATAGTAGATATTATTGATGTATGGTTGGTATGCCTCCTTTGCTTAGTTAGGGCACTAAGTGGCTGCTAGCTCTTGGAAAAATAGATCTTTTAGGTATAAGAATAGGACTTAGCCATTTCAAAATTAGGAACTTGTTGTATCAAAATTATGCTGTGACATTTTTGATATTTTTTGACTGAGAATATCTCTCAGATCTGTTTGCAGATTTCTGTGTAAATTTGCACTTGTGTTCCTTTGTGTATTATCTGCATTGTGTCAGATTTGTAGGCCATTTGGTTGCCTAAATTATCTTTGGCTGTGTTCCAAAGTTGTGTGTATTTTTCTGAGCAGCTGTGAGAGCTTCTTGCTTATCTTAATTCTGTGATGACTACTCCAGCATCATCTTCATCTTCAGTTGGTGTAGTAGTCACAGAACAACATTGTTATCCTTTGAAATACTGCAACGCATAAAACATATCGCACGAAACTCTCGCCAATAAAGTACACCAAGAATTGTTATTCAAAATAGTTTGTGTTATTACCTCTATTCTAGATTTAAGAACATAACGCCAACAAAAATAAACGCTAATTTATACACCTAACACTATATTGGATCCCATATGTAGGTGAGATAATCTGTGATCACATATCGATGCTTGAACATGTGAGAACAAGTACTCGCTATTTTCCCTAGTCTTTATTTTTGGGAATCAAATCTAAGGGCGCTTTTCTGTGGCGACGCACTCAATTTCCCGTGTTGACGCCTTTATTTGATACTTATTTTGTACATCAATTTGAAATAATAAGTTTTAGTAAAAAGTGACATATTTTGTACATTACACTATTTAAAAAAAGTCAAAATTAAGAGTAATTAACAATGATTAAACAACACCTACATCAACATAAAAAAAACATAGAGTCGTTAATTCTATTTTATGTTGGAAATGTCAAATTTTAGGGGCGCCGAATTACCGTTATTCAGGCTAATAGTGATTCACGGTGTACATCACGTCATAAGCATAGTTCAAAAGTAGGCGTTTTTATGGTAGGCCTTTGGTCGGCGCCTTTATCGTAAGTTGTGTTATGGGATTTTCATATGATCTTCTTAGATCGATACTTTGATCATCGACAGTCCGATCGTCTGAATCTGACGGTGTTAACAAAAAATTTTGTTCCGAATGTTTTAATTGGTCGAATTTTTGGTCCGAATGTTTTAATTGGTCCGAATAGGTCCGAATACAATATGGGTCTTAAGGTCATATTTTATGTTTTGCATACAATAGGCATATTGTATGGGCCTACTTTCACCTACTTTTGAACTATGGTCATAAGCAATGACCACTACGACTCAAACAATACAATACTCTAATAAACAATACACTAAGGAAAATGTAGACGTTGACACGAATAGAAACGCCCAATTACGATGCTAAACCGTGAATCGTATTAGCTTTAACAATTGAAAAAGCTGCCGATATGCTTACCAAAGCGACGACGTTCGATGTACTTTTAAGTGGAAGACCTAAATTAGGGTTGTTTTAACGGAAACGATTTTTCAATGAAGAGGGGGAATGCTACGATTCATTGAAAGAATCGTACGCGGGCAGAATCAGTTCGATTTTAAAGTGTACTTTCTAAAATGAATCGTGAAAGTACTTCCACGTACGATTTTGCGAAAGTACTATTATGTTTGTTTCGCGATATATCGCTTCATTTCGCGTCTCAAATTGTGGTATGTCTTATATAGTATGATAATACTTTAAATTTGTCCAGTCCTTTCGTTTGTGAAAATTAAGGGATGTCCCCGTGTACTAAAGTATCTACTTTTCTTGTCGTTTTGCCCTAAAATTCAGGGAACTTTGAGAAAAACTTCAGCAGTACGAGAAATCATCCAAAATCACCTCGAGGGGGTGATTTTAGTTAAAGTACCGCCCAAACAGCGCATGAAAAACGATTCACGCACGCGCCACAAGAGTGTGAAAAATTTTGGACGAGGGGAGAGTACTCGCTATTTTTCTCCGTGCCCGTCACGCGCATGTACGGAAAAAAAATTGTAGGGGTCTCGGACCTCCATTTTCATTCATGGGTACTTTGCATTGTTTTTCGTCGTCGTCGCCTCTCCCCTCTCCCTCTCACACTGTCGCTCATATCTCACACGTTTTATAATGAGACACGATAATATTTGTATAAAATGAAAGATCTTTAAAATATATATTTTTGGACAATTTTTGGGTTTTTTTTAATGGCAAGTCGAGCGAAAAAAGTAGAGAAAAAACGAAATCGGGAAACCATGGCGGAAAGCTCTTAAACCAGTGACGTCAATGTTGTCACAAGTGAGCGTGACGTCACAACGTCACCAAACCCTAAACATCCACAATTTCACGAAAAATCTAGACGTCTACAACTGTCATTGTTTTTGTTGGCTTCACTGATCTTCGGAAGTTTCGTAGTTGTCTTCAATCGTCACAAGTTTTATCTACGTCTACAACCGTCACATTACAAAGTTCCGATTTCATTTTCGCACATTGGGACATTCTTCAAAGTAGTACGGAGAATCTTCACTACAGTCCAAAACACTCTATCAAAGTACCGATTACATGGGGACACCCCTTTAGATTGTTCCATGTTATTTGTGGACTAGTAAATCCGTGTACAGGTGGCAGATTTCTAGAAGCCATGGTTAGTGTGTTATTTCAGGGACACCATGGACTTGTGTAATTATCAATCAATAATCAATTCGAGGAATTCATGGAAGAATAGAAGAGAGAAAGGAGATGGAAGAGAAATTGTAATTTCGGTTTTTTATTAATGTGAGAATTTTTCCAGAATTTCTTCTCAGTATTGATTCAATGTTTTGTAATTTGAATGCTTCTGCTGCCAAAATTATTTTTTAGTGAGCTTTGATTTTATTATCGATCCTTTCACTTCTTCCTTCCCTCCTTCCCTCCTTCCCTCCTTCCCTCCCCCATCTTTCTTATACACCAAGAGACACGTCTCCTCCCCCTCTCCAATGGTCATCGATAAAGTCCTTTACATCCCTCTCCAGTCTACCTTCTCTCACTCCTTCCCTCACTCTTGAAAATCGATGCGCGATTTAGTGGGGGATCCAGTGCGGAATTCAGTGCGGTTTTATCGCAGAAGAGAGTGCACGCAGCGACAATCACTCACATGTAATACACGCGACGGGAATTGTCGCAAAAAAAATTCACTCCGTCGCATGTGAGTTTGGGGAATTTGCCCTTGTTCACGATGGCCGCCTTCCACGCCTCCAGAGCCGACTCTGCAGCACAAGTACGGACGGACGCGTCAGAGGAGCCAACCAGATTCATATTTGGCACGTGCGAAGACAAGGACCGCAGACCGTGAAAAAAAAACAAAAGGAAAGGTAAAGGTGGGGAAAACGTACTGTCAGGCTCCGGAATGGCTCCGTAGTGGTCTCCTAGTGCGAGTGCCACGTGGCACGCCAGCATGAGCAATGTCACGAAGACCATAGGGGCAGCCATGGCTAACCAATCCGTCGAAAGGATACAAAAGCTTTCTAGCAAGCGCCACGTGGCAGTTGAAGCTCGAAGGGAATCTGTTTCTCAGGCTGGCAGCACTATTCCCGGTAGAGACTGTTTTCTTTCTTTATCTCCAGCGCCGCGATGCAATCTGCGCAGCCAATGAGCAAGCAGCTGCCAGCTCGACGACCACATTTCCCTCCGTACGAAACGTGCGACCCGTACAAGTAAATAGTGTACTGTACGAAACTGTAGCATTAGCATAGATGTCCAATTCGTATAATACGAACGAAACGAACGCCCGAATACTACGGACGATTCGCATTTAACGTTGTAAAATAACTTGTAAAATGCGTACCCTACTTTGCATCCGTACATTTTTTGTACACTTCCTGACAATGTCGGTACATGTATGTACCTTTTAGGATTATTTAAGGGATTTTTAGGGCTTTACAGCATAGTTCAAAAGTATGAGATTTTTGGTAGGCCTTTGGTTGGCGCCTTTAGCGTAATTTGTGTTATGGGCTTTTCATGTGATCTTCTTAGATCACTACTTCGATCATTGACCGTCCGATCTTCTAAGTCTGACGGTTTAAATATAACGTTTTGGTCCGGATGTTTTAATTGGTCCGAATAGGTCCGAATACAATATGGGTCTTAAGGGCATATTGTATGTTTTGCATACAATAGGCATATTGTATGGGCCTACTTTCACCTACTTTTGAACTATGCTTTACAACACATTTCCGATTTTCCTTCATTCCGTATGTTTGAGTATAACTGCCCCACACTTTTCATACATATACGTACATAGTTCAAATTTTCCGTACTTTTTAGGGTCATATATTTTAGGGTTTTTAGGGTACATTTCCGTATATTTCAGTACAGCTGCACTACATTTTTCGTGCAGCTATGTCCATCGGTCGTACATTCTCGTACATATTAGGGTAATTCAAAGGGGAATTTTATGGTTTTTAGGGTACATTGCCGTACATTCCTTTAAATTTCAGTACGGCTTCCAAAGATTTGCCGTATTATTAGGTTTTGTAGGGTACAATTTCCGTATGTTGCCGTACATCATTGTTAATTTTCCCGTACTTTTTGAGATTTTTTAAGGATTTCTATGATTACGCGTTCCGTACATTTTCGTACATGTTCGTTCGTACAGCTAGAACTAAACGAATTTTAAGAAAATAATAAAAGGCGCGAATACTACGTAAAAATCGGAAAAATGCCCAAATCCGTACGAAGTGGAGATCTATGGCATTTAGTTCCTCGTCAGTTCGTCACGTACTACAAGCCAAACGAAACGGGTCTCCCGGGGAATGGACCATAGTTCAAAACGTACTGATTCTCCGTACGAAACGTGCAATTTGTACAGGTAAATAGTATAATGTACGGTACTCTAGCGTTTGTTTCCTCGTAGGTTCGTCACTTACTACAAGCCAAACGAAACGGGTCTCCCGAGGAATGGACGCTCGATTACATGTCACAGTGATGTTACTAAACTACACCGCGAATAGTAATTAGAGTAAATTACTCTAATTCAGTCGCTCGAAATTTCTACTCTATCACATGAAATAGAGTAAGTGATTCTAATTTTTTCATTATTCTATTTAAGGTAAAGTTTAATTAGCGTTTTTAATTCTAATATAGGTTTGTTTTAAGTAGTGTGGAGTACGGACGACCTCCGACCGTGCAAAATTGTACTTTATTAAGGAAAAAAATACAAATAATGATTTAATACAGGCCGTTATCATGTAACTGCGTTTTAACAAACCGCGTAGTGCAAACGTCATAGTGACAAAAAATTATACGTTTTGCCAAATTCTGTAAGATTACTTTATTTTACATTAGAGGATATTAGCGTTCCGAATCAGAGTACTTAAATTAATTAGACTAAACTTCATAGTTGAAACATCTCTATCACATAATTTAGCGTTCGTTACTCTATTTTCTTTTTTTAGTTTTTGTACTCTAATTTTTTCATTACTCTAATTATGATTCGCGGTGTAGCGTTTAAACATGTGAGAATAGGTTCGTGCTTTTTCCCCTAATCTTTATTATGTTGAATGAGACGTGGTTTTCCAATGTTGGCATTGCCGTCCCTTTTTGTTCCCATGGTCTTAGGTGGTCTTTAGGGTTGGTGACTCTGAATCAAACATGAGTACGCTTTCCCGCGGTGACGCCACTTTCACGCGTTTTCGTTGTTACTTGGCGCTTTTTATTAGTGTTGTGTATTGGTAGCCATTTGCCGATAACCGATATGGCCCTTTTTTTGTCCCACCGATAATCGAAATATTGGCACCAATTATCGGTTTTTTATCGCGATAACATTGGTTCGATAATTATTGGCGATAGTTGTACGGTTCATACCTTACAGCTGTACGGTTCATAGCATACAGCTGTACGGCTCATACCGTACAACTGTACGGCTCATTCAGGTTTTGCGAACTTTCGTTCTTCCGTTAAACAGGTTATGAAACAGATTGTCATACATGGCATGTTATGCTATATACAATGGAAATTATAAAGTACTATTATATAGCGTATTATATTTTTTTCCATTTATCGCCGATAAGGAAGATGTCCTGGAGCGATATATTGGGATCCATCGGTGTTCGATAACCGATAACTATAAGTATTAGTTTTATCCTGATAAGTTTTTTACCGATACAAAACACTACTTTCTATGTACTTCTGCATGAAATAATTAGCAGTTAAAGTACGAAATGGCATATTTCGTACAATTAACCAGGTAAGTATCTCCTGAATTAGTGTAAATGGCACTAATTGAATTTTGCCTATATTGGCGTAAATAAATATTTAGTGTCAAGTTTAAAGGTCGTCATTTTGAGGCGATGATATAGTGTTTCTAACACTACTAGCGACTCACCGTGTAGTTCAAAATATCGATTTTGCGAAAACACTTGGAAACGCTATATGTAGATTTCCCGTATTTTACGCACTGTACTAAAACATGTAATTAGCGACAGCTTGTAGATAGCGTTTCCAATAATTTGCTCACTTTTCATCGAATGGTCAGACAGCTAACCTCACGACAGTTAAAATAGTTGCGTGGTTCACACTTGAAAAAGGGGAAAAGGTATGATGGTATGAAAACGGTACCTTTTTTTGTCCGCCGTGAACTGGCACGTGACGCTAGCCTACGTCAACTATCGTGTCGTGATATGAGCCACTTGTCCGTACGAAAAGTAAACACTTTGCGGACATGATATGTACGACGCCTTCCGAATCAAACTGTACTGCCACGCAAGCGTTTGCACAGACCGAAAATAACTCCGGAGGAACTTAGAACATGCCCAAAAAAAAAACCTCGGGCGCCCGAAAAAAAAAACAGCAAACGACCAAGCGGACACTCGTTTCCTTTCACTTTCAGGGTCCCAAAAATTAGTGTGCCAATTTCTTTTATTTATTTTTTCGTTTATACCCGACAGCTGCTTACAGAGGACCGTACACCTGCTGTACTTGCGGACAAACGAATCGAAGTGGCCGATGCGTACGGACAGGTCCGCATACGACAAACGGACAAGCCGCTGGAACACACTCAAATGTGAAGCCTCCACTGGCCACCGCCGCACGGGCCACCGGGGCTCATGAAAAGGGGGGGGAGAGGGGGAGAGGGGGAGGGGGTTCCGAATAGAAAAAGTATGTAGAATGAGAGAGAGGAAAATGGAGTAAGTAGAAGATTATTATCCAGGAGGGGGGGGGAGGGAGAGGAGGAGAGCAGAGATGGCAGAGAGGGGGGTGAGGAGTACGGCTGAGGAGGAGGAGCCGTATTAGAATGCACCAACTGCGTCTGGTTGGTAGGGGGGGGTGGAGAGGGAGGGAGAGGGAGGGACCTCCTGCGTCTGGCCTGTAAGGGGGGAACAATTTGTTTTCATTTTCTTTTCTTTCTGTTTTTTTTTTTCGATTTTTTTTTTCTGGGTTTTCCTGTTTTTTCTGTATATATATATATATATATATATATATATTTTTTTTTCTAAATAATTTTGTCAATTTGTTTTTTATCTTTTTTTTAGGGGTTTTGTGTTGGTTTTTGTTGTTTTTATTATTTTTAATATTAGTATTATTATTATTATCAATATTCATTTAATTTTAACTTTTATTGTTGCTTAAAATTAATACTATTTTTTTAATTTCGCTTTTTTTGTTTAGGGTTTTTAGGGTTTTTTAATCTCCTACAGAATCGCCTGCCTGGTGAATCGAAATCGAATCGAGTCCTGAAGGGGCTCTCCGCCAAGCGAACCTGCTCTCTGGAGGACGATGAAAGGTGCCATCGGGGGAGTTTTTCCTCCGTACAGTTGTACGGCATATTGTATAACTGTACGGTTGCGAGTGTCGGATGACGTAGTTTTGTCACGGTGACGGTTCCATGCCTCCAGGCTGCCGGGTGTACGGACTACGATGGTCATACTCCATGAAAGGTTCATATATCGTGACACTCAGTCACGTGTACTTTCACCACTCTAGTTAACGGTTCGAATCAGAATGGAAATTCGAAGTACGGAAGCCGAAACGTTTTCATCGAATACTTCGATGTAGTTCATCACGGCCTGACTTTGACAGTGAATGACAATGCACACTATTCCAATTTTTGAAAGGAAGCAACTCTTTCTCTTTTTAGACTTTTTCTATTCTTCAGCTTTACTTTTCTTCTGCGTTGCGTTTCTCCCAGTTTAGCAGTAAACTCGTAGCCCGTAATAACATCAGCCATGTAACCTCAAATTTTCAGTTTGTCCGTTAAATTTTAGATCATGTTTTCTGCAAAGTATTCAAGACACGCAAAACAAACACTATTTTACTCCATTATCATTTCTGCGTAGTCATCAAAATTACATCCTTACGAAAATTAGAAAAGGTTGAACCGAAAAGATAGAATTCTGTAGAATAATTGAACTAATTTGAAATAGGAGATTCCAAAACCAATATAGGAAATTCTAAAACTGTTTTGGCAGCAAAGATGCAATAACTGGAATGTAAATGAGTTTTTTTTTTTTTTTTTTTTGCTTTTTCCGATTGGATCACATTCTCTCGTTTTTTCAGAGGCGCGCAAATTCCTCTGCATAAGTAGTTTAACAGCTTAGCATTTTTCAGAAAATCAAATATTATTTTTGATTAAAATAGATAAATGGTGGTAAAATTGGAGCGACCATTCTTACGACGTACCAAACCCGACCATCGTCCACCCTATAATTGACATTCTCCCGACAAGTTATCCAATTCCCAACTTCAAAGCCAAAAGTGGGAGAAATTTGGTTTTTTCCCGCTGTGGTTACCCATTCCTGCTGTTGGTATTTTCTCTTTTAAAATCGAACTTTTAGTCCAAACAGACAAATATGCACTGATAAGTCTGGATGATCATCGCGATGCAAACCACTTTTTAGTGACAGAAAATGGCCACTTTGGAGGTCGAAACTTTGGCTTTTTTCGATTGTCGTTTTAAAACTTGACTGAAATCTTCAACTTCAGTCCAAGCAGGCCCAAGGCAGCAACCTCAAGAGGGATTGTAAAAGAAAAGGACAATCCGCATCACATTTTAGTTCATTTCAAAAAACATACTATCATTTTGAGAGAGATTTTTTTTCCATAAAAGCTCAGCAATTTCTTTTCCCAAGAGATACTTTTTTTTTGTGTTTCCCTTTGTTGATATTTCTGGTTTATTTACATCTGGAAAATGTCGCATTCGGAAATGCACATCGTTTTTGTATAATAAACATAAATTTTGAGGAGATTTTGATTATAATGTAGGAAATTTGACACGGAAATATAAATATTTGATCTTCAATGCTCGATGTTTAAAATTCGATCTTTGATGTTGGATGTTGGATGTCGATTGCCCCAAGTTCATTATGTTTAATGTGGATTGACGTCAAAATGGCGTCTAACAGTCTCCGGAGTTGCACAAATGTTGTACTTATTTGTACATGTACATGTTGTATTTATGTTGTACTTATTTGTACCCGGTGACACAACTGCTCGCCCACAGCCAAAAATGTACATGCTAAAATCTTTGTAATAATACTCTAATTTCAATAATATCCAACAAAAATAAAAGATAAAATAAATCTCTAATATCAAACTCTGTACAAAAGCAGGAAGTCAAATTATCAATCTCTGTACAAAAGAAGACAGCCTTCATTGTAGCCTTTCAATGCAGCTTCCATTCCAAGTCATATAAAATACCAAAAGTAGTGTTCACAGAATGACATAAAGTGGAAATTGTGACATTTCCGGTTGTTAACAAAACTTACCAGCCAAGTCACCTGAAATGCAAGCCCAGATTTTTGTGAACACCTTTGCACACAATCACCTTGGTTGAAACAAAAAAAACAAAAAAAAAACTAATCTTTCCCAACATTGCTTCTCAGATAATTTTCAAGAACATGTAATTGAAGTCGTGAGATAACCTCGGGTGCAAAAAAAAAAAAGATAGAGAGAGGGAGTAAGACAGAGAGGGCCAGAGTGAGTGAAGGAGGAGAGAGAGATATAAGATTTGCAAACATCATTTTGAACACCAAAAAGTAAAGATTTTATAAAACTGCTTTCCTCGGCACTATAAACGGAAATCCAATAAATAAAAAAAACAGTTCAACAATTCCAACTCAAAGAAAGCAAAAGACAAAAAGGAATTTGGTTTACAGATGGCAAAAAAGAGAAGAAAATGATTGTGAAGTACATTAGAAGTAATATGGGGCCAAAACAACAACGGGAGAGTGAAAGAGAGAGGAAGAGAGAGAGAGAGAGAGAGGAGAGAGAGAGAGAGAGAGAGAGAGAGAGAGAGAGAGAGAGAGAGAGAGAGAGAGAGAGATGCGTACATACATATGTATGTATATACACATATTTATAAAAATATATATAAATTTATACATATATATGTATATATAAATATATATACGTATATGTAATGTATATATGGATATATACATTGCCATGTCATTAAATGGTAAAATCAATATATGACCAATATTTAGAGGTGCCTCCAAATATTAAACCGAAACAATAAAAGTGAAAAAAAATCGTACAAAAAACAAAATGAAAAAAAAAAAATACAGAAAAAGGAAAGAGAAAAAGTTTTGATATGCAACATTGGAAAACAGTGAGCAAATTTTGGATTCTGTATCCAATAATTAACATTTTTCCTTGAGATACGAACGTTATAACTTTTCCGAGCAGAGATTTAAAAATATATATATATATATATATATTTAGGTACAATTTCTTATATTTATTTCCTTTCGTGTTTTAATTTTATTCGCCTGGACTTTAATTCATATATCTTTTTCTATTTTTAAGTAATTTCCATGCTAAATTATTTATAATATTTTTCTCTATTGGGTATCTCACAAACCTTCTAGATATAAGTTCAGACTACTTCCTTTGTATTGCTTTTAAGGGTGGCAGGAAATAAAATAATGGGAGAGAGAGGTAGAGAGAAGGAGAGAGGGGAATAGAGAGGGTGCCAGTGGTAGAGAGGGGAGAGAAAGTGGGAGCGCGAGGAAGAGGAGAAGGGAGTGCAAAAAATAATGAGTGAGAAAGAGAGGGAAAATTGTAGTCAGTGGACTATATCTGAGAGGGACAGGAGAGGGAGAGGGAGAGGGAAAGGGAAAGGGAGAGAGGGGAGAGGGATAAGGAGAGAGGGACAGAGGGAGAGAGGGAGAGAGAGCTGCCGAGTGAGGGAGGGAAGGGGAGAGAGAGGCAGAGAGCGACCCGAAAACGTTCCACTCGTATCAACCGATTTGCTTTGCACTAAAAAAAGAGAGTACCAGCAAGGAGTGGGAATAAAGTAACCCTTGTTTTTATTTTTTCCATCGGTGTTTTTTTTTTTTTTGACATTACATGTTCTCTTTTCTGATTGGTCCTCTAGTTTGCTCACAAATTTTCGAGGGAATGAATTCTTGTACGGTTCACGTCCGTGCGCTTCGTTTTCGAAATTCTTCAAAAACGAAAAAGTGCATTCCGAACATGATGTCCGATGGCGGACGGCAGTTGCAGTCTGGTTTTCGCAACTGTCGAGTTTTTACGCATATAACTGCATCTTTTGTCCGCCGCTACGCTCCAAAACGGTCGAAACCGACCGTCCCAACCGTCACCGCCGCGATTTTTGTCATTTTATGAAATCTGGCGTACGGATCCCAAAATTTATGACATCGTTTTCCCATTTTTCCAAGTGTGAACCACGCAAGTATAATGGACGATAGAAATAACCGCCCAGAAGCCTTGGAAGAGACGCCAAATTATGGTTCGAATAACGTTAAGGATCTTTGCAGCCGTAAAATCTGCATGCGGTAGTACGACTGAGGCAG
The DNA here is from genome assembly GCA_037447655.1 of Zygnema cylindricum. Lineage (NCBI taxonomy): Eukaryota > Viridiplantae > Streptophyta > Zygnematophyceae > Zygnematales > Zygnemataceae > Zygnema > Zygnema cylindricum. The sequence continues at coordinate 162,319 of JBBHKE010001626.1, forward strand.
AAAATAAAATAATATTTCGAATTTTCAACCACCTTAGATTTTACGTTACAAAACACCAAAATAAATGACGTCATATATTACGCCTAAACTGCACGAAGAACCTTCATTTTGCAAGCTGCATTCATCAGAAGCGGACAAAATCTTGTGTTCAAAAAGGATAAAACACAATCCAGGAAAGACGACAGCTGGCTGAAGCAAAAATCTCTTTCCATGAAAAGTACAGTACTGCGATTTGGCTTTTAGCAGTACGATTATTTACAGAAGGGAAATGATCGGCGCTTTCGTCATTTTGGTTTGGCCCAAGCGCTGACGTCACCCTGTACTAATAGAACAGTTTATGTACATAATAGTACAAATTTGGCACCGTTTGAGCCGTGATTTGACGGTCAATTCGTTGAAAAGCTTTGACTAGCGAAAAATTGTAATCAACTAGAGTGGCTAAAATTTTGCTCATGTGTAAAGCACATGCATGTTTTTAACTTACATGATACTTGTACGGATGTACGTTTTGGTTTTTATTTCGTTTCGTGCGAGTTACGTTTAGCCCAGTCTATCTTTTAGAGTTTGTGTATAGTGTTCATTCTTTAGTGTTATTGTAGTTTAGTTTTGGTATTTGTTTTAGTTTTTATTGCTTTTAGTGGCTTTGTTTTTAATGTTGTTTAGCTACTGGAGTTTCTGTTTTTCTTTAGTTTTCTAAGTGTAACCTTTAATGGTAGTTAACATTTTTACATATCCAATCACGTTTTATGCTTCGATGGTTTAACCATCGCTATTTCCAAAATAAAGTCTTCTTTCCTGTTATGTTTCAATTCACTAGAAGCTCAATGTGAATGCTTCGCTAATTACAATAGTTTTCAATTTAGAGTGGAAGTAAAAGGCAACATGAGCTAACACTACAGCAATGTTGGGTATCGGGTAAGATCATATCGTGATAATTTCAGTATTCGCGATATTGAATATCGATCGGTCAACGGCCTCGATATGGTAGGGAAAATTGTACGGAAAATCTTACGAAAAATGTACAAACAACGTAAGTCGCCCCCACCCCCCCCCCCCCCCACTGAAGGCGCGCCAGGGGGGGGGGGGGGGGGGGGGGGGGGGGGACTTCTTAATATCGCGATAGAAAACATATCGAGTTTTCGGCCAAAATATCGCATAATATCGCGACATTCACCTCCTTGTTATATCTAGGCGATATATCGATTATCAGGTACCTAAAACTCGGTACATATCAAATATTGGCATGGGGCCCTCGATACCCAACAATACACCTTGAATCGTTATTAGGATTAATAATTATTTCCCCACTCAAAACATTTTTTTTGCGTACACACTTGTCCAATTTTCAATTTGTGACCGCCAATCGGAAGCTACGAATCTTACCTTTCAATCGCAACCGTCAGATATACAATCAGACAGGTGTGTATGGCGAAAAGATGTTTTAAGAGACGAAAAAAACATGAACACTAATAGCGATTCACTGTGTAACTAACACATGTGTCAACACGTGTGAACATAGATTCTTTCTACGAATCTGGTGAGAAAGTGAGTTGGCGCGCAACATTTTTATTCCCATGTGGTCGTCGCAGTTTTGTTATCGTAAAAGGTGGCATGTCGTGTGGATGCTTTTGACGGAGGTAGGCATTCGCACGCGCGGGAAAATGTTCACGAAAAAAAAAAAATCCAAAAACGCGATGGTAATACCATTAAAGTACACCTTGAATCGTTATTAGCGTATATAAATTGTTAGTGTAAAGAAAAGATTAGCGTCAGTCAATCTAATTTAGTGACAGGAGACGTGGCAGATTACGGTCCACGTCCTTAAATAGTGTAATTTATTATGTTTAAGGTATCAATGTCAAAATTTTGGGGTGTCGATATAGAGTACATAAGGCTAATAACGATTCACGATGTACAGTACACCGCGAATTGTAACTAGTGTAAATAACGCTAATTCGGTTGCCCTGAATTTCGAATCTATCACGCTAAAAAGAGTAAATGATTCTAAATTTTTCATTATTCTATTTAAGGTAAGGTTGAATTAGCGTTTATTAGTCTAATATAGGTTTGTTTTTAATAATGTGGAGTACGAACAACGTCCGACCGTGCAAAATTATACTTTTATAAGTAAAAAGATATGCAGTTATCATGTAACTGCGTTTTAACAAACCGCGTAGTACAAACGTCATAGTGACGATAAAATGTACGCTTTGTCAGATTCTGTACGAATACCTTATTTACAGTAGAGAAATTAGCGTGCCAAATTAGAGTACTTAAATAAATTAGAGTTAAATTCCTCTTTGAAAAAGTTATATCACACGAATAAGAGTTCATAACTTCAATAATTTTTTTCTCTTTTTTTACTCTAATTTTTTCTTTACTCTAATAACGATTCGCGGTATATTGTACAAGTCAAAAATGACATGATTGTCACTAAAAAGAATTGACGACCAGCAAAGGTAAAGAGCATAGTTATAAAGTAGGTGAAAGTAGGCCCATACAATATGCCTATTGTACGCAAAATATACAATATGACCTTAAGACCCATATTGTATTGGTCGCAAAATGAAAAAAAATAGTAACAGGGTTGAGTTGCACATCGATCGATAGAGAATAAAGTATAAATTTTGAAAACATTCGGACAAAAAATTAATTTTCCGTGAGTTTTGAGGTATTTTTTGTTTAAACCGTCAGATTTGAACGATCGGACGGTCGCCGATCAAAGTAGCGATCTAAGAAGATCACATGAAAAGCCCATAACACAACTTACGATAGGACTATCGTCAGATTCGGAAGATCGGACGGTCGTTGATCAAAGTAGCGATCTAAGAAGATCACATGGAAAGCCCGTAACACAACTTACGCTAAAGGCGGCCTACAAAAGGCCTACAAAAAAACGCCTACTTTTGAACTATGGTAAAAAGTAGTGTTGGGTATCGGGTAGTTTCATATCGCGATAATTTCGATATTCGATATATCGAATATCGATCGAGGAAAGTCCTCGATATATCGTACCGCGACCAACATAAAATATCGCGATATATATCGCAAAAAATGGATGTCCGTACATATGCCGTACATTTACCGTACAGGGATGGTACGGTAAACCGTACCCCCCCCCCCCCCCCCCCCCCCCCCCCCCCGCCGGGGGGGGGGGGGGGGGGGGCTTTTGAAAAAAAAATTCCGGAAAAAAAAAAAAAAAACCGGAAAAAAACAAAAAATATCTGGATATTTAGATTCTCCGTACATGGTCTCGATATATCGATTATCGGGTAGCTAAAATTCGATAATATCGAATATCGGCAATAGGTCCTCGATACCCAACACTAGTAAAAAGACCAAAATGGCAAAATCCTAAATGTTAACCGGCTCATTACCGTTGTAGCAAGTCAAAGCTCGTCAATAGATTGACCGTCAAATCCCGACTCAACCGTACCTAATTTGTTGTACAGTAATGTGTACGTAAACTATACTATTTTCGACAAGCTGACGTAGGCGTTTGCGCCCCAACCAAAATAGGCAAATAGGCGCTTATCATTTCCTTTTCCAGAATAGTACAGTACTGCATGTTACTGTAGCATAGAACGCCCTCAACTGGGACGGTTTGTTTTCTAGTGATAGGCGAACGGGAAAGGAGAAAGAACGGGACGTGTATTGTACGGATAAACCTTAAGTACTGTACCTGCAACGATCGCAATCTATCGAATCACAAGGGTGTCAAGCTGTTAATTAAACTTTACAATTTTGCCTGGTTCCTCGCATATGTACGGATATCATCGTACGGATTTCACTGTACGAATAGTCGTTCATTCTGCTCCACAGAGATGTACCTTTTTGGCTTTTGATTTTCTTTGCCCCCTTTCCTGTTGCTTAGAAACTGGAGGACATTCATACCGTACAGTACGATATTTTACTGCTCCTGTATTCTTTGTCTTTTCCAAAAGATTCCATTCCAGTCTGTCACTGCCAGCTCATCCTGTCTTCCAATTTTGTCACCGTACGATTGCCGTCAATTCCTCATTTCGTAACAGTTCAAATATACCCCATTTAAATGATTGGAGCTCCTTCGGTTTTCCCATCTTTTTCGGCTGAAAGGAGAAAATCCCGAAAACGACAAACTGGCTAAAAAGTTTAAAACGAGATTCTCATTTTTGTTATCGATTTTTCGTTTTCATTTTTTTTTGTCGCTATCTCCAACCTCCAGAGCCACTACGGACAAAATATGGGGTAACCTCTTCTCGTCATTTCCGCCGGTCCTCGCGCCGGTTTTCCCGCCTTCGTTTTAAATATTTTGTCGTTTTTTGGTCGTCTACTGTACTCTTCATGTCAACGAAACCGCCCGGAGACATTTCTGTTCAGGTAGCTTCTAGGAATCTTCCTATGTCCTGTCACTGTACGGAAGACAACAACCAGCCGCAGAAGCCGACATTTCATTCACTCGCAAAACGACAAAATACCCGCCCTAACGTCCACCTCATCCGAATCTTCTCCATGACCTGTGTCCTCCTGTGGGCTGGCTAAACGACATAATTAATTTGTCTTTTTTCCTAATCTGAATTTCCAGCCGATAACATACACGTGTTCAGAAATCTACACAACGCGACAAAAAAAGTCTAATGCTACGCGTGTCAGCATGATTCTAATTCTGAAATCGAGCCGTCCACTATCTCCGTACCGCACCAATCTCAAATTGGAGTAATCCGTACACTTCTGTCCATGCCATTGTGCACCGACCACCCCATTTCACAAAGGTACGGACAGGCGGACTGCCATCAGGGCGGTCTCTTTCCGTACAGGTAACGTCAAGCTGTACGTTCTTGCGACACCTTTTTGTCGTTTCTGCATCTCACTTCGCCTCAAAAAGAGAGAGAGAGAGAGAGAGAGAAAGAGAGAGAGAAAAAGGGAGAAAAAGACTTGAGAGCCCCTATAAAGTGAGAAAAATAGAAAATAGGAAAAATAGGAAAAGCTCCGAAAAAAAATAGAGTCTATACCAAACAAAAAACAAAAGCAAAACTAAATAAAAAAAAGCAAACTAAAAAAAAAGCAAAATAAAAAAAAAGCAAGATAAAAAAAAAGTTTGAAAAAAACTAAGGAATAAAGAAGGGGAAGAAAGACTTGGGGGAACAAAAATTTGTCGTACTTGCTGGTTGTGTGACAGAGAAAGAGAAGAGAGAGAGGGGGAGAGAGAGAGAGGAAGAGAGAGAGGGAGAGAGAGGGCGAGAAAGAGAGAGAGAGGGAGAGAAGGAGAGCGATAGAGAGAGAGGTTGATTTCCCGCGGCCATGGTCGGTCACCTCAAGCGCCGAGCGGTGGAGACATTGTTTCCCGAAGCTTCGGCCGACGCAGAAAAGACAAAAAACTCATGCCACTACCCACAAACGACAAAACATGACAACTCCAGGTGTCAGCGCCGCCGCCTCTGCCAGCTGTCTCCCTTCCCTCCCCTGCCTCCCCTGCCTCGTGGCAGCCTCCGATTGGGCGCAGAAATCGGACGCGGGCGCTTCGGAGTCGTCTGTGCCGGAGAACTTTTGTCCTATTCCGAGGCAAATTTGTCTTATTCCCGCTGCCAGGTGGCGGTGAAGAGCCTCCCCTTGAACCAATGGGAGGCCGCCAAGGAGGAGATTGCTGCCATGGCTTCCGTTTCGGGGCATCCGAATATCGTGGGTCTGCGGGGGTGGACTTGCGACTCCGAGGGGGTGCACGTAGCGATGGAGAGGGTGCGCGGGGGAGAGCTCTTCGCCTTCATAAATGCGGGCGGCCGCCTGGCGGAGAAAAGGGCGGCGGCGATCATGCGCCAGCTGGCGGACGGTACGGCGTTTTGTCACAGGCGGCACGTGCTGCACCGCGACCTCAAGCCAGAGAACGTGCTTTTGAGTCGGAAAGGGGGAGAGAGAGAGGGAAGGAGGAGAGGGGTTTCTCACAGAGACGAATGCGAGTGCGACACGTGTTACCCGGAAGTCAAAATTGCCGATTTCGGGTTGGCGGTACGGATGAAGAGTGCGGCGACGGAGGGGGTGGAGGGAGAGGGAGGGAGGGAGGGAGAGGGAGAGGGAGAGGCGTACGGGTTGGCTGGGTCGCCCTTGTATATGGCTCCCGAGGTGGCGCTGAGTCAGCAATACGGGCCGAAGGCGGACGTGTGGTCCCTGGGAGTGATGCTCTATGTGCTGCTGTGCGGCTCCGCTCCGTTTAACGGAAAAATGGAACTGGAGACTCTCCGGGCGGCGCAGTCGGGCCACGTGGACTTCTCCCATTCGCTGTGGCGCCAGGTGGCACCGGAGGCCGTCGCTCTCCTCCGGAGAATGCTCTCTCGCGACGCGATGCGACGCCCGACAGCTGCCCAAGTGCTCGCGCACCCCTGGATGGTCAAACACACCCCGTTGACCAAGCGGGCCGCGTTGACCACAGCGTTGACCAGCGTTGACTTTGAATTCTGGGAGAGGGTAGAGAGGGAGGAGATGGCGGCGAGGGAGGAGGAGAGGAGGAGAGAGAGGGAGAAGATGGTGGCAGTTTTGGAAGTGGCGAGGAAAATGAAAGTGGAGGAGGAGAGGGAGCAGGTGAGGTTGAGGGCGAGGATTTTGGTGGAACTGGCCAATGGGATGATGACACGTGGCATGAATTTGCCACCTGGCAAGGTGACACGTGGCAGTTTGCTTCCCCCTTTACAGCCTTTGGCAGTCGACGGGTTTTCACCCGATTTGGCGGATCCGTGGATGGTACAAATGGGGATTCAAGAAAGGTGTTTTCCAGAAATTGGGTTTAGGGAAAATCAAGTTCACAAATTGGGGATTGGATCTTCTCTGGTGCCCAATGAAGTTTTGCAAAATTCTTATTTCACGGAAGCGATTTTTTCTCCGACCTCTCCTCCTTCCTCCTTTTCTTCCAAATTTTCTTATTCTTCTATGCCGGTTTTGGAAAGCAAAAATAACGATAACTATGATGGCGTTGACTTTGACCTTTTGGCGGAAATGGGATTCTTATCGGATATTTCGGAACGGAAAATGGAGTACAACTGTGACCTTTTGTCGAATATGTCCACGAAAGAATCGATTTTGAGGATGAGTCCGTTAACTCCTTACGACTTTCTCAATGGAAAGAAAGAATCAAATTTGATTCGATGGGATAATATTTTATTGGGCGACGGGTCCCTTTATTGCTAAGAAATTTCAAGAATTTTGAAGAATTGGAGTTATTATTTTGTTTTTTTATTTATTTATTTTCAGCGGGGGACTACGTCGGAAAAATGAATTTCCAGATTTTGGCATTTTCTGCGGAAGTCCATCGATTTTGTGAAAGTCTTCAATGTTTCATTTTTATCTTACAGAAGTTTTTGTTATGTTTTTTTCTTTTCACCGAGAAACTTTTAGTCAATAATAGTTGAGGGCGCGGTTTTTTTCTTTTTGAAAAACTTAAGTGGAATAAAGCTCCAAGTCTGTAAATTTTGCAAAACAGCTTTGTTTTTTTCTTTCCTTCTCTTTTCATAAGTGAATTAGCTTACTTTGTTTATATCTTGTACAGTCGGAAATTTTAAGAAAGAGAAATTCAGATTTGGATCAAAGACATCACTTGTAAAGACCCATTTTTTATCTTTTGGGAATAATAAATGTTTCGTGTACATATTTTTTTTTTCTGTTGGAAATGGAAGTTGCGATGATGTTTCATTTTTTGTAATTATCCCTTTTTTCCTTATTTGTTATCATTTTTTTTCATGTTTTATGAGTGACTTTCATTCCCTTTGTGTCACTTAACTACGTAGTTCTCCTTATTTATTTATGTTAAATTAATTATTTATTTTATTATTAAATTGTTGTTGTTCGTGTAAATAAATTCGAGCTTCCCTCTTAAAATATGTTATTTCTAGACCTCACATGAAATGTTTTTTCACTAAAAAGATAGCCACGCCTTTCTATTTGTCACCTTTTTTTTGACAAGTCTTGATTAAACTTTCAATTTTACTAAATTTATATTTTTTTCTCGTCAAAAAATTCAAGTATTTAGCACAAATTCGCCACTTTTGCGGAGCTTCTTAGACTCCAATAAAATTATAACCACAAATTGGCAACCATTGCTGCTTTTTTTTGTTTTGTTTTAATCTCAACAATTTCTAACTTGGTTCATTTGAGAATAACTTTTCTTTATTTGGGTTTTTTAGGCTTTTTTGGGGTTTTTGGGCTGATGTAACTCTCTTCTAATTGCGAGCTTTTTCCCCATTATCCCAAATTTCTCACATGAATTAATGTTGGTACAATGAGACAAGAGCCTCACACAGTACAGATATACGGATCGATTTCCGTACAGTTTTGACGGTCGTTCCGTATACGTGGACTTTCTGTATCCTCCCCCCCCCAATTGTTCACTCGTATCCTGAGAACGGTCATCTGTAAATGTGACGTAGGTCATTGGTACGGATCGTACACCCAAAATTTTATTTTTCGTTTAATATTAAAAAACAAAAAAAAAACCTAAATTGTTTGAACCAGACCGTACGGTTTCTCGTGAAGAGGAAGCAGTATGACTGGACGACAGCATACGACAGGACAATTCTATGTTTGTGTACATTAATAATAGCATGTGCCTTTTGACAGAAAACGACAAACAAAATGTATCCGGAGTTGCTCGCATTAAAGTATGTTATGTCGTATGTTACGTCGTGTAGTCTGTCTTGTGTTATGTCGTATGTTGCATCTTGTGCTATGTCGTGGGTTATGTTTCGTATGTTACGTCGTATGTTACGTCGTATGTTACGTTGTGTATCATGTCGTGTGTTATGTCGTGTGTTATGTCGTATGTTATGTCGTATGTTATGTCGTATGTTATGTCGTGTGTAATGTCATATGTTACGTCGTGGTTTATGTCATATGTTATGTCGTATGTTATGTCATATGTTGCATCGTGTGTTATGTCGTGTGTTACGTCGTATGCTATGTCGTATGTTATGTCGTATGTTACGTCGTATATTTGTCGTATGTTATGTCGTATGTTATGTCGTCGAGCCAGCCAGATGCCACCATTAGATGTGCAGAACCCGATTCGCACATTGGATTAGCAGAATAATCTCGAAGGACATAAATATGTACGGCACTATACCTCATATTTATTGCAGATATTAACAAGAACGTTATTGAGAAAAACAACAAAAACACGGCAATTAAGAATTTCAAGATTGAACTGCCTGTTTTTAGTTATTTTTCTTGTCGTATATTAAATTACAAAAATGGTGATGACGTCGAAAGTCATCAAATACGGATTTTCGACATCCGCGGGATTCTAGGCGCAGACTTTCTTTCCGGCTTTCCCGGTAAGCAGGCTTGGCATCTATGCCCAAGGAGCGCCAGGTGGCAGCCTGTACTTTTTTTCTCGCCACTGGAAAAACTGCCAGGAATGACGGGCAGCAAAGCAGGATTGTCGTGTAGCGGAGAGCTGGAAAATTCAAAATTCCTAGGGGCGGTGGTGGGATTGCAATGCTGGAATCATAGCCTTGGGGACACGTGTTTCTTTTAGCGGAGAAACCTTAAGAACAGCAATATAAGGTTTTTTAACGGAACTGAGAGGGAATCATAGAACTGATATGAGCCGTTTTTCCAGCCGGCGGAAGGGCGAATATATGCGAGATTTCAACTCGCCAGCTTTGACACGTCATCAGACGGCAAAGGGTCAAACACCAAATGACAAAAAAGGACGATGTTTTGTTTCCTTTCTCAAGAAAATCCAAAATCGAAGCAGATAATTGTGAATACCACGTGTCGAAAGACGGTGGAATTGTAAACTTTCTTGACTTTAAAAGATACGTGTCAAATTTGTAGGACTCGCAAGTGGCTGTACAGTACAGCTGTTTGTAATGCCTCGTACTTTTTGAATCTTCAGAATGGATCGGGTACGGATTTAAGGGTACATTTCTGTACACCGTGAATCGTTATTAGCCTTATGTACTCTATATCGGCACCCCAAAATTTTGACATTGATACCTTAAATAGAATAAAGTACGGTATTAAAGGAAATGGACCATAATCTGCCACGTCTCCTGGCACTAAACTAGAATGAATGACACTCCTTTTTCTTTACACTAATAATTTCTATCCGCTAATAACGATTCAAGGTTACTTTACACCTCGAGCAAGCGACAAAAGGAGCTTAGACCAGGCAGCCCATGCCATCGTGTCACACTTTGACACTTGTCATGCAATAATCTCCAAATATGTGAAAAACTACACCGCGAATCGTTATTAGTGTCAAATTTTAAATAGTGCTGAAGAAAATTTATCGTAATTGATGCTAATTAAGAATTTGAAAAAAAAAAAACGTGTATTCTAATTTCGGCGTTTATGCTAATTTGGAACAGCAAAAATGGAAAATTGTCTGTACAAATTATATACATTAATATATGTATCCGTACAAATTATTAGAAATCGTACGCCGTCGTGAAATTTAAATATCCATACATGTCAGACTAATTTTCGTGTCAGACTAATCACGTTTTTTTAGCGCAAGTTCCTATGCGTTTGCGCCTGATTTAATTCATTTTTTGTAATATTTTCACTTGAAAAGGTACATTTATGTACGGTCTGACATAGACCGTACACCACATCATTTAGATTTTATTGTACTTTCGTTCTTTATGCTATTTTGTATGGTACCTTAATTAACGTCAAGGAAAAATTAAAATCATGTATCCTATTTGGGGAAAAAAATCAAAGTTTTAAGAACCCAAATTAGAGTTGTTGACACTAATAACGATTCGCGGTGTAGTGTTGTGTATCGTCAGGGTTTTGCCGATAATCAATTTATGACTTTGGCTTGCCGATAATCGATATATTGGCATGATATATCGAAACTGGTGTTATCGCTTATATAAAACCCATAATATTGGTTTTTTATAGCGATAACACTGGTACCAATAAAAATCGGCGATAATTGTATGGTTTGTATCGTACTATTGTACGGTTTATTCAGTCGCACTGAACCGAAGTTATTCCGTTAAATAGAGTACATAACAAATTGCAACACGTGGCATGCCAAGCTACAAACAGTGAAAAATATAATACAAAATAACATAAATTACTATTACATGACGTACTATATTTTTTCCACTTATCGTTGATAAGGAATTTGTTGGTCTCGGAGCGATATATCGGAACCCTTGACCTTTCAATAACTGATAACTATCGGTATCGATGTTATTGCGATAAATTTCTTGTCAAAACACAACACTAGAAAAAAACATCTTTAGCCCATATTCAAAGCATCGGTTTTTTTCTCTCCACTTCCTCCAAAATTCAATCCACGACGAGAAAATTGTTAGCCGTACAGACAAATTTTAAAAACCAAAGTACAATTGACGTCATCTTAAAACTTTGAATGTACTCCGATTTTAGCTTATTTTGTACTAAAGTTTGGCGTCTTCATCTCTTCGACCCACATGCATGTGATTCCAACATATCTTGAAACTCTTACCAAAATTTTACTTAAGGTATTACTTTAACAACGAATAAAAAAACGTTCATGCAAGTGCCACACGAGTGTGAAATTTTTTGCACGAGGGTAAGTACACTTTTTTTTCTTGCTCGTCACTCGCATGTACGCAAATGAATTTGCAAGGGTATCGTACCTCCATTTTCATTCATGGTCCTTGTCTACGTCGTCGTCCATAGATGTCTCAAACGCATAAAGCGCACGCAAACCAACAAGATAATGAATATGCGCACGTAACAAAATTCAAAAGTTTATAAAATGTGTTGATGTACTTTGACTTTATATATAGAGGAAAATAGCAAATGTTTAATGAAAAATAATACTACAACTTCGGGTGAAGTTCCACCGGACAAAAAGTGAGGCTATTTACAAAAATTCGAACTCTCCTTACTACTTCATACCACATATTTTTTTTTTCCGAGAAGAACATTACACATAATCTTGCCAATATTCTCCAAAGGTTTGGGAGCTAATAATGACGGTGGAAATATTCATCCGCGAAGCATTCGCTTCATTTTTTCTTGTAATAGGCAATTCACCTTTAGAAGGTGGGTTGTCAATTATAGAAATTGAAGAGGCGCGACACTTTGAATGATAAAGGTACGTGTCACGATGGACAACCAATGGAATTTAAAAAAATTGCACATGGTATTTACCTTCCCAAATCCAACCGAAAATGCTAAAGTGTTTTTTTATCCGTCTTTCGTAATACTATTTCTGTCAACGCTCATTTATCACATTATTTTTGGCAATACTTTTTGTGTTGTACGCTAACTTGGTACGCATGTACATGGTACCCAAATGAATATTTTAAGTTAAACTTGGTTGTTGTGAAAATCGTCGACAATTTTGAGTACATGGTCTTAGCTTACGTGGTACCACTCAATCTAAAACACGTGGATTATAAGCTCTACGCGATAAAACGTCGTTCAAAGTGTAGCATCTTGCAATGTTACTCGTACAATTACATAATTTCTTGATGGAACATCGACCTTAATCAAACTTAACTCAATTTTTTTTTATGTTAATGTATTTATTGTTTAATTAGCGTTAATAACTCTAATTTCAACTATTTTTAAATATTTCCGTGTTCGAAAGGTGTCAGCCCGTACTACAAGTGCACATTATTCGGTATAAAAGTATAGAATAAGTGTCAGACAAACGTGATGACACGAGAAGTTGAGTGCGCCACCACTGAAAAGCGTACTCAAATTTGATTCTTAATCATAAAGACGAGGGAAAATCGTAAGAACCTGTTTTCCCAGTTCAGGAGTCGAATATGTGAACATATATCATCGTAGATACAATATGGGAATGTGTATCCATGTTAATGTTATGTGTATGAATTAGAGATAATTTTCTTGGCGTTAGACCCTTGACCTAAAATAGAGTTAATAACACTTTTACAATAATTATTTTTCAACTCTAATAGGCTAATAGCAATTCACGTTGTTTTTGCACGAGAAGTTGGAATTGACATCGAAATGTGTGTCGTTTCGTTTTGATTTAGTACAGTACACCGTCAATCACTATTAGAGTATATAATGCTCATTCGGTGCCCTTTAAAAAAAAAAAAAACCTCAAATAGAATCCATAATTCTATTTTTTCCATTATTCAAATTAGGGTTTTTTTTCAATTGGCGTTAATAATAGAAGTACACTGCGATGGAAATATTGTGGCGTACGGACAGGGTATCTCCGTTGAAATGGTACTTTTTTCGTATAAAAAGACACTTAAAATTATTTCTCAAACATGTGAATGTGCATTGGAAGAAAGAGACGCAAACTCGTCGACAAAAATCACGCTCTCATATGTTCGTCCGTCGACCTTGTGAACAACGCGACGGCGTACGAATTGTCAGATTTTGTACGAGAACACATATTACTGTAGACATCGAAAGGGCGGGTATTTATTATTCAGGACAACCCAAATTACAGTTAGGGATTAATTAGTATATATAGTTTAAAAAAAAAAAAAAAAAATCCCGATTAGTGTTAGTAACAACTAATTAATTTTTTACGCTATTTATTCCTTTACTCTAATAGCGATTGACGGTGTAGTGAACTTTTGATTAAATGTTTTTTATATTGTTGTTATAATAAAGTCAAAGTCGGTCAACGCATTTTATGAACAGTCCATGTTTTTCATGCGCATATTAATTATTTTTTTCCTTTTTGGGCGTTTCATGCGGGCGTTTTATGCGAATGAAACCTCCCAGTTAAAAACGTTGGTTCATGGCATACGACAAGCTCCTCAATAGATAAATTTTGTACTTTAAGACCGTACGTACACACTCCTGCATTGAAAAATTTGCTCGTACGTTTTTTACCACTGGTACGCGAAAAATCGTCCCTCAATTTTACACGTGGCCACAAGGAAACAAAATAGACGTGCTCTCTTCTTTGTCTCGAGGTCGCTTAATTGGCAGCGTCTGCGACCATTGCTTCGGTGACGTCACAAAAGTTAAAAGTCACTTCCACAATTTGGGGGTCCCACCGTTTGACCGTTTCTTATTTCGCCTTATAAGACAAAAAAACAATTATTGCTTCTGCCAAATTCTATTCGTGAAGCAGAAAACAAATATTGGTTACAGTAGCAGTAACAGCCCAGATTTTTGTCTTATTGGCATTAAATAATATGCAGATACGACAAGCTGTAAATGCCCTTCCCCGATGCCTAGCTCCTCTAATGCCAGCTCACGCCTGATGACGTGACGAGGAAATTCGGTAAATCCAAAAAAAATCCAGAATGTCGGCACGTAAAGACAAAAAATCACCACCTTTTGAGGGTAGAATGTTGCGGTCAGACCCTATTGTACGGCAGACATACCGTGACTAAATGATACATCCACATTCAGGTTACCGTACTTACTGTACGAAAAACCGTACACCTAGATTCCCTGGCAGATAACAGTTAGATCAGGTGTCGTCAGACAGGTCTCTCACGTGGCACGTAGATTCGACCCGCAATTTTGCCGATTATGTGCCATTGGAGCCGTGCAGTACAGAATCGCACTGGATTTTTTCGTGCGACGCATCATAAAATATTAAAATCATAGAATGTCACATTGATGTCGACGACGATCTGGCGTTGAAACAGAATCTGATACGGGAATCAGAAACGGCATCTGGCGCGTAGACATAATCGGCACTGAAAGAACCATCAGCGTCCGTACGCGGTCAAGGTGGATAGGTCGCTTCCGTACCATACCGTGTACCGCTATTTGTGTTTATGAAAAATTCGGCAACTCAAAACATTTATTTTTCGTACACACTTGTCCGATTTTCACTTTGAGACCACCAATCGGAAGGTGGACGTCAGATCCAAAATCCGACAGGTGTGTAAGGATAAAAGATGCTTTAAGTGGCAAAAAAAACATCAACACTAATAGCGATACACGGTGTAGCGTGAATCGCTATTAGTGACGATGTTTTTTCGCCAAGGAACGCATCTTTTCTCCGTGCACACATGTCCGAAATCTTGGAAAGTGGGTAGAATCGTCAGTTAATTCGCGAACAAAATGCTGACGTGTATATCGACATAAAGATTTCGAGCTCAATTATAATTTTCATATTTCCCGACGTGAAGGAAATGTCAGCTTTTGACACGCGTCATTCCACGAACAAGGAGCGGATCGAGGAAAATACTTCAATATAATTAACCACACCGCGAATCGTTATTAGTGCCAAGGTTTTTTTCGCTACTTAAAACATTTTTCTCCGTAAACACTTGTCTGATTTTCAATTTGAGACCGCCAATCGGAAGCTGAGAATGTTACCTTTCAATCCCAACCGTCAAATCCACAATCCGACAAGTGTGTACGGAGAAAAGATGTTTTAAGTAGCGAAACAAACCTTGACACTAATAACGATTCGCGGTGTACTATTTTTATCCAATCGGAGTGTGTCCGTATTTTCCCATTTTTTGGTTTTTTTCTTTTTGACGACGACGACTGCTTTCTATCCTGAAGCTATGAGCTTGGAAAGCAATGAAGTTTCCTCGAAGATTCTCCCAAGGCGCCGACTTTTTCATTCGTCGTCGCTCAACTCCGTCGGTACACCCTGTCCCCCTATTAGTGTTAAAATGTTTTCGCCACTTAAAACATATTTTCTTCGTGCACTTTTGTCCGATTTTCAATCCAAGGCCGTCAATCGGAAGCTGAGAATCTTACCTTTCAATCGCAACCGTCAGATCTAAAGACCAGCATCGTGTACGGAGAAAAGATGTTCAAAGAGTTGAAAAAAACAGAAACACTAATAGCGATTCATGGTGTACTCGATCGCGATTGGACGACATTTGGGTCCGACATTCTCAATTTTCAGAGCGTCACAGCTGGCGCGACAGCTGTCACCCCCAACCACTGACCAGATTATGTGAAGCTCCATCCGCGGTCGCCCGCTAAAGACAAATGACATCCCTCTGTGTGAGTACACCGAGTGTTAAACTGTACGGACTTATACGATTTATTAAGACTCGCTGGAAAGACGTGTGAGTTGTCGTTAGAGCAGATACGACAGATTCGATAGTCTTATGAAACGACAAACTTTTTGCAGAAGTTGTTTTGACTGGGCCGGAAAAAACAAATGAACCTTTTGCCAAAGTCACAGAGCGGTAATAAAAACAAACTTTCGGTCAATGTCACGACAAAAAATACAAAAAACCTCGGAACGCTACACCGCCAATCGCTATTAGCGTGTAGGTTTGATTAGCGTATACTATTATTTAGCGTGGTGTACGCTAATTGGGAATTTGGAAATTTTGGAAGAAATCGATTACTGTAATTAGGAATTTGGGCCTTTTTCAAATAGTGTGGATAATTCTATTTGAGAATAAAAGAAAAAAAAAGCGGGACGGGATTAGCGTACACAACGCTAATAGCGATTGGCGGTGTACAGTTCAGTATATCTGGATTCTTCTAAAATTCTTATTCGTTGATTCCAATGAGAAACGCACATGGGAGGCTACTGTAGTCACATTTGAGACTGTACTTTTTTTTGTCCGTAAGGAAAGGTACAAATCTTAAATGGACAGAAGAAATGACGTTCTTGTAGAAACAAAAGGTGAGGACCACTTGACCGTACACATTTTGAAAGCCTTTTCAGCGTCAGGAAAAAGTACAGTACGGCATTCTGGGACCAATAATCCGGGGCGGTATGCTTCCAAAATCCAAACAGATTGTGAAATTTGTCGGCTGGTGGTGTACCGTTAGCCATAAAGACAAAAGTACATTTTCAACAGGCTGTACGGAGAGAAGTCGGTGCCGACAGATATTAGAATGTCATCCTTGTCTTCATTGCATGTTCGTGTGAGGGGAGATTGAAATAAAATTTTTGTCGTTTTTTGTAGATTTTGGTGTCGCTATCCGTACGAACGTACGTCACTATTTCTAACCCACTTTTACCGAGGCAGTGGCTTATTATAAGCTACAGTAGTTTCGGTTTCCTCAGAAGAAAACTTTTGTTTGTTTGTTTGTTGTACATATTGACTTTTCGCAGAAGCGCTAAAATACAAAATAAGAACGTGAGACGAAGATCTAAAATCCAGAGAATGACAATTGGCCCTTTAAAATGAGACACGCCATTTTTTGTCTAAGTACAATGTCGGCTGGAATGTTACTTCTTGTCTTATTATAATCCAAAATGAGGCTCGATAATGATATCAATTAGTAGAAGTAAAATACGATCCGTACTATTATGTTTCAAGACAAATAAGCGGGATCTATTTTGGCCTTTTGCGCCTTATGTACCTTTCATCAGCCCCAGCCATACGGATTTCGCACGCTTTTTTTTATGTCTAAGTACAAGAGGAGAAACCTAAAAAGTTTTTTTGTCCAAATGTTTTTCTAAATTTATACATGACATTTGATTCTCTATCGATCGATTGTGAACTCAACCCTGTTACTATTTTATTTCATTTTGCAGCCAATACAATATGGGTCTTAAGGTAGTATTGTAAAATTTACGTACAATAGGCATATTGTATGGGCGACTTTCACCTACTTTAAAACTATGCTAAAAACCGAACATTGTCGGTGTCTGTAGGTAAATTGAGGAGGTACGGATATCAATGAAACGTAATGAGGAGGTACTTATCAATGATTTTTGCCGCGTAAAATTCTCAAGAAACGTAAAAAATTTCGTAAACCGTACAAAAAAAATATTCGAATGAATCAATGAAACAGTGAAGTGTACGGTTTAACAGTGTGTCAAGCGTGCGAATGAAGCGTATCTATGTACGGAAAATCGTCATATGTACAGAAATGTAACAGCTGGAATAAGTATGCAAGCCTATGCAGACAAATAGCTTGTGGAATATTAGATTTTGTCTTTTGGGAACCATACATTTAAAAAAACGTCCAGTCACCGACAAATTATATTGTTCTGTTTAAAGTCTACACTTCAATACTATTTCGTACAATACCGTACAAAATTATGCATATGTTGTACAGGAGGCCGGAAGTAAAGACAAATTAAGGCGAAAATAGCTCACGCCGACGGAAAATCACAAAAGACAAAATTTGTCCATGATTCGGTATAATACGCACAAAGGGTGTAAAATAGGCGTAGTTCCCTAAGTCCTCCGCTCTTTAGGGCGCCAAAAGTAGTCATTTCAAGGGCTTTTTTCAATGATTGCGCATTTTATGACCGTATAATCCTGGCGCATTGGGACCTGTACGGTCATAGCTCGCCCAATCAATGCTAGCGGCCTCGAAATGATACGTTTGGTCCCTCAGATGGAGCAGAGCCCTAAAGCGGTTTCACACGTGCGTAAAACATTAGTTTTCACGCGTGCTAACTAGACTCACACGTGCGAAATGATCACACGGGGGAATACAGCTCACGCAAAAAGACGCTTGCTTTCCATATTTTCTGCAAAATTCGGCCTCCTGCCAACCAAATTATTGCTGGCAATAACTGTAGCTTCCGGCATCTCTTTGTCGGTCCAATGGAACGAAGCCCACTGTCGTTCAAATAGTACAAATTTTTCGTACTATCAGTATCTAGGAAAATTTCTGGATTAAAATGCGACAACTGTACTATGATCGACTCTTCCACGTCACCACGCTTGACACAACACGGTCCTTAGGTACAATGTGGAGGTACAGTGAAAGTGATACATATATTATATATATATATATATATATATTTATCTACGTGGCATCCACTATCGACGATGCTGAAAAATGTATGAAAAGGTTGTGCTCATGTATTGAAGTATCGACCATTTTTTGTCGTTTTGACTCAAAATTCAGTCCCTAACGTTAAAATCTTTTGCCGTACGACAAAAAATAGTTTTACCACAGCACAAATGAGCGTCAGTTCGATACTTAGAATGTACTCCACGTTTGTCGTCTTACGTACTCCCTTTGTTGTTTTCCTCTTTTCGACCCCCGGGGAAAATAAAAAAACTTTATAAAAAATCACCTCGCGAGTTATTTTAGTTTAAGTATCACTCAAACAACGAATGAAAAACGTTCCACGCCACAAGTGAGAAAAAAAAAAGGACAAGGAGGGAGAGTAAAGGTGGGGCTCAATCAGGCAAAAAGTGAGGCAGTTTACTGGAAAACGTACTTTTTCGTACTAAGCCCTACTTCTTTTTTTACTATTAATTACAAAACATGTTTAATGGAGACACAACAAGATTCTCCAAACTTTTGGACGAAACTTAAACCGTCCGATTTTGAGATTTCGAAGCAAACGCTCACTCTGTCCAATTTTTTGACAATCTCCTCAACTATCCCAAGGAGGACACTTTCCACACACTGGATGTGTCTATTGGTACACTTGTAAAAGTCAGATTCGATCCACGACGGACATGAAAGTAAAAAACTTACATGTGGCAAAGGGCGTGTGTCACACAAATCCACCCTGTTTGACGATAAGATCTTGGTTGAAGGACATCGTGTCACGCGATATTACATGAACGTACAAATGGTACATTCATGAACGTCTGTACAGATTTTCACTTTGAAAAGGATATAGTAATCGTTGGTACAACGAAAAATACAAGAACGTACAAATTGTACATTAGTGTACCACTGCTACATATTTTAATCTGCGTCCGTCTGAACCATAGTTCAAAAGTAGGTGAAAGTAGGCCCATACAATATGCCTATTGTACACAAAACATACAATATGACCTTAAGACCCATATTGCATCGGCCGCAAAATGAAAAAAAAAGGTAACAGGGTTGAGTTGCACATCGATCGAAAGAGAATTAAGCGTCATGTTTAAATTTTGAAAAACATTCGGACAAAAAGATATTTTTCTGTGAGTTTTGAGGTATTTTTTATTTAAGTCGTCAGATTTCGACGATCGGACGGTCGCTGATAAAAGTAAGCGATTTAAGAAGTTCACATGAAAAGCCCATAACACAACTTACGAAAGGACAATCTGTCATATTAGTGTATGCAATTTTGAGGGCCACACTAAATAAAGCCTCAAATCGACCAACAAAGCAGTCGTCCGCGGTTTTTTTTTTCCCGGTATTTTTTCCCACGGAATGTCATCCTACGCCGTGTCAGTTCGCTAAAAAAAATCGTCCGGCGGCGTGCGCTGTACTATGATCTTACGTCATTTTCAGACGTTCGTACAGAAGTGTGCACGACGCACACACATACAGTATGCCTCTACGCGAGTTTTGTGCAAAGTTTTGAGCGCCTACCAAAGGCATACCATAAAAAAACCGATTTTTGAACTATGGTCTGAACAGATACGTCGTTCAGATTTTGTACTTTTCAAATCTTCCAATATTCTCGGCCAATTAAACAACGTGGTTCTAATCGCAACCAGCAGTAAGCAAGTGGCACAAATATTATAGACTGTAAACGTGTCTGTACGATTACTAAAAATTCAGATGGATGACGACCCTAAGGCGGTGTGCCCGTGTGATAAAGTAAGGGTTTTTTTCCGTCGTTTTCACAAAAAATGGAAGAAACAAGAAAACTTTACGCCGTACGAAAAATGGGTAAAAACCAAAGTACATTTTGCGTCATCTCGGAACTTTGAGAGTACGCCAATTTGGCGTTATTATCTTTTCGACCCACTTTCATGTCACGCCTGCTCATCTTCACACTTAAATCACCACGCAAGGTGATTTTAAAAGAAGTAATAGCCAGCTGACAAATAGTAAAACAGTATTGCAGGCGTGAAGCGTCTTCTATTTTTTTTGCACGAGGGAGCGTACACGCTATTTTTTTCCTTGTTCTTCATGCGCATGCACGTACGAAAATGACAAGCATGTACGGAAAAAAAAATGTTGGAGTCTCTTACCTCCACTTTCATTCATGGGTTTTTTGAAAATGTTTACGTCGTTCTTGAATCTCCCTCTCACTCTCTCACTCGACTACTCCTCTTTCTTTCTTCTCTAAATGAAATACAACAATAATAGTATCAAATAAAAAATACGTGTTTTTTTTCTTTCTATTTAAATATATTTGGCCTTTAATTTGATGGTATATTGAATGATAAAAGATAACAAAAAAAAAACCGGGAAACCAATGCGGAAAGCTTACGTAGCATGACTTCGCGATGTCACAAAAGCCTAAACGTCTACAATGTCACAAAAAACTCGACGTCTACAACCGTTGTCGTTTTCGCAAACGCCACCAATTTTAGGAATTTTTGTAGTCGTCTACATTTTGTTTCGTGGTCCGTCGCACATTTTGTAGACGTCTACAACTAAAACATATTTGAAGTACCGAAGACCCTAAGTAACGATTAATATATAAACAATTTAAAAAGTACAGCGAAAAGTTTGCGGAAATACCAAAGTAACATTCTAAAATTTTGTTTACATAGGCACACCGCGTAATAGCTGTTTTTCCCTTGCCCGTCAAGCGCATGCACTGAAAAAAAAAATTGTAAAGGTCTCAGACGTCCACTTTCATTTTTGGATATTTTGTGGAAGTTTACGGTGTCGTCGCCTCTCCCTCTCGTTTTCACACTCCTGCTATTATCTCATTCTTGGAGTGAAATACGACTATTCTGGTATGAAATAAAAGATCTTTAAAAAATAAACTTTTCGATTACCTTTAGGCGTATTTTGATGTCAGGTTGAGTGGGAAAAGGTGAAAAAACGAATCAAAATGCCATGACCGAAGGTTTTGGAATTTGCGACGTCGACGCTGTCAAAAGTGAGCATGACGCCACAATGTCACAAAAGCCTAGGAATTTACAATGTCTAAAAAATCTAACTCTCTACAATTCTCGCCGTTTTTGTAAGCTTCACGAATTTTCAAGAAGTTTCGTAGTGGTCTTCAATCGTCAGAAGTTGTGCTAACGTCTACATTTACCACCTTTCAAAGTTCCGATTTCATATTCGCAAATTGGAACGCTACGAGAAGTAGTACGAGGAATCTTCACTAAAATCCAAAGTACTACTCCAAAGTATCGATTACATGGGGACACCCTCTAAAGGTCTGTGATTATGTAATACTTTGAAGTAGTACTTTGTACTTTGTAATACTTTGTAAATTCTATTTACTACACCATGTATCGCTATTAGGGCATGTACCCATGTGATATAGTGAAGTTATTTTTTTGTCATTTTCCTCCAAAACTTACCCCGCAACGAGATTTTTTTCAGCCGTCCCAAAAAAATAAAAACATCACAGTACAATTATCGTCATCTTACAACTTTATATGTACTACATTTTGTCGTCTTGCCTATGCCAACCCACTTTAATGTCACTCCATCTCATCTTCACACCTCGCGCTAGCGAGGTGGTTTTAGTTGAAGTAACAAGTTATGAACGAATAGAAAGACGTTGTTGCATGCATCACACGCTTTTGCAAACGTTTTTGCGTTACACGGAGTACGAAATATAAAATCATTCTTTGTTTCTAAGATGTACGTATTTCTTCCGTGAAAGGGCACTTTAGGGGTCTTAAGAATCAAATGCAAGTTCACCAAAGCGACTTTCGTGAAGGGGTCTCTCTCTCTCCCCGCGTCACCATTGCGTCCATCTCACAATTTCATGGAATGAAACACAACAATATTGGTAACAAATAAAAAACATTTAGCAAAATTTGATTATGAGTATCTTTGGACATGTTTTGATGCCAAGTAGAGTGAAAATGACAAAAAACCAAAATTGAGAAACTATGGCGTATCCATCATCATGGGTGGAGAGAAAGGGAAAGAGAAAGCTACACAGGTGGCAACTGAAGCGGTACTTATACCTGTTGAACCAAAAACAAAGGAAAATGATCATCAGATGTGGCAGTACAAAAACACGGTTGCGAAGCACTTCATTTTGAGGAATCTAACAAAACCCATTGCATCAATCTAAAGTCTGCAAAAATCCAGGAGTCTTTAGTGAACACATATAGGAGTGCAACTATCTTGCAACAACTGTTTTCAGATCAGAAAATTAACGCCTATGTTTATAACGGTAAAAAAATGTTAGATTTTTGCAATGATCTTGCTGGCCTATATGTTGAACTTAAGAGTGCATGAAAAGTAGAAACTGAAAAACAGAAAGTCAACACACTAATATTGAAACTCCCAAATGAATATAAAACATTGTGAACAAGATTTAAGACTTCCTAGACAACCGATGGAAGTAGAATGCAGTTGTTGGGATGATCGTGATTCGAGAGAATACAATGGAAATCTAAAGAGGAAGTCCTAGTATCGAATCACTTGGAGTAGGGATAGATTAGAAAAACGGAGATGGGAAAAAACCTTACAAGCTTTTTGGTGGAGGGGGGAGAAGAGGAAAAGTTTAGGAACCAGGAATTGATCCCCCAATTGTAGTATGTTACTTTGGTAAAAAACTCGGGCACTATATGGCAGATTACACTAGATTGGCAGAGCTCAAAACCAAGGATGGAAAGTGGAATCCGAGTCAAGGAGGGAGGAAGAATGGAATTGTAGCAAAAAAGAGCATGAAGACGAGGAGCAGGTACTCAAGAAGGAGATTGATTTGTTTATCCTTAACGAGAAAGTGGAAAAGAAGGACATGGAGACAAAAAATCTAAGAAGGCAAAGTGTGCATTCGGAGGTATGAAAGAAACACCCGAGGATGGTTGGATCATTCATTCAGGGGCATATATGAATATGTGTAAATTATTTATACGAAGAAACTACTGAAAATGAAGACGATGAGGGTACAATTGTAGTCATTCCAGAATGAAAACAAACATGAAACTTTCACAAAAAAACCGCTCTAAAAAATAACAACTTCAACACTTGATAGATCACAAACCAAAGATACAATAACTTTGAAAATCTACCACAACAAAGATAATATCAGGTTAAACACAAAAACAAGCTTACAAGTAGTTCTGATCACAGATATGTGAGATATTTCTAGATAAAAATGCCAAAAACAACATGTACAGTTTTTGACTACAAAGTGCTCATCCCTACAAAATTGTCTAAGTCCTACTCATATACACTGGAGCCTATGCTGCTGAACTTACAGAGGCATACCAGCCGTACAATAAATACCTAAAAAAATTAGTACGGCGAGTATAATCGATACGAACAAGGTACGTCATGCAAAAAGAATCATTCACTAATTAGCATAGTTCAAAAGTAGGCGTTTTTTGTAGGCCGCCTTTAGCGTAAGTTGTGGTATGGGCTTTCCATATGATCTTCTAAGATTGCTACTTTGATCAGCGATTGTCCGATCGACCAATTCTGACGGTTTTAATAAATAATACCTCAAAACTCACAGAAAATATGTTTTTGTCCGAATGTTTTTCAAAATTTAGACATGACGTTTAATTCTCTATCGATCGATGTGCAACTCAACCCTGTTACTATTTTTTCATTTTGCGACCAATACAATATGGGTCTTAAGGTCATGTTGTATGTTTTGCGTACAGTAGGCATATTGTATGGGCCTACTTTCACCTACTTTTGAACTATGCTAATTAGCTAACCACACAAAGACAAAAAGCTGTTGAACCAAATATTTACAAAGGAGTAGGATTTTGTATACCACGTCATTTGTCCTGTTTGTGGTCCACACGGAGAAGCATTTGTCGGTGGTCTCTTTTCGCCGCCTACATATCAGATTTCGGCACCTTAGACAAATCTCCATGTGCCATTTCGTCCTTAAGTGTATCTATGCACCAACAGATGAATATTTTGGAGTGTCTTATTATTTTGTGGCTACGTGTGTCTTGGGAGTGTACACAAAGGTGTACTCCCTACCGAGATACTGTAATGTCAATTCTGGTTTGTATTGAACCGAACTCATGACCAAACATATGTTAAGTCGTGAAACTCTCTCTCATTCACACTCGAGGCATATAGAGGACTAAAGCTTTCAAACCGACATAAAGATAGGGAATGGTTTATAAAACCAAGAAAATCCCTCTTTAGAGATAGAGCATGGGGATGGGAGAATAGTTACCACTATTTTGGTGGGATCAGTAGACCTTAAGGTCTTAGTGGATGGAAAGGTTTCCACAGTCTGTCAAATGTTTTTTATATCCCTCAATTAAACAAAATCATGATCCATCTGTGTTAGATGACAAATAATTTGAGACAAGAACTATAAAAGGTGTATTCATAGCTAACGTGTAAGATGACAAAGAATTTGAGACAAGAACTATGAAAGGTGTGTTCATAGCTAGTTTTGAAAATGAGGTATATTTCACAATTGTAAAGGGAAGTCAAAGGATGTTTAAAATTGTCTTAAGCAATGAAATGAAAAGAGTTTTGTGTTCTTTTGTAAATAAAATGATGACATGGCATAAAAGGTTGGGACATGACTTTCATACATACTGAAATAAACGAAAAAGAAGGGAGTACTAGAAGAAATTATTTTTGAAGATGATGAAACCTTAGATGAGTCCAATGGGTGTGCAAAAAGGACAACTCATACGCTGCCATTTCCCAAAACTGCAACCTTTAGGGGAGAAAAGGTGTTAGATCTTTTTCACATTGATGTATGAGAGCCAGCTAGAGTCTCATCAGTTGTAGGTAAAAGATACATGTTGGATTTCAGAGATGAGTGATCCACATAATATTGGGTATTTTTATTAAGTCTAAGTCTGAAGCCTCAAGTTATTTAAATTAAGACAAAGCATGGTGTGAATAGCCCCACAAACCTATTATAAAAAAAATAAGGAGTGATAATGGAGGAGAATACAATTCTAATCAATTTGAAGATTTTTTAAGAGATGAGGGAATCCAGCTTTAGAAAACTGTCCTTAATAACCCGGAACAGAATAGGGTAGCTAAAAGATTGAATCAAACTCTGAGAGACAATGCTAGAAATATGTTGATTGACAAGAGAATAGGAAGATAATTCAGGGCCGAGCCAATAAACTATGCTAATTATCTCAAAATTAAGGTCAATACCTTAGCTACCAAGGAACAATCACCATATGAATGATGGACAAGGAGGAAACCAAATCTATCTCATCTGAAAGTGTTCAAAAGTCAATTTTATAGGCTGAACACAGATAAAGTGCAACTCTGAGACCTCCATAGGTCCTCGGAGTGGGCAACTCACACTAAGCCTATAGGATAACCGTGACCCCTTTGAGTTTCATCAAGAATAACTGCCACCTTGGTAGATAAAAACTCTGACGAGCTTCTGCCTTGTGAAGGCAAGACTCCCCTAAGTAAATAGCAAAAAGAATCACTGAATTTGCTCACCTAAGCAATAAGTTCTAAATGGTCAAAGATGACCTTTTGTACAGAAGCTCACTTGGAGAGAGGCGGCTACCCAAGAAATACTTAAGGCCTAACCCCCTCTGTAAACCCTCTACTATCTACTACTGGTGTACGACACCAATAAAATTACTGTATTGTACGGAAAGGTACCGGTTCCCGAGTACTTTCTGTACGGCCATTGTACGACATGGTCATAACGTGGACGTCTGTCATATCCGGACTCGTTTACATATTCCTCGAAGATGCCGTAATCCAATGAGACGCTGCCACATGTCACCTGGAGTGTCCACGACCGTAAACTGCCAAAGCGTCCAGTACGGGATGTCGACGCTTACCATGGTGGTCCGATTAGATCGGCCTTTAATACAAGTCGTTGAAATAATTGTTGGAATCATTTATTTTGTGCAGTAATTTAGTATACAACAGGTTCTATGTTCTACCGTTCGTTTCATTAGTTGAATGAAATGTCCTACGCATAAATGTTTAAATGCATGTTGTACCTTATACATCTCAGCATAGGTTCTAGTCTATAGCGCAAAGCTATCGGCTACCGGCTACTATAACGGATAGTAGGTACAAGGATCGAATCTTGGTGCCGGCAATCACTTTTTGGTAAGTGTGACCTAATCTGCTCACTGTCTCTAAAAAAAAGCTTAGGCATCCATGGCTTCTACTCCCTCTCTAGTTTTCACTGACTACGGTAAGTGTGGGGACTTGAGAGAGGAATTAGAGACAAGGTGCATGTGCTTTCTTTCAGTCATTTATTCTTAGAAGATACCTAAAGAGAAACCATCAATTTCTACATAAAGCTAGCTGGAAAATGGATGCAAAGGGTAATTTTGAATATCTAGTGGGATATAATGAGGATATAAATGGGTATAGAATCTATGCTCTTTTTAGTAAAGCATCTAATGTTAAGGGATGAAGGGAAATTTTTAGATCCCTTTAAATACAAAAAAAATGTCAAAATCAGATTTGAAATTGACCGTGACTTTGAAACAAAAGTTGCATAAGGGGAGAGAACTCATCAAAACAACGCGGGTGTAAGTGACATGAGAAAAATATGAGCATTTGAGCTGGAAAAAAAGATCTCGTTCCATCAAACAAAAAGGGAGACGAAACAACTGAATCGGTCTCCATGGATAGGGGAGCCAAGGAGCATCTAAAGAAGAATCTAAAGATGCCATTCATACTAGCAGCTAAATCTGAAGGAGGAAAAACGAGCCGCAAAAGATTCCAAGAAAGACATGTAAACATCAAATTGACAGAATTGTCACACCCCAATGAGCCTCAACGTATTCTGAGGCCATTAAAAGTTCTAAGAGTAGTAGATGGATGACAGCTATCACTGAGGAAATGTCATCCATAATGGAAGAAAACACATGGAAATTGAGGATTGCCCTCTTGAAAGAAAACCAATCGGATGCAAATGGGTTTTGAGCGAAAAGTAAATCTAGATAATTCAATTAAGAGATATAAAGCTTGATTAGTAGCAAAGGGGTACACACAGAAATAGGGGATAGATTATGAGAAGACCTTTGAAGTCAAGTCTCCCTCCGTAAGAATTTGACTAGGTTTGGAAGTAGTGGAAGACATTGAGATTCACCAAATGGATATTAATACAACTTTCTTTCAGGGAGAATTGGAGGGAGAAATCTTCATGAGACTACCGTAAGGCTTTGTGGAGAATGGATAAGAATGTAAGGTATGCGGATTGGTCAAGTCATTATATAAACTTAAACAAGCTCCAAGACAGTGAAAATGAAGTTGGAAGAGTTCTTGAATAAACTTGGTTGTATATGAATACATTCAGACCATTCTATTTATTTGTTTGAGGATGAAAATGGTGTCATTTTTATTGCTATCTATGTTGATAATTTGTTAGTTTTGAGTAAGTCAATTGAGAAGATCAATCATTTAAAGAGGGATTTGAGAGTTAGTTTGATATAAAATATCTAGGGGAGGCTATAAATATTATAGGAATTCAGATGCAAAGAGATCGAGAAAAAAAAATGACAAAACTAACTCAAAAAAAAACATTAGGAAATATGTTAAAAAAGTTTCAGATGGGAAAAGCCAACACTTGCTCTACTCCAATTGACTTAAAGAAAATATTTTAGGGGAGCTTAGAGGGAGGAGTTATTCCTACATGACTAGATGAATGATGAAAAGAGAGAGTTCATGGAACACATTCTTTGTACACTAATTATAGGGAGTTAAATATTTTTTATGAACCTACTCGGTCAAACATAGAGGCCGATGTAGGAGTCCTAAGTAGGAGTCTAAATGACTCTAAAAAGAGAGATTGGGAGGCACCAAAGAGATTTATGGGATACTTGGTAGGAATAAGGGATTTATGATTACATTTAGGTGGAGAAAGTACTTACATCACCACTTGGAGTGATGCTAACTATGGGGATATGCCGATGAGAAGATGCACTTCTGTGTATGTCTTGCAAGTCAGGTCGGGAAATTGTTGTTTGAGTAGCAAGCAACAAAAGTCATGGTCATTTGTGATGTCACTAGAACCAAAACGTCCCGCCATGGCTTTTCGATTTCTAATTTTTATTTTTTATCACTCGATATGCCATCAAACTACAACCAAAGGTCTTCAAAAGGAAAGAAAAACTCTTTTATTTCATACCATTATTGTCCTATTGTATCAAAAAAGTTAGAGAGATAGGCTGTCGAGAGAGGAGGGGGAGAGACAAGGACGACATAAACTCTAAAGGGAGATCCGAGACCCTTACAAATTTGTGTCTGTACATGCTTCTCATTTTTCTACGTACATGCGCGTGATGAGCAAGGAAAAAAAAAACGTGTACCCTCCCTCGTACAATTATTTTTGAAGACTTTTGACGCGTGCAATATCGTTTTCCATTCGTCGATCAACTATTACTTGAAATAAAATCACATCACGGGTTAAATTCAATAAAAGCTTGAAGATGGGCCATCATGACATGGAATTGGAGTACATTCAAAATTTCAATATGACGCAAAATGTACTTTGGTTCTCACACAATTTCCGTACGAGGTAAGATTTTCTTGTTGCAAGTCCCATTTTGTGAGAGAATGACATAAAAAAACCCTTACTTTAACACATGGGCACACTAACTAACAAAAAATTTGGAATGATACTTTGGATTTTAGCGAAGATTCTTCGAAGTGCTTTTCAAAATGTTATTATGTCCATGAACAAAATCCTAACCTTGAAACGTGACGGTTGTATATGTAAGTGCTACTAATGATGATTGAAGACGACTACAAAACTTCAAGAAACTTTTCACGTCTACAAAAATAACAACAGTTGTAGACGTCGAGTTTTTGTGATAGTGGAGATGTTTGAGGTTTTGTGACACTGCGAAGTCATGCTCGCATGTGACGACATTAATACCAAAACTTTCCCCCATGACTTCCTGCTTTCTTTTTTTTTACTTTTACCACTCGATATGCCACGACCAAAGATTTTTAAAAAATAAAATCCTTTCATACCATTTTTGTTGTATTTCACTCAAATAAAAGCAAGGGAGGAGCGGTCAAAGTAGAAAGGAGCGAAAGAGACGAGGACGACGTAAACTTTTGGGTAGGACCCACGAATGAAAGTGGAGGTCATAGACACCTGCAATTTTTTTTCCCTGCGTACTTGTCATTTTTCTAGGTACTTGCGCGTGACTAGTTGGGAAATAATATTTTTTACTTTCCTTTGCGCAATTTTTTTCAAAGAGATAATGTTTTTATAATGTGCGCGATAACGTTTTTATGTTTGTCAATCGACTATTACTTTTTGTAAAATCACCATGTTACTCGATTTTAGTAAAAGTTTGAAGATGAGCTGGCATGACGTGAAAGTGGGTCGAATGATAATAGCGCCACATTTAAAGCTTCACTATGACGCAAAATGTACTTTGATTCCCACACATTTCTAGTACGGCGTAAGATTTTTTAGTTGCAATCCCCATTTTTTAAGATAACGGAAAAAAAACCTTTACTTTAACACATGAGCAAATTGCCTTCGTGTTGAGACTTGAGGAGACGGACGTTTAGTGAAGCTCACTCTGTTGTTGCAGACCGGAATATACTAGCGCCCAACACCTTTGAATCTATGTACTAGTTCCTGTTTATGGGTGGAAACATTTGGACAAGGCAGGTTAATTTATGAAATTTCATAACCGACATCTTATTTCAAATGCGACAAATGTTTAGACGGTCACCAGCCACATGATAATTTCTCGACAAAATTGTACAACATATTTATTGTTTTGCATATGATGACGTTAGTATCCAAAATGACGTATGCTAATCTCTATTCCCTCTTAGGGTACGTCCCCATGTAGTTGGTACTTTGAGAAAGTGTTTTGAACTGTAGTAAAGATTCGCTGTACTACTTTGAAGAGCGTCCCAATGTGCGAAAATGAATTCGGAACTTTGAAATGTGACGGATGTAGACGTAGGTACAACTTGCGACGATTGAAGCCGTTTACGAAACTTCCGACGATTGGTGACGCCAACAAAAACAACGACAGTGGTAGACGTCTAGATTTTTGTGAAATTGTAGATGTTTAGGGTTTGGTGACATTGTGATGTCACGCTCAATTGTGATGTCACGCTCATTTGTGACAATGTCGACGTCACGGATTCTAGAACTTCCGCCATGGTTTCTCGATTTCTTTTTTTCTACTTTTCTCACTCGACTTGCCATTAAATAAAAACCTAAAAAATTTCATTTTATTTTTTTCAAAGATCTTTCATTTTATACTAATATTGTCGTGTCTCATTCTAAAAAGTGTGAGATACAAGCGATAGTGTGAGAGGGAGAGAGGAGAGGCAACGATGGGGAAAAATTATGCAAAGGACCCATGAATGAAAGTGGAAGTCCGAGACCCCTGCAATTTTTTTTTCCGTACATAGCACGTGACAACCACGGATAAAAATAGCGAGGACTCTCCCTCGTCCTAAAATTTTACAAATCGTGTGACGCGTGTGTGGTTCGTTTTTCATTCGCTGTTTGGGCGGTACTTGAACCAAAATCACCCACTCGAGGTGATTTTGGATGAAGTTTTTTCTTGGGCTGAATTCTCTTGCCCGGGGGTCGAAAAGGGGAAAACGCCAAAATACGTTCACATGACGACAAACACGCCGTACATCCAAAGTATGAATTGACGTTCACTCTACTTTGGTAAAAATGATTTTCTCGTACGGCTAAAGTTTTTGTCAAAGTTCCCTGAATTTAAGGGCAATAAAAAGACAGAGAAAAGTATGTACTTTAATGCATGGGGGATGGAGAAGTGAACGAAGTATTACTGCCAGTAAACGTTTCCGTATGATTACTGTTGGCGCCTGA
Source organism: Zygnema cylindricum (assembly GCA_037447655.1). Classification (NCBI taxonomy): domain Eukaryota; kingdom Viridiplantae; phylum Streptophyta; class Zygnematophyceae; order Zygnematales; family Zygnemataceae; genus Zygnema; species Zygnema cylindricum. Next base: position 193,766 of record JBBHKE010001626.1, read on the forward strand.
TGGAGAAGCGCCGAGAAGCGGCCTCAGTAATATATCCCTAAGAAACCCGTATGTTACGCGTATAATACGTTTTACAGCATACTGCGTTTCAACGCGTGTTCGCACTGATGAACTAGGTACAATTTACTGTAGTATTTGATATGAGTACTGTAGCTGTTACTGTACGAGAAACCATTGATCGAGCCGCTATGTACACGTGGGCATATTGTGGTGTACATTGTAACTATTGCCGTACGATAATGAATTGTTTCAGCTGCTCAATGTTTTACACGTGGATGTGTTGTTCCGGACTCTGAAACGATGTACGAACATACGTATATTTTGAATGTTTCACCGAACTTCCTCACGCGAAACGCCCAAGGCTGTCTCGCAAGGTCTCATTTCGCATGGCGGACCAGTGGACTCCAATGGACACCTCCAACGAGTATGTGGATTCTTTCTATTTTTTATGACTGTACCTATTTCGCTCAGTTAAGCTTAATTCTATGAAATGGTAAACATTTTTCCGTTTTCGTTTTCGGTCAGATCTCATCCTGCGTTCTTACGTGCTAAATTTTTGTTTCCTCTTTTATACTTTGTTAGTTATTCTGATTCACTTTTTGTAATCAAAGCATTTTAGCGTGTTGATAAATATTATTATCATTTTTAGGGATTACCATACAAGAATTGCAGGATGTTTTGCAGGCGTTATGTTTTGAGGAACTAATTTTGATATATGTTTCTTGCAAGTTTGGTATTTTATGTTTACATATACTTTCTTTTTATTCTGAAGGGTTCTCCGCCAGAATCGTTACGATACCTACTTTTTGATAACTGAGGTCCACTTCTCCTTTGCAAGACAAAAGTGAGGAGAAGTTAGCATGAGCTTTCTCACGTGACGGTGTTTATGTTCCAGCAGTACTTAAGCTACACATGTTTGCTTAATTTTGGATGAATTGGAGGGTTTGGCAGGGAATTGTATGAATCAGGAAATCTGGAGGGAAAATCAACTGAAGAGTTACCACTTGCCAGTACATCCTCGGAAGACTTGAGCGCCAAAAGTTTGACGTAAGCTGTACCATCGAGGGGTTGCAAGCCTATTCTGATTTTTAAATTTTTAAAGTGGTTTCAGTCTTCGCGTGTTTCCACACGGACATGGACCGGCTTCTGGAGTTCAGACTGGATCACGTAGATCTTATCACAGGATGGTGTTTGATCAAAGGAACCATAATCTGATAATCATTATTGCTCCTATTAGGGTGATTGTACGTACGTTATTACTGGCGATCTGGCCAGCAATCACTGTAATTGCACAGAGAAGTGCACTTTTTTTCACAAATTTGTACAGTTTCTCCACGAATACTGTGATTCTTGAGCCAGTAGGGCCAAATAATGTAAATATAATCACCTTATCAAGCATGTATTGACATGCTTGTTGGTGGTGTGACCTGAATTTGTCACTTCATGTGTTAAAGTACCTGTGCTTAAGTGCACCAGTGTCAGATGAATTTGCAGGGCATGTAGTGAGCAGCACGAATCAAAAAGCTCACAGAATCAGCTAAGATATGCCACTTTTCAGTGCTTCCTAAGAAGACTGTGGCGTAGACTCTGGTATCTAAGCGCAGATATAGTCCTGATTTGAATGGTTATGCATGGTTCTATTTATCGATTTAATGTTTATTGGAATTAAGCAAGTTGATCACGTTCCTGGATGTTACCCTACTGGAAGGATGCGATTGTGGGAGCTTACTTTGTCCATGATCATTTGTTCACTTGGCGATTGACAAAGTCACCATCACCACCTGTTAAATAGAAAGCGGTTATAGTCAAATCACCTTTAATACTGAACAATGGATGAATTTGAGGTTTGGCAGGGATCAGCACCGATCCGAAGCTATACAAAAAATTTCAGCTGAAAATGTGCCTTTTGTCAGTGCTTCAAAGGAAAATTTCAGGACAAAATTGGTGACGTAAGCTACTATTCCAACATATGTTCCATCATTATCTTGTGATGCGTCCATCTGTCAATATTATCTGTATTTGGTTCATAGGGATGTCTTCAGACAAGCACATCGTTGGATGTTTTCTTGTTGTTGCGGGAAGGAGCCAACAAAGCTTATTTTGGTCTGTGAGTGGTTGGTGACTTTTGAGTCGATTACATCGGAGGCATCATCATCTTTTCCACAGTATTCTGTGTGCACCATTTAACAAAGCCATTTTTTTCTTTTGGTGTTTGTCAAGGAAGGATCAAATTTTTTGCAACAACAGTCTTTCTGAATTTTTACAGGAATGGCCAGCCATTGGCTGTCGATGCACATAGCATCACAGTGTGCACGAAGCATTTCTGGCTGATCTTTAGTGCAATATGTTTGTTTTAAAACTTTCACAAACAAGCTGCAGTTCCTTCTCGTAAATTAGATGTTTATGATGGTAGAATTATGAATTCCTGCAGGCAACTTAGTATCATTTTTACAGTTGACTAACTATTGTATATTGCATTTTGCTGGCAAATATCCAGTTTTTGAGACTGAGCGCACCTAGCCAGGCCATGAAGTTTGACGAGAGCATGATATGACAGCAAAAGCAAGATTCAAAAGTTGGTCATAGAGGATTGCACTCATTCTTTCTTTCTTGCATGCAACAGCAGAAAATTAAAAATCGCTGCTCGGCCATGAAGGTTGATGAGAGCATGATGGGATAATCTGGCACATGTTTTGGAAGAAATTGTAGTCCGTGACATGAAGTTGGTGAGAACATGATGGGATAATCTGATTGCAGGCATTTCCACGCTCTTTCAGAGCGGGGTCTGAACGCAAATGAGGCGGCCGCACTTGCACTCAAGTTAGCCTGCGGAGCAGGTGAGGTGAATTGCAGGAAGGACTCCGTTATGCTTTTAGTTCAAAGATCTAATTGAACCACGGTCAGGTACACCACCCATTGCGATTAGAGTGAATTTTTTTTTAGTCTAAATGGGAAATTAGAATGTTTATTACTCTTTTAGTGTAGGAAGACGTCGCGGATTGTAGTCCAGTTCCTTAAATAGTGTTGTTAACACTTTTTTATGATTTTTGGCCAAAAAAAGTTGTGATCAAATTAGCATTATGAGTTTAATAGCGGTGGCTGGTGTAGTGTAACTTAAAGTTGGAGGATTAACTTTGAATTCTTTCACATCATAGTCGACATCTTGCATTTTTCCTTGAGGGTCATAGCAGAACATAGCCGATCATAATGGACTGGCTCGAAACATGTTTCAAGGGGTTATGCTTGTTAGCCGCTTTATGATATTTCAGCAATTGACGTGTTAATCTAACATTGAAAGAGATCTCCCTCTCCCTCTCCTTCTTCCCCTTCCTCTCCCTCAGCCACATCACCTCAAATTTGTATTATTGAAAATGAATTGTAATTGTCACTTTTGAATGCACCTGTTTGTCACTATTATAGTCGAAAGATTATTGGTGTAAATGGGAACTTGATATAATCTTAATTTATGGTGACGTGGATGGATAGGGTGGGAGAGGGGGGAGGGGAAGGATGGAATGTCCAAGTCATTAGATCAGCCCAGAATGCAGTATCAAACTTAATGATTTAACGCTATTCACATATATTGCTTGGGACCTGCAGTGAAGCAGCCACCTGATGGTCTCTCTCTTATAAACGCCGTCAAAACAGCTCGAGAAAGCAAAGATTATTCTCAAATCATTGCCTTCATTAACTGCAGCTTTGCTGCTCTTGAAGGTGTAACTGCCGCTTTCTCACTTCATTTGGAACATGAAAAGTCGGTGAAATCTCCAGGTATTGCCTTTCTTCAAATCAACGTCCTTTAACAATTTCTATTTCTGCTTTCTGCTATGACTTAGTGAATGCAAGAAAGAGACTAATGAGTGTGATGCTTTATGAATCGGCAGCCATTAACATCCGCCAGTCTTATGCACTATTTTTTTCCATGATGAGGAGGCATTGTGTCAACACTACAATAGAGGTTCTGAACAGTCTGGCCTCTTCAGGATTTTTCTGTTATGGCTAGATGGGTTGATGAGTAAGTGGACTGATGTCATAAGTAGTGTGTTATTGTAATGGACTGTATACAATATGCTAACATGAAGTACAATCTCAGGATGATGCATCTTCGCTCGTTGGGATTTTGGTGTTGCGCACTTGTCATTTAAGTGAGTGTTGTTGTCGCAGAATTCTTTTTTGGACAAGGGAACTGAAGTGTCCTCCATCTTATGCCAGTTGACTCATCATTTCCCCATGAAGGAGCTTTGCAAGCTCCTTGACCTGAAAATGACGAGCATGCATTGAACTAGGGCAGATAAAGTTTTTCCCCACATTACTCGTTTGGACTGAACTGAGAATAAAACAGTAGAACTTGATGATATGAGAACCTAACGTATCGAGGACCACAATCGTAATTGAATGTCAAAAATTATAAATTGATAGTACAAACAATGCACAAGCACACAAAGCCTTCTCAATGAGGTGATCTCATGCTGGACTTGTGGAGTTATACTATCGTGTAAGTTTTGAAATGCTAGCCAAACCTCACATGCTCCCCAAGGATTTCGCCATGTAGGTATTGACTTCGCTTCCATCATGGAGTTTTATGATGGGATTGTTATGCTGGTGAGAAAGACATCCATCTGTTTGTTTATATCTTATGAGAATCACTTTTTGCTCTTTGCTCAACATGGTCCTTCTTGTTTGCTAAACCAGGCTGTGCCTTCCTTACTGCAAATGATCTCACCACTGGATGTTTCAATCTGCATCTAAACTATGGCAGATACCAATGCTATAATTGTTAAACCAGTAAATTTTGCTTTTGGGTGGCATTGTAACTTCTATTATTTGTTCTTAATCAATCGGCTTTTGAGACTTGCCTAAAAGGTTTTTTGGATCCTTGTAATTTATAACGTTCGAGACAGTCTCTCTAGGTTTGCAGGAAAGTGAAGAAGTTGTAATGGTCCTCATGAATGCAACTGATCGAATACTTCTGGAGTTGCTGAGTGAAGCAACAAAGCCAAGCTGGGAGGCAGTTGCGGAAACTGCTGTTCGTCCTCTTCTCATATTCTTGGAGGCAAGTGCTTCACAACTTGAAACAATCAATGGTTACGGCACGTCCATTTCATCAGTATTGAAGGAACACAGCTCTTTTCAAGTAGTTTCAAGTGAAATGCAACAAGAGAAAGCTAAGAGTTTTTGTCATACTCTGATCGAACGTACAAAGACCATTCATCAACTAAGCCGGTTGCTATTGCTTTCAGCAACGACGCAATGGAACTGTATCACATAACATATCTTAATCGCATATCTTTTGGTGATGTGTATTCAAGGATAACTTTGATAGCTGAAATAGTAGTCAAGAACACTAGTGGATATTTGATGTTGATGCAATCTTTTGAAACAAAATCGATGTGGAAGCATTGCCTCAATAACATGATACCAGGTATAAAACACCTTTTCGTGGCTTCCAAACTTGTATCTTCTTTTCTTCATGCCCTTATATTGTACAAACGATGTGAACCCATATTCAATTAACTTTTACAATTATGCGCAGAGGTACATAAGCTAGTTATACCCAGTACAGATTTTTTATCGTGTGTGTTCCATTAGGAGTTGACATGGTGTGGTGCATCGCCCACCGTTATTAGAGTTGATGACACTAATCCGGTCACGACTTTTTTTGGCTGAAAGCCGTAGAATGGTTTTAATAACACTATCAAAGGGAGTGGATTACAATCCTCTGTGTCTCATTACACTAAATTAGTATTATGCATTCTAATTTTGCATTTACACTAATAATTTCGTTAGTCTAATAGCGATGGGCGGTGTAGTTTGTGAATGAACCGAGTATCTCACTGCTTCGCACTGTACAAAGCAGAAAGCCTGTAAAGGTCGCCGTACTAGCAGCATTGTACAAAGCAGAAAGCCTGTAAAGGTCGCTGTATTACCATATTATTATATTTTCTGTATCCTTTTGATATTCAACATTTTATTGGTGCTATACTGTATGGTTATCCAATCACGCTATGTCAAGGTGAATGGGATACCACAGATGTTACATCATTTGAACACTTAGAAGTTGTCCAATACTTCCAAGTGCTGAGGTACAGAAAGGGGAAAAGTAACATGAGTAGGGTTGGGAGAGGTGTTCGAAGAGGGATTTATTTTATCATTGATAGTTGTGGCTTTTGTATCCTGCTCCAAGCACATCAGTCTTTCCTGGCAAATGCACCAGCAAGTGGTTTGAGCATGCCTTGCATCCAAATGTTGCATAGGAGGACCTGTGAATCACTATTAGAGTTAGTAACACTAATCCTTTTATTTTTCTGCTTTTATCATAAGATAGAGGATAATAATACCAATTGCACAAGCAATTATAAATAGTCCATGTTTGCTTACACTCCTTATCCCAGTTAGAGTCGAGGAGTCATTAGTGTAAAAAAAAGTTGGTTTCAATTATGTTTTTTGACGGTAGGGTGACATGGTGTCTTTTAGTTCACTCCCTTCAATAGTGTTATTAACATTTTTTTTATGATTGGTAAAAAAACTCGCGACTGGTTTACCCTATTAGCGATGGCCAATGTAACGATAAACTAGGTATGATTGTAATGCTATGTGCGAGCTCTTTCGCAATGTTTGTAAGTGTGTTTTTATTTTTCAAAATTTTAAAAATTACTGTTTCTCGTCTGAATTTTAGTGCGGATGGCAGACTTTTAGAGGTTGGCATCAAGATACATATTATAGGAGACAAGTATGAAGCTTAATTCACCTAAAGTGTTTCTATGAAGTACAAGTTTCAAAAAATGCTGGTTTTTTTGTTGTCTTGAAATGGTGGGTATAAACCTTTTAGGAATAAGAGATTCATATTGACCTGAGTTAGCCATGCTAAATTTCAATGGCTGTTCATTTGTTCGAATCGCTCGCCATTGACCAGTGATAGTTTGACATGTTCCAGCCCCGAGATAATCTAGCCCTAAACGTCTAGTCAAATTGTGTGTCATAAGCGACGATCGAATTTCTTAAATGCCGGCTTTTTCTTTTAGCTGGATGACAAAAATGTATTCACGTCGATGGAAAGATATGAAATGGGACATAGATATGTGCAGGTTATCCCATAGGTGGGGGAAAATACGAGATTTGTCCCTCATAGGTGAGCAGCTGCCCGTGCGTCTTCAGAACCGAACCAGGCATGGTAGGGGGCTGAAGGCCCCTGTTCCGTTCGAGGTTCGGTTTGAGAATCGCACGGGCAGCCACCCGCCTACGAGGGTAAATCGAGTGCCATGTTCCATAGGAGTGAAAAATTATGGCTTGGCATCTAGTGCCATATTGCATTTAAATACGTTACGAATACGAATTGTGCAAATACAAATTCAATATTGCGATATAGGTATTTATTGATGTCGTGAAAGGCTCAATGTCGTTCCTTATGTACTTTGCTGATAATATTGATATCGCTATTTTGGGCGGTAACTGGCTGGAGAAGACTGATAGATATGCTTTAATATGCGTGTTTTTAAGGTCTTTTATGCAAGTTCGATACATATCTAACATACCTTACGCCTCCATACAAGTACAAATGCCAAACATATTTCGCTAACATGTTTCACCATCAGACGTGTGCAATCAGACAGTCCAAGTTAGCAAGTGGGATTACATTAGTATTTTGTATTGGTAATAACTACACCATCTGTGTATCTGTGCATCCTTGTCAAAGTATTTTGGCTATTTGGTAATGTTACGGGCAACCCAAAACCTCAAATTAAGCAGTTTTGTTCCACCGATGGTATTACGAGTTTAGCGTTAATCAATCGCGATTTTTGTGATTTTTATATTTGGGTTGATATGTCAAGCACTGTCTATTACTTTCTGCGATAAGTATTTCTAAATATTAATGTGTTAACTTGACCTTCTCATTGAAGCACACCACAAGTTGCTTTTGATTTTTTTGTGTTTCTGGCACTCTTGTTTCTCTTTTTATGTAGTGTAACACATCGCTGAGCACATGTTTCCATGCTAAAACTGTGAAAACCCTTTTAAACGTCATTAGTTTTAACGAAAGCCTTTATGTCTCTCGATGTGCAGAATCCCCTTTTTATGGAACCAGAACATCACCAGGTTTTGAAGTGTCTCTGCAATGTTCTGGTGGAACTCCCTACCTCAGGGAGGGAAGCCTTCATTGCTGGACTTGACATGTGCGCTGTTCTTTCCTGCCCTCCAAAATCTCTACTTCCAGTCATAAAAAAACTATCTGTACTTGCAGCCATATTTCTTTCAACTGTATCTCCGGTCATGTTGATGTTGCTGCCATAGAGTCTTCCAGCGTAAAAAAACACGAGCCGTGTTTTTTAACTACCAATCTTTTGTTCGTCGTGGGAAAGATAGTGACTCAGACACATGATTTGCATGTGGTTATCTGCCCTTGCTCCCTCGGTGAACCTGGTCAGTCTGTATTAGCTTGCTTTCTTCAGCAGTCAAGCTCTCAGATTTGGAATTCTTCTGGATTTATTAGCTTTTGTTACAATTGCAGGTATCCGAAGGAGAGATTTGAACAAATCGTGGCCTTGATTCAGCAATTTCTTACAATTAGTTTATATAATTCGTCCCAAGTGGGAGAAGCTGTCATAGTGGCGACAAAAGTCCTGGCCATTCTCTGTATCCTCTTTGTCTTCCATCCAACCAATACAATTCTTACTGTGCAGACACAAGGGTGACAGTGATCTTGTTTCTCTTTTGCTTCATTCTCGTTCGCCAGATAAAACTGCAGTCAGTACTATCCGTAACTAAAAAAATGGTTCGTTATCACTTTTCTGTTGTATTCTCCTTCAATTTTTGTAAATTGATTCTTACAGACGTGTTTGGACCACTATTCTCAAAAGACGTATTTCTTCTCAAAAGATTGGGTGTTGTATGAATTGGAACGCATTTCTTGGGTTTGATCTTGACGGTGGCTTCTTGACCGTGGATACAGACAAATCCAATGAACAATTTCAACGTTTGAGTCACTCTATGTTTTATAATGATGCCGTAAATAATGAAGATTTCAACATTAAGGAAGACTATCTTCATTGGGAGCAATCGGATAGGTGAGCTAAACATATATCATGCCTGTTCTTTTTATTTTTCTTTTAGGTGAGCGTCTTCCGTGTTGTAATATCAACTTTAACATATGGCCTGCAGATGGCACCTACCATTGGATAAAAATGTAGCAGATTTTTGTAAAATAATTGGTGTTTATACCTTTACTCTCTTCATGGTCGTGGGAATTTTACAAGCATGTAGGCAGCCCTGACGTTGGCAGAGATTCTGCTGGTTGGATTGTACTTGTTTTGTTTTATTCAGTAGTTTTTTTGAACTTTAAAAGAAAAATGTGCATCAAGTCGATTTCTTTTACATTTTAAAATTGACCATCGGACTTATTGTAAGATCTAGCTAGATTGAAATTTTTTAGTACTGAACTGGTTCAGTAATTTTTTAAAGTACCAATAGCAAGATAATTTTACTCTTTGAGTTGAGTTCGCGAAAATATAGAGGAAAAGTCACGGGAAAGAAATTGTCGATTAGATTTGATTTCATGGCCACGAAAATGAGATACATTGTCCATAAGCAGGAATGCTGGTTTAATCCAATACTTTCGTCGTAGAGTCCAACATTGTACAAAGATTCTATACACTCACTTTTGGTTAGGAGGGGTTAGTCATAAACAGTGTATCTAATCATCAGACCTTCCGAAAACCATCGGTTGTATTGATAATGTTCTCATTGCAATCGGAAGACATGTGTGTGCTGTTTGTTCTCGTATTCTATGGTATAGTATACATGGCGTAAGCCTGTTCAATGTGTATGTTGTCTGCATGTTAAAAGCATCGTTGTTGAACACAATTCATTTTGATATCAGGATATCAAGTTTATTGTGAGATGGATTGTATCCCTTCAATTATTTGTTATGAGAGCTTTGAAGTTTTGCACACACCAAATGTCAGCAAGGGCCCCCTCCGTCCATTCCACCGATAAGAAACACTTTCATAATTTTTAATGGTCAACTATTCAAATTCATAAATAACCATTTAATCACAGAAAAAAAATTCTTGTGTGTTGTATAGGTCCTTTGGTTCCATAAAAAAATATTGTTAAACGAGCAGGGTGGTTTACTGCTGAATTTTATGATATTGACCAGTAAGGAGATTAGAGCAAACGTCAGTAAATGCGACTCTTCCACATTGGCATGTTTATTCTCTTCAATATAACTGCATGCTAGAATAGTTTTAACTTGCTCTATGTAATGTGGTAGCTTTTCAATATGTTGGTATGTCAAATGTCTGCTCTAAATGTGAGATCTGGTCAGGAAATATTTTGGGGAGAACCCATTCCCTCTTTACAAATAATTAGAAAGTCGTCTTCTTGCCCGTTGTTGGCTGCAGATTTGATTTCTCCTTCTGTAAATACCCGTTTGTTTACAACACTGAAAGCAAAAGTCGCATACTACACCTTGATTCAAGCTCACAAATGAGCCATCAATTTGAAGATGCCTTGTTGCGTTCTTTTTTTCTTGGAGGAGGATTGCCCTTCAATGTCATTCGGATTCGACGGGACCATCTTATTCAGGATGCAATTTCACAGGTGAGTCATTGGCACCAAAAGAAATGACTCTGCTTCGTTTTTCTCATGGCAAGTTCTAGAGTTTTGTTAGATTCACCTGCATGAAGTGTGCAAAGTTATTTGTTTCTTTAATTAATTCTTCGTTTTTTTTCCTAGTAGTTGAGTACTTTTTCCGTTGACTCGCACTTAGAGGGTTGATTGCTCCTTGCACGGTTTGTTTGCGTTTTATATTGGAGTTTCTCGTGATAGGTTATTGTGTATTCTGGCTCCACAGGTGCAAAGACGACCAGAGGACCTGAAAAAGCCACTTAAGGTATGTTATCATGTCACCTAGGTTATGCATACTGTCTCTCTTCTTCAGAGGTTGCAGCTTTGCATTAACATTCCGTCATTGTCATCATCATTAAATTTATCGTCCATCAACGGCCCAGTCATTGCATTTATCGGTTCCTCCTCGTCCATTATTCCATACAATTGGTCATGTACATGGGTTTGTTCTAGTTTCTGCCTGTTGCCAGACCTATTGGGATTCAAAGTGCTGGCAATCGTGCGTGAGACAGGAGGAAAATGCCAAATATAAGTTTTCTGTAATTGTTTTGTCGACGTGAATGTATGTTTTTTCTGATAGTATACTTTGTAAACCAAAAGTATTGGGAAAATTTCAGGTTCAATTCGTGGGCGAGGACGGGGTGGACGAGGGAGGTGTTCAGAAAGAGTTTTTCCAGCTTACTCTTAGAGAAATTTTTGACCCAAAGGTGAAGCTCAATATCTATACTATACTCCACACTGATCGTGGAAAAAACTATGGTCCACACTGAACCTGTGACGGAACAGAAATCGTAAAGCCCAGACTGATTATGATGGATTGTAATGAAAGACATGAGTAAGGGTGCTCCTTAAACATAAGAAATGGGTTAGACGCATCCATTTTGAGATTACTAGGAATACTGCAATTGTTGGATACATAAGTAAAACATGCAGAATTAAATAGAGATGATGGCCTATCCAGAAACTACCAGCGATTGCATTACATAGGCTTGTCTTGATCCATTCGCTGGACGCATGACAATGGACCACAAATGAATGCACGTGAATTATTCTATGTTTGCCTTGTACGGACTAAGAAGCATTTACATATTCTGTTGTAATGGAGGCACAGTTTCTTACACATCGGTGGAAATTGGTATAGATATTTAAGGGGAAAAAAATCGACAATTTTTAAAGGGCTAGTGAACTTGCTTCCCCCCTGTATTATTGCAAACTCACTATGTTTGAAAGTCGTGTTGTTCCCATTTGTGCTCCTCCAGTCATTATTAAGTTGAGATTGAGTCTTGTAAATATTTTTCTGGTTACCAACTGTTTAAGTGGGTCTGTGAACCAGTGGGTCCCTCGGGATGAGTACCACAATGGAAATCCTTCAACCCATCCAGCAGTTTGAAGCTCAAACCACTCGTGATGTGATGTGGGGTTTGTGAGCAGTATGGCATGTTTTCATACAATGAAGAAACAAGGCAATATTGGTTCCACTCAAGCCTCCTGGAAATGCATCTGGAATATGAACTTATTGGAATGGTTGTGGGCCTTGCTATATACAACGGTCACATTTTGGAGCTCCGCTTTCCCACAGTTATCTACAAGAAACTCCTAGGAGCCACCTGCGACTTCAAAGATTTAGCAGAGGTAAACAATTTGATCCTGCGTAAAAAAGATTTGGTGTCGTTTAAACATGACCAGAACTGGATCTTCTTGGCAATGCTTGGTGTACAAGGGCTCTCCTTCTGCATGACAAAGCGAGAGAACACTTATGTTAATTAAGTGAAATGCACCCAAAAAATTCTCCGGGGAACTAGGAAAACTTCTATTTAAATAATTGTGAATCAGAAATGTGTTTTTTGAGCAAGCTATGTTTGATCCAGATTTTGTTTTTTATCATATCCCTTCACTTTCAGGTAGAATGGATTTCTGATTAGAGGATTGGTGTGTCATCCGTCCATCATCTGCATTCAATGTTGAACTTGGCTTCTAGTTTGTTTCGTAGTGCACTGGCAACTGTGAATTAATTGCAAGACCGTCCCTCAATGCTCTATTTTGAGTTAATGACATAGGGTTAGGGGTTTGATTATCTTCCAGGTTGATCCATCAATGGCCAAGGGTCTGAATGACCTGCTGAACTTTCAGGGGGATGTGCAGGTGAGAGACTGAAACACCTTCTGTCCTTTGCTATGAAATCCACATTAAAGGCATTCCCGGTAGACTTCGTAGTACACAGCCGTAACGCTGTCTGAAGTTGGTTGTCTTACTCATCTTCAAACTTGAACAAGCATCTACAGTTTTCTAGTAGATTTTTCACTCATTCTTAAATGTGTCTTCCACTTCACCTTTTTTTGAGTTTTTTCCAACTGGTAGGACTTTTTTTTAGTCTGGCGATTTGTAATCTGAAAGTGTTTTCTTTTAGTGTTTAGGTGAAGTCCCCTTGAAGGCTTAAGCCGGTATTTAGGCTTTCACTTCAATGTGAGTGTTTTCTCAATGTGCAAGTGATGCAGTGAGAACGTAAGTTTTTCGAGCAGGGGAATGGTGGCAAATTTTTTTTTTTCCCCTGCCCTTATGTGCTCGTGGTTGTGAATGTTAATAACAGTGTTCAATGTGGTTATGTCTTGCCAGGAAGTATATATGAGGAACTTTCAAATTTCGGTATGCTATATGGTTGACCAAATTAGCACAGTCGACCTAAAGGAAGGAGGCGGCGATATTCCTGTGACTGCCAAGAACAGGAAGGAATATGTAGAACTCTGCGTAGATGTGAGAGGCTGCCAGTCAATCTCACTTGCATGCCCATTTTCTCATCATGTGGTTTCTTATTTTTTTTAAAGTGCCTTTTCTTTGCGAGGGTCCAATGCTCTTTTTTTTATATCATCTTTGCGTATTAAAAGGCTGGAAGGCTGCCTATCTTTGTCGAATGTATGCAGTACTACCTTAATAAGTCCATTGAACAGCAATTCAATGCCTTTTCCAAAGGTTTCCATCGAGTCTGTGGCGGACCCATTCTGCAAATATTTCATCCAGAGGAATTGGAGCTGTTGATTTGTGGCAGTACGGTTCTTGACTTTGAGGCTTTGTAAGTTGTACTTTGGCAGCTTTGCGAAGCTTTGCAATGTGGAAGCTTAGGCAACCTATGGGCTCTAGTTTCACGTTCTTGAACTCTGTGAATTTCTCAAGTTGTCCTGTCATTCCAATGCCAGAGCCTCTGACTGCTCGGTCACAGCTCTTGGAATGCTCACTGTAGCGAATAGAATCCATTACTTCACTCTAATCCCGATATTGTCCACGGCCTGCTATTGAGGGAGGAAAGGAGTTTAAAAAATGGGAAGAATTGGAGCAATTATTGTTGTTTCTCATTGGCTCATTACTCTCTCGAGAATTTAACCCAATAACAGGGCAAAAATGTGAAGTATGGATAAAAATGTTTGGTAAATAGTACTGGATAATTTAACGGTGCGTGATCACATTATGGTGCAAATTAACCTAAAGTTAATTGTGAACAAATGCAAAAAGGGAGGAGCAAATTGCAGAAATGTGACGGAGATCCTTTGCAGGTGCAAGTCGTTTGAGCACGTATCATTACTGAGGGTAATTTTTTTGCCCTTATAAATCAAGGGTAAACTTCTCACTGCTCTTGGTTACGGTACAAATACTTCCGGGTTACCATACGAATTATTTCTGTTCCTGTACCATAGGCGTAAGACAACAGCTGTGTAAATACTGTTTTTCTGTTGTTATGTGCTTTTATGTGAATGGCTTGCAGGGAGAAGTCCACCCGATATGAAGATGGGTACACAGAGGAGTCACAAATAATAAAAGATTTCTGGCAGGTAAGGGCAAATCAATGTGTCAATGTAGAGATGTTCGTATAGAATTTGAACAAGAGATCCTAGAGCCACAATATCGTGAGACTGACATTTTCTGCTGTCTTTCCTATTGTTTTGTGCTGGAGGCTGATACTTTGTAGCGGCAAAAGAAGGCTGTCAGGGAGTGCACTCACTTATAGGCATTCAATGACAGATCACCTTATGCCATTGAGAATGGACTTTGATAAGCATTCAATGAACAATTTTTTATTCCTTCCGTTGGTTTGATGGTCATAATATCGTGCTCTGCCTATTGAATCTATCATTTTATTTGATGTGTTTCAGTAGACGTTTTTTGTAAGAAGGATAGTTCTTAACTATAGCCTCGTTTGATGGGAACCTGGTTTAGTCAGTTGATTTCGTTACTGGTGGCTGAGTTTGGCTGTTCAAATCAAGCAGAAGAAAGCTCTATAACTATCAGTTATGTCACGGTGTAATTATAGAACACTAGTTTCTCGCTTGGAGCAGCTTCTAACATCTTAATAAAGGAAGACTGCTGCACACAAAACTTCCCTAGTGTCGTTTTTTGCAGTCTGAAGTGGACTTCGCCTTTCTTGCCAGAGCTGTTGGATCACTGACTGTTGTGTGATGTGGGTCTATTTTATGAGGAAGAAACCCCGGCATTCGATTTCTGCTCCATATTTTTTCTTCGTGTTCCCTTTCTGCTGTTGCAGGTGGTACACAGCCTGTCGGAGGAGCAAAAGAAGCGGCTCCTTTTTTTTGCCACAGGAAGTGATCGAGTGCCTATTAAAGGGCTCGCAGACCTGCCTTTTGTCATATCTCGAAACGGTGGGCTATTATTACCTATGTGTCAATTATGTTTTGGGGATTTGTGCTAAACATGTAGCGGAGATGTACTCGTTTTGGTCTGTTTTTGGTGTCTGCATGTTAGTTTTCTTTTCATGCTTTTGTTCTCTAAAGGACCTTAAAAAACGCTAATCATCCATTTTCAATCGCAGGAACACTCGCAAATGAAAGCATGTAAGCTTGCATTGGCGAGGCTAGGATGGACGCAAATGTATTGTTTTATTGGTTGACTTTTGCGTCACTGTCTACTATTGTGTCCCTTCAGGTCCCGACTCCGAGAGGTTACCAACATCACATACATGTTTTAACCACCTTCTCCTGCCAGAATACAACAGCTTGGAAAAAGTAAGTTCTGGTCGATTTTGTCCCTACCTTTTCACATTGAAAGAGAAACAACAGATGAAGAAACGAGAGATGGCTAATGTATGGCCACCCGTCACAGTCACAGTCACTCATGTCTCAGCTCTTGAAAATTTGCTATTTTCAAGTCAGCCATTTACAATTTGGAAAAAGACGCTTTCTTGAGGATGGTAAGCGCAGTAATTTATGATGCATATCTCTGTTTCCGTAGTTTATTCCCCCACTCATCCACGTAAAGTTGACGCTGTCGTTTTTACTGTGCAGATGAAGGACAGATTGCTTCTTGCAATAAATAATGCTGAAGGATTTGGCCTTATCTGAGTAATGAGCATGCAGATACTGAACGAATAACTGCAGAACTTTGTTCTCCGTCCTTGGTCTGGAGTATTCTGAGTTATGGATAGTCTGGTGTCTTACATTACAACGAACGTACTTTTGAACATCACAAAGGTCGTAGTGTCAATAATACGTGCAACGTTTCTTGTGGAGGCCATTTCTGATGGCAAATCGTATGCCCGAGCCCAACATCCTAGACCCCAAGATGTACAGAAGTTTAATTTTTAAAAAAGAATCTCTCTTTTCTTTTTGCTATACAGAAGTGTTAAGCATGGACTATGGCTTGTCTGAATCGACTGCCTATATAGAAGTGCTAATGGTATTGATACATGAATAGTATTGTTGTATTGTATGTACAGGAAAGGGAATGTATGTTACCAATTGCTGTCCATGTTTTCTATCAATAACCATGGTGAACAATAGTAATATGAGGGGTACCTTAAACTAAGCTGGGTCCATGTTTTTAAAAGGAAACCATGGTAAACAATAGGAACATGCGGGTATCTTAATATCAGTGGTCACATTTTTTCTTTGGAAGTCTTTAATGACTGCCATCTGCTTTGCAAAGTTTGGGACGAATGAGAGACTGACTCCTGTGTAGATCTACCGTACATCTTGCGCCTGGGATTTCTTTTGAGACAGGTCCTTGATCATGGGCTTTTATAACTTGAATGTGAACTGATTTATGTATGGAAGTCATAGGGTAGGACAAAGCACTGAAAGTTGGTTTGCGCTCTTTATGTATAAAACTCCAATAACAGGAGGAGAGGAAAAATATTTAGTGGAGTCATATTGTTTAGAACGAGATTGTAGGAATAGCATAGGTGTTGTCGTGTCAACTTCTTTTTGGGGAAGAGTAAACGTTTTCCCTTTTTTGTTTTCAAGGGCCATGACTTCAACCTATGGGTGGGAAGTGGCGCCAATTGACGAGTAAGGTTTGACAAGACAAGCAATGCCATGGCCGGGAATGGTCTGGGAAAACTCTAATTTGTGGTAAATAATTTCTAGCGAATTGAAAATCCAACTGGCATAAAGACGTAAGGGAATACAAGGAAAACAAAAGAAAAGGTGTATTTTCAGAGCTTACCCTCATAGAGCTTCATGAGGGCCTGGCTCCTTATAAAGAATGGGGGTATTTATACGGTTGTACAAGAACCATGGTCTTGGAGGAAGTGCCTCAATTCCCTTCAGGGGTAGCAATCTTTACGTTCTTGGCCTTTCAAGCCCCTTGAGAGATCCTATCTTGGTGTCTGCCCCCTCCAACGTGTTTTCACCTTCACTAGAAACGAGAGGGGAATATACCGCGTGCACTAGAGAAAACAGCTTGTTCAAGTCTTCTCGATATTCGAACAGTCCTTGCTCCATTCTTCCGCCTGTCTCTCGAAGTTGGTCCTCGATGTGATTCTCTTGTAACACGATTGGTGGATAAACTACATCTGAGGAATACTTAAAATCAGAGCCTACCTTAGAAACGACAAAAGGTTGCAATTCTAAAGTTCAAGCAAGGGAGCAATAAAGGCTGCGGAGCCTCCAAGAGTATCCACATGCTTTCCGTCAAATCAAGAAAGACTATCATGGCAGTAATGGCCGACAATAACAACTTGTTTACAACGCTTTTCTAACGACTTTTCTGAATGTTTTTTTGGAGGGAGAAATAAGGTCTCATCTACAGAAACTTGGGGACTTTCCAATAAACTAGTAGTAACGGACATTGAGATTAAATGCACACTTAATTACCTCCTGCTTAATTACTTAATCTTCGTAACATAAAGGAAAATGGATGAGATTGAAAAGAAATTGTCGTAACCGCCCTGAGGCCAGAAGCTCAGCATGGAGCAGGCTATTCGAAACCATGGAGGAGGTACAAAGCAGAGGTCGCAAAAGTCACAAAATTTCATACCCGAAACCGACCGTTTTTTTTTTTCAAAATCTGAGTAACCGACGCCCGACCGAGTTTTGTCACGCTCCAAAATTGTTAACCGTTAACCGACCGTCGTTTACGAAAAAAAAAAAAAACCGAATCTTGATTTTTCGCGACTAACCGTGCCCGCCCGTAACCGAAAAAGTACAGAATTAATCAATGTACGACGGAATAAGCCAATAATTACGATTTGTCGCGTTCCCTAAGATTTGCGAAATGAATAGTGTACTACTGTGTCAGATTTGCGACGCTTTGTCGCGTTGCCTAAGATTTGCGAAATGAATATTGTACTACCGTGTCAGATTTGCGACGCTTTGTCGCGTTCCCTAAGATTTTCGAAATGAATAGTGTACTACCGTGTCAGATTTGCGACGCTTTGTCGCGTTCCCTAAGATTTGCGAAATAAATAGCTTACTACAGTACCGTGTCAGATTTGCGACGCTAATCATGATGTCACGTACTTCCACGATGCCCAAAGTGTACAAAGTACAAGAATGTTGGATTATAGGGACAGTACAAAATTTTCTTTTTTTTTGGTTTTTTGGTTGACCGACCGTAACCGACCGTTTTTTTTTCTTGGTGAATCAACCGACCGTAACCGCCCGACCCCCAAAACTTGGCAACCGAATCCGTTCCGGATCCGGCGCGGGCGGTGGGTTAACGGTCGGTCACGGTTTCGGTTGACCGTTTGCGACCTCTGCCTCTGGTTCAAAGTGGACGGATTTTACTATGTTGTGTATCGTACCAAAATGTGAACGATATGGTTTCAAAACAATAACCGTACAAGTAATTGAATATCGATAATGACCGATATTTATGAATTCAGTATAAGATCATTCGGCAATCGATACTAGATTGTTTCACACGGTTTCATGCGAAACAAGTTCTCAACAGTACAGTACTCTTACCTGTACTGTACAGTACTGTACTGTACACTTGTACAGTACAATTACTGAAGCATATCGGATCAGAATATTAAAAAGAACGAAAAATGGACTCACATCCGATATCATAAAAAAAAAAAAATGTCTTTGAAGGCTCTTTTTGTTTCGATAATATTGCTCAATTGGCAAATTCTTTTTCAGCAGTTTCCTAACGTCTAAGATCTCATCCGCGTCGCTTTCTTCAGCGAAGGCTTGGACCTTCGTGAATCCTGTTCAGTTTCAGCCTTCAAATTGTTTGTAAGGGTCAAAAGGGCTTTGAGTGAAATCATTGAAATTTCCTGAAAATGCCCGCCGTTAGTACTTTGACGAAACAGGAAGAGGAGAGAGAGGCGACATTTGCATACGAAGATTTGAAGAAAGCTTCAACACCGGACTTGAAGAGACCTTTTAGCAGTGTGAGAGATGCTTGTGAAAGGTAAGAAGCTAGCCTTTCCGTCATTCCTGGGATATTCTTAAGGCTTTCTCATGGTTTTTAGGGTCATTCATAAGAGAAAAAAAATGAAAAAAATAGTTTTTTTTTTTTACCATTAATTTCCCAAAAGATCTTTCGTTTGAAGTAAAATTAGTTATCTAATTTTTCTTTTTCTTGAAATTAGTATTACTTCAAAAAAAAAAAAAACGAAGGTTAAGATAGTCTAGACGATGGTTGCAATGTTTAAACAAGGTTTTGTCGTTTAAAGTTTTGGTGTTGGGCGTTTAAACTCTACACTGGTCCCAGTTCTTGTCGTTTAGTGTTGGTACTTGTGGTTTTGTCTGAAGGGGAGCGACTTCGGTCCTTGAGATGTAGCAGCCCTGGTGAAGCTCTCTTTGCGTTATTGGTTTTGTTGTTCATGCCAAAGCTTCTCTATTTCCTTAAGCCACAACTTGTATTGGTATTAGTGTCAGTGATACTATCTGTGCCTCTAAATTTTACCCCTTGGACCTAGAATAGTGTCAATTCGCTAGTTTTTTTTTTCATACCGCTAATTGTCATTTGGAACTAAATTAGATTTAATAACACTAATATAAACTCCACGGTAGTAATTCCTTGACATAATAAAGATATACGGTGGAATTTCTTCATATCATGCAGTTCTAAAGGACTGACACAAGCCTAAAAGGAGAAGGCTTGCCCTTTTGATTAGAGTACTTAGTTGTTTAACTTTAGAAACAAATCATTAAACAGTTCGCACTTTTGTACTATCTTTGGCACTGTGTTCCATGTTTTGCGATTGTGACAAGGCTAGTCTAGGTCACAATAGCGGCAATATCTCACTCGCTAAAGACTCTGGTGGGGGGTAAAGTTTGATGAGACAGTTCGGCTCTTGTTTTCAGGCTCAAGTTAGGACGGGGAGGATGGCTGGTTAGAGTATTTTTTGATACAGTAAGGCAGGTTGCTTTAATGACTTTTGGCAGAGAGGGGCATCTGAAGCTCGTTAACAAGCTAGTTAAAGCTCGTGTTTAAAACCCTAAAGCTCGTTAGCAAGCTCGTTAAAAAGCTTCTTGGTGGCTCTGCAGGTTACTGCCCTACCATGTCTGGGCAGAGTGGGAACCAGAGGAGCTCGACTATACCGGTGAAACAGATTTTTCCCCTTTGTTGGCTGAGAAGTGGGAGGCCTGGGCTGATACTGTCGACACTCGCAGTTTATCTTTTATGGCGCAGACCGAACGTCTCGTTGAAACCTATGATAGGCTTCTTAAACGAAGAGTGATAGGGGAGATGGCAGGTGAGCATCTTGTTCAGAATGCACAGCTTTTGCTGCAAGATGAGAAGGAGCAGCTGAGTGATTTGAAGCTGCAAAGGGCACAGAAGGAAAAGGCAGAAAGGGAGAGAGACGAGGCGAGAAAGCTGTGGGAGACGGTGCAGCAAGCTCAAAGGCTGGTGGACGCTGCGGAAACTCAAAAACAGGAGGCATCTGGTGCGGGAGATGAAAGTGGAGAGGTTAAACGACGGAATATGGAAATAGTCAATCATGTGATTGGGGAAGATGTAGCGAAAATTGTTGAAGGGCGAGAGGTCTATCTATCAGACAAAGTAGAGGAGTCCTCTTCGTTACAACAGGAAAAAAAGATTCTGAATAAAAGCTCTCCTGAAGAGGACAAAGGAATAGAGAAAAGGAAGATACAAACGGTTAGTGGCAAAGGTGAAGGGGAGGCCGAAAGAGAGGAACGAGAGAGAAAAATTCCCAGGAGTCCACAAGAGTGTGAACAAAGTGAAGATGAGCACTTGCCTCACGATGATGCACCACAGCAAATACATGGGCAAGGTAGAACTGAAGAGAGAGAAGAGGAGGAGGAAGAATGTGAGGAAGACGGAGCTGAACAAGAGTGGGCAGAAGAAGGGGACACATTGAGGGAGGAAGATGAACAAATGCAGGGGTCAGAAGATGAAGTACTCGAGGAGGAGCTTCTGGAGGAAGAAGTAGAGGAAGGGTGGGATGGGGAGGAAGATAGAGAAGGTGAGGATCAGTATGAGGAAGAGGGAGATCAGAGAGAGGGACCAGACAGGGAGGAGGAAGAGGGAGCAGATGGAGAGGAGGGAACAGGCGGGGAGGGAGGAGAAAGAGAGGAGGAAGAGGAGGAAGAGGAGGAAGCAGAGGGAGAGGAAGCAGAAAGAGAGGAGGAAGCGGAGGGAGAGGGAGAGGGAGACGGAGAGGCTGGAGTGGAGAAGGAGGAAAAAGAGGATGAAGAAGACGAAGAGAGAGATGAGCGAGAGGAGGACTATGGAGTGCCGGATGATGTTGAGGGTGTGGAATATGATGATCAACATGAAGGTGGGAATGTTAGTGAGGATGACGAAGAGGGAAGTTACCAGAGTCACTTTGACGGGGAGGACAGTGGCGAGCATCAAGCTTTAGACGAAGAAATTGGTGATGATGAAGTGGAGGACGATTAGGTGGACGGGCTTCCTTAGCTAAAATTAGAGACATGGGAGGCTCTCATTTCTGGATTGTTCAGAGTCCGCAGCTAATGGCCCGCCAAAATTGACCTCACTGCTTATTTTGCAACACCGGGTCTACGCTCAAAAAGTTTACACTAGGGAGGCATTTTGTGGACAGTTATGACTGTAGAACTGGTATTAACTTTCTGTGCTCTAAAACAAGAAGTTTTTTTGTGGCTCATCTTTTGCAAATCTTAACCAGTTTGAGGAGAATCTTTCAACGCTTTCCCTAATTTGGTCTAGCTTTTCCCCTGATAAGCTGGATGATGAGCGGTTAGCCCAAACCCATACAGCTCTTGCGTGCCATTAAGCGGGAGCGGAACAGAACCAGTGTGCATGGATTGCAGCTGAGAGAACACGAGCTGCGGCTGTTTTTGCACGATCTCGACAAGTCGCGACATCTGTGTGGAAGAAAAGAGAGGCACAAAAAAAGAGAGACCTGAGAAGCAAAACTATTGAGGGCGAGACCAAGATTCTACGTCAGATGGGAGGTTGCATTAGAAGCTGCGTCAGAGGGGAGGTTGCATTAGAAGTTGTCACAGTCATGGCAGAAAACATGTTGGAGAAAAAACTCCAAAAAAGCTCCAAAAAAGCTCCCAAGGTGAATTGTTTTGACATATAAACTTCCATATTGCTAGTGAGCCAAGAGCAAGTTGGCGAAATAGACAAATTTGTTGACAATTTTTTGAATCTGATTTAAACTTTTTTTTTCTTAACAGGTGGTCGAGACAATTTTGAAGTATCAGAATGTGACTTGGACAGTAGCTGAGACATTCGCAGCTTTCACATCAAAAGCGTGGCACTCAAACTACTTCCATCTAAAAATTTGGCAGCAAGAACTACTTCTCGTACTACCCTGCAAGCTGTCAAGGCCTTTCTACGAGATGTCTTGTCAAATTTTCAAATGGAAGTAGTTTGAGTGCCACGCTTCTGATGTGAAAAGCTGTTAATGCCCCGGCTACTGTCCAAGTCGCATTCTGACACCTTCGAAACTGACACCTTCGAAATTGTCTCCAACACCTATCACAGAAAAAAAAAAAAGTTTAAACCAGATTCAAAATGTTGTCTCCAAATTTGTCTAATACGCCAATTTGCCCTTAGCTCACTATCAATAGGTAAGTTTATTTATCAAAACAATTCACCTTGGGAGTTTTTTTGGAGAGTCTCTCTCCAGCATGTTTTCTGCCATGACTGAGACCTTTCCATGAGATGTTTGGAGGGTACTTAACAGGTTCAAGATGCTGAGGTACTTGGAGAGGATCTTTTGTGGAGCATTGCATGTCAGTCGATGCTTCAGTGCAGAGAGAGAGGATGTCAGCTATTTCTATTAAACTTCACATGACTTTTTGGCAATTAATCGACAAGCAAGTGGATTGAACAAGAGTGATAATTTGGCGAGAAATAATAGGGGATCAACAGGTGGGTGGGAGCTAGGTAATATCGAAAAAACGTCAATGGAAATTTCAGTTGCCAGTACTCATCTGGTCCGCAATACTACACAGCCTTAGTTTCACAAGCCACTAATTCCTGTGTAGCATTGTTTCTCCGATTTTCTATTGGTCATAAGCCTCTTTATCTCTAATGCCTTCAGCCCTGCATGATAGAAATGAATCAATTGACAGCACTGCCCAAAACAAAATTATGCGAACAAAAGCCTCAATCGACAGACGTAATTATGTGATACTGTCCATTTGGAAAAATAATTATTGCCAATTCCATTCAACCACCATTCATGGGGAGATGCCTCTCCATTGACATATGTTGAACATTTAATGAACTTCACCCATAAAATGCACAAAGTACATGAAATAGTAAATTGTTGAACCAAAGGCAGTTCCATTGCTGCTTACCCAAAACAAATGTGAAAAAAAAAACACAAAGCAAAAAGACAACAGACCACGATGACAAACAAACACTTCCACTGACTGAACATTTCCAAAGTTTACAAGTACATAGTCGACCTCACAAGATCTTTTGTGAAGGCAATGAAATAGCTCCAATTCAATCAATTCCCCACTTTCCAACTCTACTTTGTAAAAGAAAAAACGGTAATTTCACAATCAAGAAACTCATGATTTTTAATTCATGGACAAAAGCCTAACATGCTATGTTAGAAGGGACACTTGCTACTACATACCGATAAAAATACTGAAAGGAACGGTTACTAACCGGCATAAGCCACAGCAAGGAAGGATCAAAATTTGACAATAGTCTTTCTGGATTTTGAAGCTTTTACAGGAATGGCCAGCCATTGGCTGTCAATGCACATAGCATCACAGTGTGCACGAAACATTTCTGGCTGATCTTTAGTGCAATATGTTTGTTTTAAAACTTTCACAAACAAGCTGCAGTTCCTTCTCGTAAATTAGATGTTTATGATGGTAGAATTATGAATTCCTGCAGGCAACTTAGTATCATTTTTACAGTTGACTAGCTATTATATATTGCATTTTGCTGGCAAATATCCAGTTTTTGAGCCTGAGCGCACCTAGCCAGGCCATGAAGTTTGACGAGAGCATGATATGACAGCAAAAGCAAGATTCAAAAGTTGGTCATAGAGGATTGCACTCATTCTTTCTTTCTTGCATGCAACAGCAGAAAATTAAAAATCGCTGCTCGGCCATGAAGGTTGATGAGAGCATGATGGGATAATCTGGCACATGTTTTGGAAGAAATTGTAGTCCGTGACATGAAGTTGGTGAGAACATGATGGGATAATCTGATTGCAGGCATTTCCACGCTCTTTCAGAGCGGGGTCTGAACGCAAATGAGGCGGCCGCACTTGCACTCAAGTTAGCCTGCGGAGCAGGTGAGGTGAATTGCAGGAAGGACTCCGTTATGCTTTTAGTTCAAAGATCTAATTGAACCACGGTCAGGTACACCACCCATTGCGATTAGAGTGAATTTTTTTTAGTCTAAATGGGAAATTAGAATGTTTATTACTCTTTTAGTGTAGGAAGACGTCGCGGATTGTAGTCCAGTTCCTTAAATAGTGTTGTTAACACTTTTTTATGATTTTTGGCCAAAAAAAGTTGTGATCAAATTAGCATTATGAGTTTAATAGCGGTGGGTGGTGTAGTGTAACTTAAAGTTGGAGGATTAACTTTGACTTCTTTCACATCATAGTTGACATCTTGCATTTTTCCTCGAGGGTCATAGCAGAACATAGCCGATCATAATGGACTGGCTCGAAACATGTTTCAAGGGGTTATGCTTGTTAGCCGCTTTATGATATTTCAGCAATTGACGTGTTAATCTAACATTGAAAGAGATCTCCCTCTCCCTCTCCTTCTTCCCCTTCCTCTCCCTCCGCCACATCACCTCAAATTTGTATTATTGAAAATGAATTGTAATTGTCACTTTTGAATGCACCTGTTTGTCACTATTATAGTCGAAAGATTATTGGTATAAATGGGAACTTGATATAATCTTAATTTATGGTGACGTGATGGATAGGGAAGGGGAGAGGGGGAGGGGGGGGGCGGGGCGGGGGAGAGGGGGGGGGAGAGGGGGGGGGGAGAGGGGGGGGGGGAGAGAGTGGGGGGGGGAGAGGGGGGGGGGAGAGGGGGGGGGGAGAGGGGGGGGGGAGAGGGGGGGGGAGAGGGGGTGAGAGAGGGGGGAAGAGAGGGGGGGAGAGAGGGGGGGAGAGAGGGGGGGAGAGGGCGAGAGAGGGGGAGAGGGGGGGAGACGGGGGGGGGAGAGGGGGGGAGAGGGGGGGGGAGAGGGAGGGTGGGAGTGAGGGGGGGAGTGAGGGGGGGAGGGAGGGGGGGAGTGAGGGGGGGGAGGGAGGGGGGGAGGGAGGGAGGCGGGGAGGGGGGGGGGGAGGGGGGGAAGGAGGGGGGGGGGGAGGGGGGGAAGGAGGGGGGGGGAGGGGGGGGGAGGGGGGGGGAGGGGGGGGGAGAGGGGGGGAGAGGGGGGGAGAGGGGGGGGGGAGGGGGAGAGGGGGGGGGAGAGGGGGGGGAGAAAGGGGGGGGGAGCGAGGGGGGGGGAGCGAGGGGGGGGGGAAAGGGGGAGCGAGGGGGGGAGCGAGGGGGGGAGCGGGAGAGAGGGAGAGAGGGGGAGAGACAGCCATTGATTGGTTAATTTGTATTTGATGTTTGTATGTTCAACGTAATTAGATCAACTTCCTAGAATTGCAGTATTCAAACCTTAATGATTTAGGGTGTTTACGCTGATTGCACATGTGTTGGGGCTATATTGCTTGGGACCTGCAGTGAAGCAGCCACCTGATGGTCTCTCTCCCATAATATTGATTGCTGATAATATTGATATCGCTATTTTGGGCGGTAACTGGCTGGAGAAGACTGATAGATATGCTTTAATATGCGTGTTTTTAAGGTCTTTTATGCAAGTTCGATACATATCTAACATACCTTACGCCTCCATACAAGTACAAATGCCAAACATATTTCGCTAACATGTTTCACCATCAGACGTGTGCAATCAGACAGTCCAAGTTAGCAAGTGGGATTACATTAGTATTTTGTATTGGTAATAACTACACCATCTGTGTATCTGTGCATCCTTGTCAAAGTATTTTGGCTATTTGGTAATGTTACGGGCAACCCAAAACCTCAAATTAAGCAGTTTTGTTCCACCGATGGTATTACGAGTTTAGCGTTAATCAATCGCGATTTTTGTGATTTTTATATTTGGGTTGATATGTCAAGCACTGTCTATTACTTTCTGCGATAAGTATTTCTAAATATTAATGTGTTAACTTGACCTTCTCATTGAAGCACACCACAAGTTGCTTTTGATTTTTTTGTGTTTCTGGCACTCTTGTTTCTCTTTTTATGTAGTGTAACACATCGCTGAGCACATGTTTCCATGCTAAAACTGTGAAAACCCTTTTAAACGTCATTAGTTTTAACGAAAGCCTTTATGTCTCTCGATGTGCAGAATCCCCTTTTTATGGAACCAGAACATCACCAGGTTTTGAAGTGTCTCTGCAATGTTCTGGTGGAACTCCCTACCTCAGGGAGGGAAGCCTTCATTGCTGGACTTGACATGTGCGCTGTTCTTTCCTGCCCTCCAAAATCTCTACTTCCAGTCATAAAAAAACTATCTGTACTTGCAGCCATATTTCTTTCAACTGTATCTCCGGTCATGTTGATGTTGCTGCCATAGAGTCTTCCAGCGTAAAAAAACACGAGCCGTGTTTTTTAACTACCAATCTTTTGTTCGTCGTGGGAAAGATAGTGACTCAGACACATGATTTGCATGTGGTTATCTGCCCTTGCTCCCTCGGTGAACCTGGTCAGTCTGTATTAGCTTGCTTTCTTCAGCAGTCAAGCTCTCAGATTTGGAATTCTTCTGGATTTATTAGCTTTTGTTACAATTGCAGGTATCCGAAGGAGAGATTTGAACAAATCGTGGCCTTGATTCAGCAATTTCTTACAATTAGTTTATATAATTCGTCCCAAGTGGGAGAAGCTGTCATAGTGGCGACAAAAGTCCTGGCCATTCTCTGTATCCTCTTTGTCTTCCATCCAACCAATACAATTCTTACTGTGCAGACACAAGGGTGACAGTGATCTTGTTTCTCTTTTGCTTCATTCTCGTTCGCCAGATAAAACTGCAGTCAGTACTATCCGTAACTAAAAAAATGGTTCGTTATCACTTTTCTGTTGTATTCTCCTTCAATTTTTGTAAATTGATTCTTACAGACGTGTTTGGACCACTATTCTCAAAAGACGTATTTCTTCTCAAAAGATTGGGTGTTGTATGAATTGGAACGCATTTCTTGGGTTTGATCTTGACGGTGGCTTCTTGACCGTGGATACAGACAAATCCAATGAACAATTTCAACGTTTGAGTCACTCTATGTTTTATAATGATGCCGTAAATAATGAAGATTTCAACATTAAGGAAGACTATCTTCATTGGGAGCAATCGGATAGGTGAGCTAAACATATATCATGCCTGTTCTTTTTATTTTTCTTTTAGGTGAGCGTCTTCCGTGTTGTAATATCAACTTTAACATATGGCCTGCAGATGGCACCTACCATTGGATAAAAATGTAGCAGATTTTTGTAAAATAATTGGTGTTTATACCTTTACTCTCTTCATGGTCGTGGGAATTTTACAAGCATGTAGGCAGCCCTGACGTTGGCAGAGATTCTGCTGGTTGGATTGTACTTGTTTTGTTTTATTCAGTAGTTTTTTTGAACTTTAAAAGAAAAATGTGCATCAAGTCGATTTCTTTTACATTTTAAAATTGACCATCGGACTTATTGTAAGATCTAGCTAGATTGAAATTTTTTAGTACTGAACTGGTTCAGTAATTTTTTAAAGTACCAATAGCAAGATAATTTTACTCTTTGAGTTGAGTTCGCGAAAATATAGAGGAAAAGTCACGGGAAAGAAATTGTCGATTAGATTTGATTTCATGGCCACGAAAATGAGATACATTGTCCATAAGCAGGAATGCTGGTTTAATCCAATACTTTCGTCGTAGAGTCCAACATTGTACAAAGATTCTATACACTCACTTTTGGTTAGGAGGGGTTAGTCATAAACAGTGTATCTAATCATCAGACCTTCCGAAAACCATCGGTTGTATTGATAATGTTCTCATTGCAATCGGAAGACATGTGTGTGCTGTTTGTTCTCGTATTCTATGGTATAGTATACATGGCGTAAGCCTGTTCAATGTGTATGTTGTCTGCATGTTAAAAGCATCGTTGTTGAACACAATTCATTTTGATATCAGGATATCAAGTTTATTGTGAGATGGATTGTATCCCTTCAATTATTTGTTATGAGAGCTTTGAAGTTTTGCACACACCAAATGTCAGCAAGGGCCCCCTCCGTCCATTCCACCGATAAGAAACACTTTCATAATTTTTAATGGTCAACTATTCAAATTCATAAATAACCATTTAATCACAGAAAAAAAATTCTTGTGTGTTGTATAGGTCCTTTGGTTCCATAAAAAAATATTGTTAAACGAGCAGGGTGGTTTACTGCTGAATTTTATGATATTGACCAGTAAGGAGATTAGAGCAAAC
This sequence comes from Zygnema cylindricum, assembly GCA_037447655.1. Taxonomy (NCBI): domain Eukaryota; kingdom Viridiplantae; phylum Streptophyta; class Zygnematophyceae; order Zygnematales; family Zygnemataceae; genus Zygnema; species Zygnema cylindricum. The sequence continues at coordinate 222,547 of JBBHKE010001626.1, forward strand.
GTCAGTAAATGCGACTCTTCCACATTGGCATGTTTATTCTCTTCAATATAACTGCATGCTAGAATAGTTTTAACTTGCTCTATGTAATGTGGTAGCTTTTCAATATGTTGGTATGTCAAATGTCTGCTCTAAATGTGAGATCTGGTCAGGAAATATTTTGGGGAGAACCCATTCCCTCTTTACAAATAATTAGAAAGTCGTCTTCTTGCCCGTTGTTGGCTGCAGATTTGATTTCTCCTTCTGTAAATACCCGTTTGTTTACAACACTGAAAGCAAAAGTCGCATACTACACCTTGATTCAAGCTCACAAATGAGCCATCAATTTGAAGATGCCTTGTTGCGTTCTTTTTTTCTTGGAGGAGGATTGCCCTTCAATGTCATTCGGATTCGACGGGACCATCTTATTCAGGATGCAATTTCACAGGTGAGTCATTGGCACCAAAAGAAATGACTCTGCTTCGTTTTTCTCATGGCAAGTTCTAGAGTTTTGTTAGATTCACCTGCATGAAGTGTGCAAAGTTATTTGTTTCTTTAATTAATTCTTCGTTTTTTTTCCTAGTAGTTGAGTACTTTTTCCGTTGACTCGCACTTAGAGGGTTGATTGCTCCTTGCACGGTTTGTTTGCGTTTTATATTGGAGTTTCTCGTGATAGGTTATTGTGTATTCTGGCTCCACAGGTGCAAAGACGACCAGAGGACCTGAAAAAGCCACTTAAGGTATGTTATCATGTCACCTAGGTTATGCATACTGTCTCTCTTCTTCAGAGGTTGCAGCTTTGCATTAACATTCCGTCATTGTCATCATCATTAAATTTATCGTCCATCAACGGCCCAGTCATTGCATTTATCGGTTCCTCCTCGTCCATTATTCCATACAATTGGTCATGTACATGGGTTTGTTCTAGTTTCTGCCTGTTGCCAGACCTATTGGGATTCAAAGTGCTGGCAATCGTGCGTGAGACAGGAGGAAAATGCCAAATATAAGTTTTCTGTAATTGTTTTGTCGACGTGAATGTATGTTTTTTCTGATAGTATACTTTGTAAACCAAAAGTATTGGGAAAATTTCAGGTTCAATTCGTGGGCGAGGACGGGGTGGACGAGGGAGGTGTTCAGAAAGAGTTTTTCCAGCTTACTCTTAGAGAAATTTTTGACCCAAAGGTGAAGCTCAATATCTATACTATACTCCACACTGATCGTGGAAAAAACTATGGTCCACACTGAACCTGTGACGGAACAGAAATCGTAAAGCCCAGACTGATTATGATGGATTGTAATGAAAGACATGAGTAAGGGTGCTCCTTAAACATAAGAAATGGGTTAGACGCATCCATTTTGAGATTACTAGGAATACTGCAATTGTTGGATACATAAGTAAAACATGCAGAATTAAATAGAGATGATGGCCTATCCAGAAACTACCAGCGATTGCATTACATAGGCTTGTCTTGATCCATTCGCTGGACGCATGACAATGGACCACAAATGAATGCACGTGAATTATTCTATGTTTGCCTTGTACGGACTAAGAAGCATTTACATATTCTGTTGTAATGGAGGCACAGTTTCTTACACATCGGTGGAAATTGGTATAGATATTTAAGGGGAAAAAAATCGACAATTTTTAAAGGGCTAGTGAACTTGCTTCCCCCCTGTATTATTGCAAACTCACTATGTTTGAAAGTCGTGTTGTTCCCATTTGTGCTCCTCCAGTCATTATTAAGTTGAGATTGAGTCTTGTAAATATTTTTCTGGTTACCAACTGTTTAAGTGGGTCTGTGAACCAGTGGGTCCCTCGGGATGAGTACCACAATGGAAATCCTTCAACCCATCCAGCAGTTTGAAGCTCAAACCACTCGTGATGTGATGTGGGGTTTGTGAGCAGTATGGCATGTTTTCATACAATGAAGAAACAAGGCAATATTGGTTCCACTCAAGCCTCCTGGAAATGCATCTGGAATATGAACTTATTGGAATGGTTGTGGGCCTTGCTATATACAACGGTCACATTTTGGAGCTCCGCTTTCCCACAGTTATCTACAAGAAACTCCTAGGAGCCACCTGCGACTTCAAAGATTTAGCAGAGGTAAACAATTTGATCCTGCGTAAAAAAGATTTGGTGTCGTTTAAACATGACCAGAACTGGATCTTCTTGGCAATGCTTGGTGTACAAGGGCTCTCCTTCTGCATGACAAAGCGAGAGAACACTTATGTTAATTAAGTGAAATGCACCCAAAAAATTCTCCGGGGAACTAGGAAAACTTCTATTTAAATAATTGTGAATCAGAAATGTGTTTTTTGAGCAAGCTATGTTTGATCCAGATTTTGTTTTTTATCATATCCCTTCACTTTCAGGTAGAATGGATTTCTGATTAGAGGATTGGTGTGTCATCCGTCCATCATCTGCATTCAATGTTGAACTTGGCTTCTAGTTTGTTTCGTAGTGCACTGGCAACTGTGAATTAATTGCAAGACCGTCCCTCAATGCTCTATTTTGAGTTAATGACATAGGGTTAGGGGTTTGATTATCTTCCAGGTTGATCCATCAATGGCCAAGGGTCTGAATGACCTGCTGAACTTTCAGGGGGATGTGCAGGTGAGAGACTGAAACACCTTCTGTCCTTTGCTATGAAATCCACATTAAAGGCATTCCCGGTAGACTTCGTAGTACACAGCCGTAACGCTGTCTGAAGTTGGTTGTCTTACTCATCTTCAAACTTGAACAAGCATCTACAGTTTTCTAGTAGATTTTTCACTCATTCTTAAATGTGTCTTCCACTTCACCTTTTTTTGAGTTTTTTCCAACTGGTAGGACTTTTTTTTAGTCTGGCGATTTGTAATCTGAAAGTGTTTTCTTTTAGTGTTTAGGTGAAGTCCCCTTGAAGGCTTAAGCCGGTATTTAGGCTTTCACTTCAATGTGAGTGTTTTCTCAATGTGCAAGTGATGCAGTGAGAACGTAAGTTTTTCGAGCAGGGGAATGGTGGCAAATTTTTTTTTTTCCCCTGCCCTTATGTGCTCGTGGTTGTGAATGTTAATAACAGTGTTCAATGTGGTTATGTCTTGCCAGGAAGTATATATGAGGAACTTTCAAATTTCGGTATGCTATATGGTTGACCAAATTAGCACAGTCGACCTAAAGGAAGGAGGCGGCGATATTCCTGTGACTGCCAAGAACAGGAAGGAATATGTAGAACTCTGCGTAGATGTGAGAGGCTGCCAGTCAATCTCACTTGCATGCCCATTTTCTCATCATGTGGTTTCTTATTTTTTTTAAAGTGCCTTTTCTTTGCGAGGGTCCAATGCTCTTTTTTTTATATCATCTTTGCGTATTAAAAGGCTGGAAGGCTGCCTATCTTTGTCGAATGTATGCAGTACTACCTTAATAAGTCCATTGAACAGCAATTCAATGCCTTTTCCAAAGGTTTCCATCGAGTCTGTGGCGGACCCATTCTGCAAATATTTCATCCAGAGGAATTGGAGCTGTTGATTTGTGGCAGTACGGTTCTTGACTTTGAGGCTTTGTAAGTTGTACTTTGGCAGCTTTGCGAAGCTTTGCAATGTGGAAGCTTAGGCAACCTATGGGCTCTAGTTTCACGTTCTTGAACTCTGTGAATTTCTCAAGTTGTCCTGTCATTCCAATGCCAGAGCCTCTGACTGCTCGGTCACAGCTCTTGGAATGCTCACTGTAGCGAATAGAATCCATTACTTCACTCTAATCCCGATATTGTCCACGGCCTGCTATTGAGGGAGGAAAGGAGTTTAAAAAATGGGAAGAATTGGAGCAATTATTGTTGTTTCTCATTGGCTCATTACTCTCTCGAGAATTTAACCCAATAACAGGGCAAAAATGTGAAGTATGGATAAAAATGTTTGGTAAATAGTACTGGATAATTTAACGGTGCGTGATCACATTATGGTGCAAATTAACCTAAAGTTAATTGTGAACAAATGCAAAAAGGGAGGAGCAAATTGCAGAAATGTGACGGAGATCCTTTGCAGGTGCAAGTCGTTTGAGCACGTATCATTACTGAGGGTAATTTTTTTGCCCTTATAAATCAAGGGTAAACTTCTCACTGCTCTTGGTTACGGTACAAATACTTCCGGGTTACCATACGAATTATTTCTGTTCCTGTACCATAGGCGTAAGACAACAGCTGTGTAAATACTGTTTTTCTGTTGTTATGTGCTTTTATGTGAATGGCTTGCAGGGAGAAGTCCACCCGATATGAAGATGGGTACACAGAGGAGTCACAAATAATAAAAGATTTCTGGCAGGTAAGGGCAAATCAATGTGTCAATGTAGAGATGTTCGTATAGAATTTGAACAAGAGATCCTAGAGCCACAATATCGTGAGACTGACATTTTCTGCTGTCTTTCCTATTGTTTTGTGCTGGAGGCTGATACTTTGTAGCGGCAAAAGAAGGCTGTCAGGGAGTGCACTCACTTATAGGCATTCAATGACAGATCACCTTATGCCATTGAGAATGGACTTTGATAAGCATTCAATGAACAATTTTTTATTCCTTCCGTTGGTTTGATGGTCATAATATCGTGCTCTGCCTATTGAATCTATCATTTTATTTGATGTGTTTCAGTAGACGTTTTTTGTAAGAAGGATAGTTCTTAACTATAGCCTCGTTTGATGGGAACCTGGTTTAGTCAGTTGATTTCGTTACTGGTGGCTGAGTTTGGCTGTTCAAATCAAGCAGAAGAAAGCTCTATAACTATCAGTTATGTCACGGTGTAATTATAGAACACTAGTTTCTCGCTTGGAGCAGCTTCTAACATCTTAATAAAGGAAGACTGCTGCACACAAAACTTCCCTAGTGTCGTTTTTTGCAGTCTGAAGTGGACTTCGCCTTTCTTGCCAGAGCTGTTGGATCACTGACTGTTGTGTGATGTGGGTCTATTTTATGAGGAAGAAACCCCGGCATTCGATTTCTGCTCCATATTTTTTCTTCGTGTTCCCTTTCTGCTGTTGCAGGTGGTACACAGCCTGTCGGAGGAGCAAAAGAAGCGGCTCCTTTTTTTTGCCACAGGAAGTGATCGAGTGCCTATTAAAGGGCTCGCAGACCTGCCTTTTGTCATATCTCGAAACGGTGGGCTATTATTACCTATGTGTCAATTATGTTTTGGGGATTTGTGCTAAACATGTAGCGGAGATGTACTCGTTTTGGTCTGTTTTTGGTGTCTGCATGTTAGTTTTCTTTTCATGCTTTTGTTCTCTAAAGGACCTTAAAAAACGCTAATCATCCATTTTCAATCGCAGGAACACTCGCAAATGAAAGCATGTAAGCTTGCATTGGCGAGGCTAGGATGGACGCAAATGTATTGTTTTATTGGTTGACTTTTGCGTCACTGTCTACTATTGTGTCCCTTCAGGTCCCGACTCCGAGAGGTTACCAACATCACATACATGTTTTAACCACCTTCTCCTGCCAGAATACAACAGCTTGGAAAAAGTAAGTTCTGGTCGATTTTGTCCCTACCTTTTCACATTGAAAGAGAAACAACAGATGAAGAAACGAGAGATGGCTAATGTATGGCCACCCGTCGCAGTCACTGTCACTTATGTCTCAGCTCTTGAAAATTTGCTATTTTCAAGTCAGCCATTTACAATTTGGAAAAAGACGCTTTCTTGAGGATGGTAAGCGCAGTAATTTATGATGCATATCTCTGTTTCCGTAGTTTATTCCCCCAATCATCCACGTAAAGTTGACGCTGTCGTTTTTACTGTGCAGATGAAGGACAGACTGCTTCTTGCAATAAATAATGCTGAAGGATTTGGCCTTATCTGAATAATGAGCATGCAGATACTGAACGAATAACTGCAGAACTTTGTTCTCCGTCCTTGGTCTGGAGTATTCTGAGTCATGGATAGTCTTGTGTCTTACATTACAACGAACGTACTTTTGAACATCACAAAGGTCGTAGTGTCAATAATACGTGCAACGTTTCTTGTGGAGGCCATTTCTGATGGCAAATCGTATGTCCGAGCCCAACATCCTAGACCCCAAGATGTACAGAAGTTTTTTTTTTTTTAAATCTCTCTTTTCTTTTTGCTATACAGAAGTGTTAAGCATGGACTATGGCTTGTCTGAATCGACAGCCTATATAGAGGTTCTAATGGTATTGATACATGAGTAGTTTTGCTGTATTGTATGTACAGGAAGGGGAATATATGTTACCATTTGCTGTCCATGTTTTCTATCAATAACCATGATGAACAATAGTAATATGAGGGGTACCTTAAACTAAGCTGGGTCCATGTTTTTAAAAGGAAACCATGGTAAACAATAGGAACATGTGGGTATCTTAATATCAGTGGTCACATTTTTTCTTTGGAAGTCTTTCATGACTGCCATCTGCTTTGCAAAGTTTGGGACGAATGAGAGACTGACTCCTGTGTAGATCTACCGTACATCTTGCGCCTGGGATTTGTTTTGGGACAGGTCTAAAACTTGAAAGGGGACTGATTTATGTAATGGAAGTCATAGGGTAGGACAAAACACTGAAAGTTTGTGCTAATAGCTAAACTTCCAACTTTGAAAAAGTAGAGTTTGCGCTCTTTATGTATGAAACTCCAATAATGGCAGGAGAGGAAAAATATTTATTGGAGTCGTGTTGTTTAGAACGAGATTGTAGGAATAGCATAGGTGTTATCGTGTCAACTTCTTTCTGGGGAAGAGTGGACATCTTCCCTTTTTGTCTTCAAGGGCCATGACTTCAACCTATGGGTGTGAAGTGGCACCAATTGAAGAGTAAGGTTCGACGTGACAAGCAATGCCATGTCGGGGAATGGTCTGGGAAGACTCTAATTTGTGGTAAATAATTTCTAGCGTATTGAAAATCCAACTGGCATAAAGACGTAAGGGAATACAAGAAAAACAAAAGAAAGGGTGTATTCCCAGAACTGGCCCTCATAGAGCTTCATGAGGGCCTGGCTCCTTATAAAGAATGGGGGTATTTACACGGTTGTACAGGAACCATGGTCTTCAAGGAAGTACCTCAATTCCCTTCGGGGGAAGCAACCTTTACGCTCTTGGCCCTTCAAGCCCCTTGAGAGATCCTGATCTTGGTGTCTGCCCCCTCCGACGTGTTCTCACCTTCACTAGAAACGAGAGGGGAATAAACCGTGTGCACTAGAGAAAACAGCTTGCTCGAGTCTTCTCGATATTCAAACACTTCTTGCTCCATTCTTCCGCCTGTCTCTCGAAGTCGGTCCTCCAATACCTTCTCAAACATTGGGGAGATGTGAAGTTGCCTTTCACTCGCATCTCAAAAGTAAGTGGCGGTTCCATCGCTTGGTCAAATGTCCAAGATAGAGGGAGAGGAAACTCATCCACACTATTTAACACCTCATTGATGGTTTTCTCATCATTTGTGAGGGTTCCCCAATCTGGTTTTTCCTTGTGGAATTTTTTTTGTTCCGTCGATCATTCCTAAGGGTCTTGGGACATTAGCTCTACATCCCTTAGTGGCTCATGTCGCACCTCTCAAAGAGGCAATCCCTTGTGGTCCTATCGACATCCGTTATGATTATGTTCGATCGACGATGCTTGCCCATTCATCGTTAGCTACCCCCTCATCTACTTTAACGAAAGGTTGAGCATGTAGTGCGTAGCTTGGCATCCATTTTGCGGCATCTCCACGTCTATGTCTTCCCCGTAAGCACCCTCTCCGAGATCCCTCTAGATGGGGCTCTCAAGACTAGTCTTCACCCGCTTCTCAACATCTGTGCAACGTGTAAGGTACAATGGTTCAAATTTGCGGGGCCGAACATATATGGAGGCACTCATAGAACTATCACAACCCTAATTTTGTCAACAACCTGTTTCGATGCACCAAGTTCATGGAAATGGTGCCCCCGAAACCAAGGACTTTAACACAGGGGGTTGTGCTCCGAAGTTATCGTAACAAGGGCCTACGGTTGAGCCAACGGGTTTGTGGCCTTAATATTACTCCTTCAATACTTGAACCATAGGCAATCTTTCATAGTGAGCGACAGTGTCCATTTACTTCGGTGCTCATATAGAGAGTAACAAACCGTATGTCATGACTCGGTGAGAGATGCGATTGCGTCTCTTGGCGCGTCGAAGCGGGATATACTCTCAAACATGAGGTTTCCCATATACACCCCACTCGTCCTAAGTCTCGAGGTCTTTAAAATGTTCATGTTGACTTGGTTTTCCGCCATGGTGGTAGGAGGACCCTCAATGATGTGTCCGCATCGATTCAACGGGGACAAAATTTTCTTCTCGTGTGAAAATACGTATAGGCATGGGACTCGGGATGGAGCAACTTGTAAGGAACGTGATTACACTTACGGGGACAAACCAATTTGTCTTCTTTGCGGTGGAGATTTTAGGATCTCTTGACATGTCATTCAACAACTTTGTTTGCGAATGTGCGCTTAAAAGTTTTAAATCTAGAGGACCAACGAGTCCTCCTTTGGGTCTTCTAACTTTTTTACTGTCAACGTCAATGGGTGGCCCTTCAACAAGTTCAGACCGAGGGCTTCATTCGTCGAAGCCCTCCACCGAAGCACGGTACAGATGTGAACCGCAGTCTTCGAGATCTTCCACCTTGTTACCCGGTCCAAATGTACGACTTTCACGGTAGTGGACACTAGCTTGTTAAGGTAATGGGTAGTCTTTTGGTGTTGGTTATTTTTTGATGCGGGTATTCCATAATTAAGTTGGTTGGTTTATGGTTTAGTTGGCGTTTCTAGTTTGTTTAATAGTTTAGACTTAAACTCATTTTTTGGTATGTTCTAGTGTTTTTTTATTTTTCTCGTCTCTCCTTTGAACTCTTATCGTTTTTCCATCGGGAGCTTCGAAGTAAAGTTCATATCCCATCATTTCTTAGGACAGGCTTATTTTGCTACGATGGCGATTTACCCCAAGCCATTCAACCAAATACGTGTAACATTTTACACATTCAATTTTTGGTATACAATACTAGGCATTAAATGTAGTGTTGTTTATCGGTAGCCATTTGCCGATAACCGATATGTACCTTTTTTTGACCTACCGGTAACCGATATATTGGTCTGGTATATCGGTAACGGAGTTATTGCGATGTAAAACCGATATATCCCGATAAATTACCAATAATTATCGGGCCCGATAGTTATCGACGGTTCAGACCTTACACTTGTACTGTTTTGTAAGGAAGTAGGGAACGGATTGTCATACGTGGCATGCCATATTATATAATGTATAAAATATAATACAATATAGCATAAATTACTATGATATAGTAATACAATGCATAGTAATAGTAATCCAATACCATATTTTTTACAACTTATCGGCGATAGAAAAATTGTTGATTCCGGAGCGATATAGTGGGACCCCCACCGTTCGATAACCGATAATTATTGGTATCGGTTTTATCGCGAGAAGTTTTGATCCGATGCATAACACTAATCAAATGCCATGATTTTCTGTCTATGCCGGCTACCGTACAGCTGAACAACTTGAAACTTTGAAAGGCTCACGAGAAAGCGGTCATAGAAGTCTAAAGTATTTTATCCGTACTTTTGATCTATTGTTTCAATACACAAAATTTCGATTACATCTCCGCACTGTATTCCGGCATAGACACATTGATTCGAAGTTCAAAGTTCCGAGTTCCAAAGCACCAAAGCTCCAAAGTTTCAAAGTTTGAAGTTTTCAGAGTCCAAGCTTCTGACAGAGAAGGTGGCATGTTTTACCGGAGTGGACAATACCTCCAGTATTTTTAATGTGTCAGTAACCTATTAGCTCCATCGCATGATTATAGCGTGTGAACAGTACTGCACTTGTGCTTCATCTTGTCCATCTGTTGCCATACCGTACCTTGTCCTCCGGTCCACTGTTGAACTCAAAAATGGATGGCGCAATAGCCATGGGGGGGAGCAGTTGCCAAGAAGGGCCTCCTGTTTCACGCACAAATCTAGGAGCAAGTTTTGACGACCTTACTGTGGACCTTCTGACTGCGATACTTCTAAAGACAAATCCAACTGTTTACGAGCTCTGTGCTTGGTCAACGCTGAGTCAACGGATGAAAACTGCATGTTATTCTGGCAAATTATGGCAAAAAGTTGACATGGTTTGTCATCCGAGAAAAACTATATACGGATGGGGACTTGAAATGATGGCTGGAAGATGTATGCGATTAGAGGAACTCGTTTTGAAGGGAATCAATGTTCCAGTGAGTGCAAAAACAAGTTCCCTGTCGTTTTTTTAAAGCTATGGTGGATATTTTTCTGAAGTGCGTTATAAATCATTATATTTACTTCAGTTATAATCATTTTCAGGATGAGGATTTTCATGTGTAGAAGAGCTCACTTATTAGCGTGGACAGGTTCTGATGCTTTTTTTTGACAAGTCAATTTAATGTGATTGGGTTATGCTGCTTTAGTTTTAGTTGTCCATTTTTTTTTTCTTTCTTTTTCATGCGTACGAGTTTTCCAGTGTTGTTTCTGCTTTTGCTTTTGCACAGTGTATTAGATAGTGTGCTCATGTATGCATCTCACATGAATTTCCAGTCATCAGCAGGAGGGAGGAACAGAGGGAAGCAGTCTAGTTTGCAGGGTATCCCTGAATCATAGTACTACAGTATGGTATTTTTGGCCGTATTATATGCACAAAAAGAGTAAAATAATAGTGATAATAATAAGATAGCGCACTACGCCTATTTTACTCCTTTGGTGCATATGATTCGGCCAAAAACACCATGCTTTTGTTCTGTGTCCTGGATAGGTTGCCTTGAAATCTTTGTGCAGTGTGCATGCTGCTCTCCTTCACATTTCTTTCTCCGTTTTCTTACTACACCTCCTATTGCGATTAAAGTTCATAACTCTAATTTGGTCGCTGCTTTTTCTGGCCAAAAATCATAAAATAGTGTCGATAACACTATTTAAGGTAGTGGACGACATTGCCATCTCTCCCTGCACTAAATTTTTATCATGCATACCAATTTTTCATTTACACTAATAATTCTTTTACTCTAATGGCCATGGGCGGTGTAGTTTGGCTACAAGTTGATGCTGATAATTGAATGTGGCCGGCTATACTCTAAGTGTAACACAGCTTGTCTGTTTTTCTTTCATACAGGATCGACCCAACCCATGGATGCATTATGGCTTAGAAAAGCTGCTAGAGGGATGTGGAAAAGTAAGCCTGCGGGTATTGCAGCTTAAATTTGTGTGCCAGCTTCCATTCACAGACCTACTGCTTACGAAAGTTGGCAATTTATGTCCTCTTTTGGAGGACTTTGAATTATCTGCCACAAATTATTTTGCGACAGATTCTGCAGTAAGTACAGATAAATTCTGAGTTTTTATTTGGACTGTGGAGAGTTGCTGAAGTTTTGCTCGTTGGACTGGTCTTGATGGCTGGAGTGTGTGAATCTTATTGGCTCTCTCCACTGTAGATATGATGGAGACGAACACTTTTGTGAGTTCTTCTTGACATTTTTTGGAAACTTAATTCTTCTCACAATGATAACTTTTGCATGCGTGTTGGGCATACAGTATTAAGTTTCTTTTATCTCTTAATTGTAATATACAGTGAGATTTGACCTTTGAGGTCCTTTTATCTCTTAATTTGTAATATATAATTAAACTTAACCTTTTTGCATCCCATCTATAGTTTGCTCTAAATTTCCTTCATGGTTTTGCTGACTGTGTTGAATTGATGCTGAGCAGGTTACCACTTTCATTCGAGCCTGCCCAAAACTTGTTCATTTTCGATGTTTTGTGAAAGAAGGCGGCCCTCTCCATGCCCTTAGTGATGTCACACTTTGGCAGATAGCAAAGAAATTGCCAGGTTTACGAACGCTTGAAATCAATGGATACAACATGACAGAGAATGGTCTCTTTGGTCTTGAAGATTGCAAGCATCTGGAACGCCTTGGGCTCCATGGTTACAAAAGGTATGGATTGATTTTTTTTTATTGTCTTTAAATTCAGAATGCTTATAATAGCCCTTACAATAGCCCTTATTGAAGCCTTCTTAACTTCTGTGAGTTTCTGATGTGATCTTTGACATGAGAGTTCTTCGATTGTGTTTTATTTTCGAGTAGGAATTTCACAAGATGTGCTAGAATTGGACAATTTTAGAAGGCCACTAGTTTCTTTGTTTAGTACTTTCAGTGAGAAATAGTGGTCGTCTGCTTTCTGCCCATTTCCCTTGCAACACAATCGTAAAACTTGTCAGAAAAGACGACATTATGGTGACCGTTGGGAGAAAATGGAGGGACATTATTGGTTGGACAGGGGAGTGTTTGACCGTGCGAGAACACAAGAAGATGAAAAAGTGACCGAATTTCCTTGTCTACGAGAAATATTGTTTTCTCATGTTCTTCCGTCTGCCGGTGAACTCCGAGGACTTCTCCGAATGGCTCCATCGCTGCGTCTCGTAGAGCTCCAGCCTCATAGCACAGACGAGCGAATGAAAACTCATTCGGAAAATCTCGCCGATTGTTTGAGGAGCGAATTTTCTCATATTGAAGCTGTCCTCGAAACGTTGTTACCGGATGGTGTAGAGCAGTTGACTGCAGCCATGTTGACATCAAAGCTTTTGGAGAAGGAGGAGAGGAGGAGGGAGAGAGAGAGAAAAGCGACAGAAGAAGCGACTAATCGCAGGTTGGCGGAATGGAGTGAGCAGGAGAGCCAGAAAGAAAGAGAAATGGAAGAGTGGAGGCAAAGACAACAGGAACGGTCGGCAAAAGAAAATGATGATAAGTCCAGCAGCAGTTTGCATGACATCATGGATTTCAGATTTTAAAATTTGTTGTATTTTTGTATTTTAGCGGCTTAAGCTGAGGTGAAATCCGCAAGTATCTTGGTATATACTAATGGTTTTTGACTGTAATAATAGTTTTGGACAGTCTTTCTGTCTGGACAAGAATTGTTTACGTGCTTGTGAATAGAATAAATATAAACGGAAACTTAATCATCTGTTCAACTATCATGTTGGAGTATTCGACTCACAAGTGATGTTTTGATGGACCGATTAATAAGGGCGTTGTCGAGCGGTGGTGTTTTCCTCGCAATTGTGCCGTAAGGAAGCTGATCCGGGCTTACGGGACAGGAATGGAACAGTGAATTAATCCTTTCCTTGAGAAAACATATAAGCAGTTGACAAGTGTCTTTAGGTTATAATGATCAACATGTTGACTACTATATTGACTAGCCTCACGAGGTTGCAAGTTTTGAAAGTTGTTGAAAACCTCTTCGAAAACTGGTGTTTTCTATGTGGACATGCTATAGAAGTGGATCGTGGACTAGCTAATCAGCATGTTGTGACTCAGGATTGTCTGTTTTAAGGACTGGGCATTTATTTCCTTTTGCCAAGGGTTTTGTAGTTTGCATTGAAAACATGTTTTCATGTGAATTCTATTTATTATTTGTCCTTTTCCACCAACTTTTACTACTCTTGGTCAAATGTCCAAGTCTTCATAAATAATGTGAATCTCCTCATTTAGGATTTTTTTTAGTTTTTGTAGTTTTGGTTTTCAATCTCAAACAGCCGATGGAAGCCAAAACCAGAAGCGTCATGAATGTCAAGGGATATAATGATATTGTTAGGAGCCTGCGTGGCCCAATGTATCACAAAAAACCATCGTGAGAACAAATCGCCCGTAACAACTAGAGATTTACATTTTGTTGAATTTCTAACAGTACCATGATCCTTCCGTGTTTATCAAATTTCAAATATGGCCTATCGTGTCTATCTAAACTTTGTACTGCGATACAATGGCACGCGAAATACAAATTTGTTCAGGCAGGGGACCATCACGCCCATCGTTTTGGAGTCAGAACATTCTCCCGGCAGTCAAATGGTTTAGCTTTGTAAATGACCGTTGGATGATATAATTATAGGCAAGCAATCGAAAGGTAAGGGTCCGACCCTTCGATTGCGATGCCAATATTGAAAAAAGGAAACCTGTGTGATAAAAAAAAGTACTTTGACAGGGAGATATTCGACACTGATAACGATGGGATCTGTAGTGGCATTTAATTGTTCACTACAGCGTAAGCAAACTTTTAACCTTCTCTTCTATTGCGATGTGTTCCAAACACCCTTGTGGGCTTACTGAGTACAGGGAATTACTTGGCGAAACTGAGCTTTATGAAGGAAGCATGATGGTCCTCCATGCTTGATAGAGCCCAGCGAGGGAGGCCTAGAACACAAGGCGATCCATCACCCCAATAGTAAATTGTAGGAGGATGGACATTTGCATGCATAGTGGCTTGTTGAAAGCCATAGAAACGTTGACAATGGAAGGCCATGACTGGGAGGCTAGGGCTATCCTTCGCTTCCTTACTTACCCCTTGATCAAGCAGCCCTCTCCCAGGAGAAGCATCAAGTTGGTCTCTCTCTCTCTCTTCTCTCTCTCTCTCTCTCTCTCTCTCTCTCTCCCTCTCCCTCTCTCTCTCTCTCTCTCTCTCTCTCTCTCTCTCTCTCTCTCTCTCTCTCTCTCTCTCTCTCTCTCTCTCTCCCTCTCCCTCTCCCTCTCTCTCTCCCTCTCTCTCTCCCTCTCCC
>JBBHKE010001626.1:238561-268073 GCA_037447655.1 Zygnema cylindricum
TCCAGTGTCCTCTCCCCTCTCCCTCTCCCTCTCCCTCCCCCTCACCTTTGCCCTTGCCATCACCTTAGCCATCTCTCTTGCCCTTTCTATCTCCCTCTCCGTACCCTCTCCCTCACCCTCGCCCTCGCCTTTGCCCTCTTCCACGCCCTCTCCCTCTCCCTCTCCTCTGACCTCTCTCTCTGCCATTCCATTGGCCTCTCCCTTGCCATCGCCCTATCCCTTGCCCTCCCGTTTCCTATCACCCTCTCCCTTGCCCTCGCCCTCGCCCTCGTTCTCTCTCCCTCACTCTCCCTCCCCCTCTCTCGCCCTCTCTCTTGCCCTCTCCCTCGCCCTCTCCCTCGCCCTCTCGTTCGCCCCCTCCCTTGCCTTTCCCTCACCCTCTCTCTCGGCTTCTCCCTCGCCCTTACCCTCATCCTTGCCCTTGCCCTTGCCCTAACCTTCTCCATGCGCAATACCCTCAGTTGTTCCCTAAAACTGCATATTTACGCATGCATACTACTTTACCTCAAGACATACGCATTCTTAGCAATCACCACTTACTGGTGTTTGAGCTGATTGATTTGGTTTTCGGCTGTTGGGAGTGCCAAGGCGAGTCTAGAGCGGGAAAGGTCCCGGTTTGGCCGATCCTCGTTTAAAACTCTTTCTTTTAACTCTTTCGGGTCATACTTTTCTTACAGACTCTCGACTGGGCCGTTGGTTATATTCTCGAGAATGTGGCTGCACATAACGATCCGCGCCCTACGGTTTTGGCGGATTACAAGCGGATCGAGCAGCTTGTCGGACCACCTCTAATCATTGATGCTGCTCGCCACGGATCTCTAGCATATCGGGTTCGATCCAAATGGACGAACCTGATCGATATCGGCCGCCTTTGAGAGGCCAATCTAGCGGTCCGACCTCCATCTATGGACATCCAGACTGCCCTACTACCTTTCCATTGCGTTCACCCATGTGTATAGACGGATTATCCTCCCAATTTCGGCATTAACGTGCCCGGACAACGACTTAAGGTCTTTCCTACCTTAGTCGCCTATCCTAATTCTCATGCATATTCACACAATGGACCGGGCATGTTACGCAATAGTATTACCTGAGAGTTAGAGGAGCCAACAGCCATGGAAAGAGAGCTCTTTATGCATTTCACGCCAGGAACTACGGCCGCTATCAGCCTCACCGAGAGTCAGCGTTGCACATTGTTCGGTCGGGTCATGGACCCTTAGTCCTTGTCATTCGTTTTGGGACTTGGGCTGGCAACTGGTCGCTACTCGTAGAACCACACGTTGCAACCAGTTGGGGTGGGGAAATGACATATCATCTTCTCGTCATATTCCTTCCCGCACTTCTCTTGGTCTCCGAGGTAATCCATTCCAGTTTTTTCTTTTCCCTTATCGGATGCCGCCTCCGGAAATCACAATCTACGATTTCCTTAACCGCAGTCACATGTCCTGGGAGATTCCGGCCTATTTAGTCGTTCAGTTCGCTCCTTTTTCTTCCTCTCTGGTCCCACATTGGACAGCTACATACCCCACCCACAGGTGGCATTACTGGGTGAATTGCCTTCAACAGGCACCGGTGAAATATGAGTTGGGCAAATCTCTTTTTGTCGACAAGCAACTCGCATTTGCCCAGGCTATGGATGCCTTTACCATTAAGTGTCCTGAATCCCCGAAGTGGAAGTTCGATTCCAGTTTGACTCCAGTGGAACATGAACTACTGAGTGACACCGTTCTCCGTCATATCGATGCCTTTGCTTTCTCCATCCTCGCTCTCTCTCTCTCCCTCTCCCACGCCCTCTCCCTCGCCCTCGCCCTCTCCCTCCCCCTCGCCCTCACCCTCTCCCTCTCCCTATGTGAGCATCATCCAAATGAGCGCCCGAACAACCAAATATCTAGACGGCCGATGGGATAGAATTGTACATAACATCTGAGTGCGCATAGTTACTAAAGTTCTGCATGGAGATAAGAAATAGTATATGATCATCCGATGCATTTTATGGACACACAGTATCATAAAATGCATTACTCCAAATAAAATACAGAAAAAGTCAAGGTGCAAAGTCCAACACCACCAATGATTTTGACGACAGTGTGATACATTACAGTTCTACAGTTTATCAAAAACTATGTTGTTGGTTTGCAAATCGAAGCGTGTGCGACCAAAAAATAATCAAAATCATTACAGTTCTTTTCCCAAGAATTTGAGCTTGTGAAAGCAATCAACCAGAACTTTGCCATACATATATAGTGACAGAGTCACACAACATGTACAAGATCTGGTTTTCATGATGGTTAATGGGCGACTTTAGCAATGACAACATGATAATAACAATATGGTCGATAACATGTTCCCGGTCTCACTCCTGAGACTCCTTTAGTTGCAAGTTTTTGGAGGCCGGTTCCATATGATTTGGATGTGGGAGTTTTCAAATCTGCTTCAGTCTGGATTTGGCTTTTCGATAGACCTATTGCATTTACAGCCAGACGGTTTGTTGATTTAACTTTTAGCGTTCGACTTCGTGTTCCTTTGTCCCATTCCTTTTATTTTTTTTTGTTCACGTTTCCTTTTAGTTTGTTGGTTACGCTTCGCTTTTCCTCATCCCCATTATTTTGGTTTTCAATTTTCTCTGAACTTGGATTGATTAACAAACGTTTTACTTCTTATTAACACAATTGATTGAATGTTGTTGTTATAATTATTCTTCGTATATGGTCCTGAGATAAAAAGTACACAGGATTGACGACATGTAGTAAATGTGAATACCGAGGGACTATTTTTTTCTTATTCCCTAACTCTTTTGCCCATGTTACACGCGCCTGATTCTGCTTCCAATACAATGTGAATTATGACAACGAGGAAAATCAAGTCTTAAGTCAAAAAATAAAACAAAACAAAAATGTTTACTGTACCATATGCTCTACGACGTCAGACTGTGAAAAAAGTAACCCAATGTTGTTTCCGCATTTCAAAATTAACTGTTCCAACAAATTGTATTATTTACATCGAAACCGTAACATATGTACAAAACGAGATATGATTCACCAGGATAAAAGAGTCAAAACATCTTACTTCTCCTGATTCATTCAAACCTTACGTTTGTTAATGATTGGAATTTAGACGTTAAGCTATATTTACGAAACAGTCCCGCTTAGTCTGTCCTAATCGTATTTGCTCCCATCCCTGCACATCTGCTTTTGTAATTATTGGCACTCCTATTTGACTCACCGCAAGACTACCGAAATAATTTCCCATCAGTGTTGCCGAGTACAAATCGAGACCCTGACTTAGACCGGCCGCAAACGCTCCCAGGAACGTATCCCCGGCTCCAGTTGCGTCCACTTCTGTGCAGGGAAATGCGGCCACTTGAAAATCACCATTGCTGCCCTCCCTCGCCCAACAAAAGCCCCAAAAAAGGTAAAGGTAAAGGTAAAGGCAAAGGTAAAGATAAAGGCAAAGGCAAAGGTAAAGGTAAACGAAAAGGAAAAGGTAAACGAAAAGGAAAAAGTGAAGGTAAAGGTAAGGTAAAGTTTGATTAAACTTTGGTGTTTTGATTTTCGCTTTTTGTAGGCTTTCTTCGCACTTTTAGCTTACCCAAAATAGCACCAAAGAACCATTTGACCATGAGAGAAAATGCTTTGCAAACGACGATTGGGAAAAAGCACCCTAGGCAAGGACTATACTCATAAAAAACAAATATCTCAGCGGAAACAGCAACAAGAACAGCAACATCATGGGTTATCGGCCAAAGAAAAAAGCAGCAAACACCTTTTGCTTCAATCCTTGTCAATAATGTTTGGAAAATTCCCACACTGAACTTTTATATTAACGGCGACACAGCACACATATAATAAAAACTATTATCTAAAAAACGATTATCACACACACACACAAAGTATTTTATACGGTTAAAAGAGATCTTAAACATGCCAACATAATCAACCAAGGATGAAGGTATCCTCACCGTGTAAAAACTGTACAACCAGAAGGTCCATCGGTAACAATGACTGCCTTGCAAATCTGGGCACATCTCTCCGGATCAAAATATTCCGCTTCACACCTGGAAGCCTTAAGGTATGATACAAGAGGAAGCAGATTAAAAAACGGTGTATGCTCCATCTTCTGCAGCTTAACCTCTCCCGTGCATGGGTTTATCACACGGATCAGAGCCTGAAATTAAATTATCCACCAGCCGGGAACTGAGTCAGAGAGCTGGATATCTTTCTTCTTCTCTTTCCTCTCTCTCTATATCATTCTCTCTCTTTCTCTTTCCCTCTCTTTCTCAATGTAGGCTATGCTGTTTCAGATGCCTGTTCAGCTGTCCTGCTTGGCTGGAAGGTGTTATTGCATTTGGTCCAACCGGAATGTCGTGTACCACAACTTTCTTGTTATGTACTCATTCTAAAACATTATTCCGTGCCAAAAAATCTCAGCAAGAAAGACCTGGAAGCATAGGATATGCCATCGGATATACTCAACGCCAAACATCACCTTCTATGCATTATTTCCTTGTTAACATACGAAAGCAACTTGCGTATATATGCTCATTCATATCCCAAGATCAGCAAACACGGCTGACTTCAGCCAATTGGGACCACTCACCTGCAAATCTACTACAGTGCAACTGGAAATTTGAGCTAGACGTTTCAAAGTGGACGGAAGAATTTCCCCAGCGACCCCAACCACGAGCCCAATGTCAAATACTTGGCCTTCACCAAACTCCAAGTCGTTGGAGTCAATTGAGCTGCAAATGTTTCCTGCTCTCAGCAACCGTTTGCCGTCTGCAAACCCGGCATCCCCAGCCTCGTCTTACCTTAGGGAAAAAGCAAACTGCGCTACAACGCCCATAGCTATTAGAGTTAATCACTCTAACTCCAGGTAGTGTTTTTTAAACCAGAAATCATATAACAGTGTTAACAAAAATATTTAGCTAAGTGGCCCATAATGAGCCACGTTTTCAAACATAATTTAGTGTAGCTAATTCTAATGAAGTGTTGACGTTAATATTTCACTAACTCTAATAGCAACGGGCGGTCTACTGATGTCATGTGTATTTCAAGGGATACACTAAATTACCAGTAGGTGTAAACCTGGTTCACTGAGTTTATCCTGGCAATGCAAGTATTGTGGCTTTAGTTTGTGTCAGATGTCCCGACAAGGTAAAGTTACCAGCTAATGTGTCCCCTGACACGAAAGAATACATTATGCCACTGCGCAGATTGTTAATAGACCTGTTGGGAGGAGAGGAACATCCAGTGAAAACAATAGAGCCAGGAAAACTACAGCAGTTCGGACATAATTTTTCTTCCATTGAACCGTGAGTAAATTGGCATGTTCATGTTTCGACGAAAATAATTTCGACAGAACGAGACGAAAGAGAAGAACAACGGCAAGCTGTCAATGCCATTTCGGACTGGCTCTTCGCTTACGAAAAAGACGCTGCATTTAGAGTAAAGAAATCTCAACGTGGGATTAATATTCGGGTTATTGATTCTAATTCAGTTCCAAATGACGTGCCTGATTCTGAACCGGTAATAGAACTAGAGATAAGAAAAAAACAATTAATACCGTTGATACTATTTCCGGTTCAAGGGGTAAAATTTAGGGGCACCAACTGCGGGGAGCGGGAGGGGGAAATTGAAACTGAAGGTTTCTTGAATAAAAAATGAAAGAGTGAGCCGAACAAAAATAAAATCACAATCAAAACAAATTGGAAAAATTCTTCATATCGAAAATGCGCATAGCATATATTTTGTCGTTTTCAAGCCAGCGAACGGAAGGTGAATCAAAATGTAAAACGGAAATTCACAACGAAAATTGGACGACTGTGTTGTAACACACAACAAAGTACTCTAACGCCACATTTTGACACAACAAGAATTAAGACCTGACCTTATGTCTTTTGGCAATACTAACATGTTCCACCTTCCTAATTAGCCACAATCATTTCTATTTTAGTGAAAGACTACCGACTTATTGACAAAAACTGGCAAATATGTCATCATGAATAAAACCGATCAGCCTTCCAGACAAATTGTACGGACGCTTTCATGACAGATGACGTCAGCAATGCAAGCAATCATCTTGATCTCAAGCACATTCTTTCACACTGTGTTTTGTAAAATCATACCTCTCTTCCAATGGGCAAAAAACTCAGTTGTGGCATTCTCTTGTAACACGATTGGTGGATAAACTACATCTGAGGAATACTTAAAATCAGAGCCGACTTTAGAAACGACAAAAGGTTGCAATTCTAAAAGTTTAAGCAAGGGAGCAATAAAGGCTGCGGAGCCTCCGAGAGTCTCCACACGCTTTCCGTCAAACCAAGAAAGACTATCATGGCAGTAATGGCCGACAATAACAACTTGTTTACAACGCTTTTCTAACGACTTTTCTGAATGTCTTTTTGGAGGGAGAAATAAGGTCTCATCTACAGAAACTTGGGGACTTTCCAATAAACTAGTAGTCACGGACATTGAGATTAAATGCACACTTAATTACCTCCTACTTAATTACTTAATCTTCGTAACATAAAATGAAAATGGATGAATTTGAAAAGAAATTGCCATAACCGCTCTTAGGCAGAAGCTTAGCACGGAGCAGGCTATTCGAAACCATGGAGGAGGTACAAAGTGGACGGATTTTACTATGTTGTGTATCGTACCAAAATGTGAACGATATGGTTTCAAAACAATAACCGTACAGCAGAAGTCGCAAAAGTCAAAAAATTTGATAACCGAAACCGACCGTCTTTTTTTTTCAAAATCTGAGTACCCGACGACCCACCGGGTTATGTCACGCTCCAAAATTGTTAACTGTTACCCGAAACGAGTTTACGAAAAAAAAAAGTTAACCGAAACTCGATTTCTCGCGACTAACGGTACCCGCCCGTACCCGAATAAGTACAAAATTAGTGGTGTATCTCCCTTATACCTTCCACGATACCAAGAGTACAAAGTAAAATAATGTTGGATAGTATTGATAGTACAAAACCTTCATTTTTTTTCGTTTTTTGCTTACCAGACCGTAATCGATTTTTTTTTCTTTTCGTGAATCACCCGCCCGAATCCGCCCGACCCCCCAAATTTGGCAACCGAATCCGTTCCAGATCCGACGCGGGCGGTCGGTTAACGGTCAGTTACGGTTTCGGTTGACAGTTTGCGACCTCTGCCGTACAGTAATTGAATATCGATAATGACCGATATTTATGAATTCAGAATAGATCATTCGATAATTGATACTAGATTGTCTCACACGGTTTCATGCGAAACAAGTTCCGAACAGTACATCGTGAATCGTTATTAGTGTTAATATTATACTCGCCACTTAAAACATCTTTTTTCCGTACACACGTGTCCGATTTTTAGATGGAGACCACCAATCGAAAGGTGAGAATCTTGCATTTTAATCGCAACCATTAGATCAATAATCCGAGAAACGTGTACGAAGAAAAGATGTTTTGAGTGGCAAAAAAAAAAATAACACTAATAACGATACACGATGTACAATAAGCATATCAAATGAGAATATTCAAAATGAATAAAAAATGGACTCACATCCGACATCATTAAAAAAAAAGTCTTTGTAGCAGAGGTCGCAAACGATTAACCGAAACCGAATCCGACCGTTAACCGACCACCCGCATCAGATCCGAAACAGATTCGGGTGCCAAATTTGGGGGGCCGGGCCGATTCGGGCGGTTGATTCACAGAAAAAAAAAATAGAAATCAGTTACGGTCGAGTAAGCAAAAAACGAAAATAATTGAAAGATTTGGACTGTCGATACTATCCAGCATTATGGTACTTTGTACTCTTGGTATTGTGGAAGGTATAAGGGAAATGTACCATTAATTTTGTACATATTCGGGTACGGGCGGGTACGGGTAGTCGTGAGAAATCGAGTTTCCGTTAACTTTTATTTTCGTAAACGCGTTTCGGGTAACGGGTAACAATTTAATAGCATGACATAACCCGGTCAGGCGTCGGGCAGTCAAATTTTGAAAAAAAAAACGACCGGTTTCTGTTATGTAAAATTTTGACTTTTGCGACCTCTGCTTTGTAATTTCTGCTGACTGTTTCGATAATATACCTCAATTGGTAAACACTTTTTCAACAGTTTCCTAATGTCTAAGAATCTCATCCCCGTCGCTTTCTTCAGCGAAGGCTTCGACCTTCGTGAATCCTATTCACACGATTGCTCAGCTTCAGCCTTCAAATTGTTTGAAGGGAAGAAAATGCTTTGAGTGAAATCATTGAAATTTCCTGAAAATGCCCGCCATTAGTATTTTGACGAATTTGGAAGAGGAGAGAGAGGCGACATTTGCATACGAAGATTTGAAGAAAGCTTTAACATTGGATTTGAAGAGACCTTTAAGCAGTGTGAGAGAAGCTTTTGAAAGGTAAGTAGTTAGCCTTTCCGTCATTCCTGGAATATTCATAAGGCTTTTTCATGGTTTTTAGGGTCATTCTGTGGTTTTTACGATGCTGAGAGTGAAGAGGCTACTGGAGATATCTTACCATTCGTGAAGGTGAGTAGGTTTTCTTGTCTAAAAAAGGAAATGAATGGATAAAAAATCCTCGCAATGCTTAGTTAGACTTTTGAAAGAGGACAATCCATCCAGCGTTTAAAGGATGCAAGGTTTAGACGTAAAATGGGCGTTTAAACACATTTTTTTCTCGTTTTTTTCTGTTTTAAGTGTGCTTTCTCGTTTTTCCCATTTTATTATCCGTACCATAGATACATTATGGACAGATTAATAATGTGTGAATGTATTTCTAAGAAATTATACGAGAAAACAAAAATGAAAAGGATTTTTTTTTTCCCCATTAATTTCCCAAGAGATCTTTCATTTGAAGTAAAATTAGTTATGTATTTTTCTTTTTTCTTGAAATTAGAATTCCTAAAAAAAAAACAAAAACGAAGGTTAAGATAGTCTAGACGATGGTTGCAATGTTTAAACGAGTTTTTGTCGTTTAAAGTTTTGGTGTTAGGCGTTTAAACTCTACACTGGTCCCAGTTCTTGTCTTTTAGTGTTGGTACTTGTGGTTTTGTCTGAAGGGGAGCGACTTCGGTCCTTGAGATATAGCAGCCTTGGTGAAGCTCTCTTTGCGTTATTGGTTTTGTTGTTCATGCCAAAGCGACTCTATTTCCTTAAGCCACAACTTGTATTGTTATTAGTGTCAGGGATACTATTTGTGCCTCTAAATTTTACCCCTTGGACCTTATATAGTGTCAAAGACGCTAGTTTTTTTTTCATACTGCTAATTGTCATTTGGAACAGAATTAGATTTAATAATACTAAGATGAACTCCGCTGTAGTAATTCCTTCTCACCAATAAAGATATATGGTGGACTTTATTCATATTTTGCAGCTATAATGGTTTGACACAAGCCTGAAAGGAGACGGCTTGCCCTTTTGATTAGAGTACTGAGTTGTTTAACTTTGTAAACAAATCATTAAAAAGTTCGCATTTTTTTAGTATCGTTGGCTTTGTGTTCCATGTTTTGCGATTGTGACAAGGCTAGTCTAGGTCACAATAGCGACAATATCTCACTCGCTAAAGGGGGTAAAAGTTTGATGAGACAGTTTGGCTCCTGTTGTTAGGCTCAAGTTAGAACGGGGAGGGATCGCTGGTTAGAGTAATTTTTGATACAGTAAGGCAGGTTGCTTTGATGACTTGTGGCAGAGAGGGGCAATAGAAGCTCGTTAACTAGCTAGTTAAGATTCGTTGTTAAAACCCTAAAGTTCGTTAGTAAGTTCGTAAAAATGCTTTTTGGTGGAACAACAAGTAACTGCCCTACCATTTCTAGTCAGAGTGGGACCCAAAGGTGCTTGACTATACTGGTGAAATAAGCTTTTCTCCTTTGTTGGCTGAGAAGTGGGAGGCTTGGGCAGATACTGTCCACACTCGCAGTTTATCTTTTATGGCTCAGACCGAACGTCTTGTTGAAACCTTCTTAAACAAAGAGTGATAGGGGAGATGGCAGGTGAGCATCTTGTTCAGAATGCACAACTTCTGCTGCAAGATGAGCAAGAGAAGTGAAGCGATTTCAAGTTGCAAATGGCAGAGAAGGAAAAAGAAAAAATGGAAAAAGAAGAGGCGAAAAAGAAGAGGCGAGAAAGTTGTGGGAGACGGTGTAGCAAGCTCAAAGGCTTCTCGACGCTGCGAAAACTCAAAAACATAAGGCATCTGGTGCGGGAGATGAAGGTGGACAGGTTAAACAACGGAATATAGAAATAGTCAATCATGTGATTGGGGAAGATGTAGCGAAAAGTGTTAAAGGGAAAGAGGTCTATGTATCAAACGAAGTAGAGGAGGCCACTTCGTTACGATAAAAAAAGAAGATTCTAAATGAATGTGCTCTTTAATAGGACAAAGGAATAGAAAAAATGAGGATACAAATGAAACACTGTGTGCTCCATTGCCCACAAAAATCGCAGATCCAAAAGAAGCTAATCTAGATAGTGTCGACTCCAAGTTTATATAAACCCAAATGATTGACCCCTTGACAATCAAAAACCCATTATAGCTTCAGCCCTATGAAATAAGACCTTTCTGTGTGCTCAGTTCCACCACAGAATGTAAAGTTAAAATATGAGTTTTCGACACATTCACCCACTTTGACTTTCCCTTAGAAATGCAGCCACCCTGGCAGGCAAAAAATCTGACCGACAACACCTTTGTGTAGCGTGGACTCCCTTGAGTCCGCAGCAAGAAGAATCACTTAATATGGTCCACTGAGTGAGTGTTAATTAAATGGCAAATTTTGCCTATTTATACAGATGCTCTCTGGGAGAGAGGCGATTACCTAGCAAAATTATTCAAGTCCTAAAACTCCTCTCTACGCTCTCTAGTACTGAGGTATGGTCCAAACTTAAGACTGTACCGTACAAGAAAATACAAGCACGTCGTACTTTGTGTATGATCAATGTACGGCATCGCTATTATATGACATTTATCACATCCAGAGTTAACATCTTGGGTTTCCGAAATCTCGCAATCCTTTGGATCCTACCACGTGTCATTCGGAGTGGCGGGGCATGAAAACGCCAAGTCTCCCACTCCGGAATCCCGGCTCGCACCACGGCCGTTCGATTAAGACCGACATTTGAAATTGGCCATCTAAATAATTGCGCGATATTTGTTTCACATTTGAAACAAATGCGCGATATCCGTTTCAAGATAACCTGTAGTGCGTACAATACAAACTGTTTCTATGTCTTACTATAGCGTTAAATGAATTAGTCTAACCATTTATGTTTAGATATTCATCCTACCCTACATATTCTAGCACAAGTCATAGACTACAACATAAAGCTACCGGCTATCTGATTCTTGACGGACGACAAGTACCAAGATCAAATCCTGAGTCTGTCAAGATAGTTTTGGTAAACCTACCAAAAGCTACAGCCTGTCTCTCTCTCTAAGCAGCATGGGCAGCCATGGCTCTAGTTGTCTCTCCAACCTTTAGTGATTGCGACAAGTGTGGGGGTTTCGAGAGTGGAGCGACTGGCAGACTGCCATTGCTAACTTCCTCTTTATTAATTTTCCCTTTATTCAGACCTAGAAAATACATACATTTCAACAACAAACGCTTAGTGGCGAAAGTGAAGGGGAGGGAGAGGAACAAGAGAGAAAAGAGTCCACAAGAGGGTGAACAAAGTGAAGATGAGAGCTTGTCACATGATGATACACCACAACAAATACATTCGCATGGCAGAATTTAAGAGAGAGAAGAAGAGGAGAAGGAAGAATGTGAGGAAGACGGAGCAAGAAGAACAGGAGGAGGAAGAATGTGAGGAAGACAGAGCTGAACAAGAGTGGGCAGAAGAAGGGGACACATTGAGGGAGGAAGATGAACAAGGGTCAGAAGATAAAGTGCTCGAGGAGGAGCTTATAGAGGAAGAAATGGAGGAAGGGTGGGATGGGGAGGAAGATAGAGAAGGTGAGGATTATGATTAGGAAGAGGGAAATCAAAGAGAGGGATCAAACAAGGAGGAGGGAGAGGGAGCTAATGGAGAGGAGGAAGAAAACGGGGAGGGAGGAGAAAGAGAGGAGGAAGAGGAGGAAACATACGGAGAGGAAGCAGAAGAAGAGGAGGAAGTAGAGGGGGAGAGAGAGAGAGAGGGAGAGGGAGAGGCTAAAGTGGAGAGGGAGGAAAGGGAGGATGAAGAGGACGAATAAGGAGATGAGCGAGAGGAGGACTATGGAGTGCCGGATGATGTTGAGTGTGTGGAATATGATGACCAACACGAAGGTGGGAATGTTAGCGATGAAAACGAAGAGGGAAGTTACCAGAATCACTTTGATGGGGAGGACAGTGGCGAGCATCAAGTTTTAGACGAAGAAATTGGTGATGATGAAGTGGAGGACGATTAGGTGGACAAGGTTCTTTAACAACAAGGAGAAACTTGACAGGCTCTTATTTCTAGATTGTTCAAGGTTGTAGCTAATGGCTGCCAGAATTGAGCCCACTGCTTTGCAACTCTGAGACCTCCATTGGTACTCAAAGTAGGCAGCTTACTAGAAGCTCCTAGGATAGCCTCAATCCTTTTATTTTTGTACGAGTATTATTGACACCCTGACAGAATACAGACTGACCAGACTGCACCCCTTAGAAGAGAAGACTCCCCTTAGTCTACTACAAAAATGATCCTTGAATTTGCTCCCTTGAGCAGTAAATTATCAATGGTCAAAGATGACCTTTTATACAAGAGCACTCTAGGAGAGAGGCGGCTATTTCCAATTCTCCTAAGTCCTAAACCCCTCTCTGATCCCTCTACTACTGAAGTACGGAGCCAATCTAATCACTTTACAGTAGAAAAAGGTACTTTGCCCAAAGTACTTTCTGTACGACTATTGTTTGACATGGTCAAGAAGACGACGCATGCCATATCCGGGTTTGCCATGGTATGTCCCGAAGATGCCGCTATCCAATGTCATGTTGCCACGTGTCACCTAGTGTGGTTGTGACCGCAAATCGCCAAATCGTCCATTCCGCGATGCCGGCTTCTTCCTTTGCCGTCCGATTGTTACCGCCCTTAATTCAGGGTCGTTAAAAATACAAGTGGTATTTTTGACGTAACTCTATCTAACTATCTCTATGTGAATTTGGTCTGTTCATCAGTTAAACGAAATTCTTTATTTCTATAATACTAAGTAGCTAATGTATCTTATATACTTCAACAAAGACGCTTGACTACATGATAACCATACTAGGCTACGTACACGGACGGTAGGTACCAAGATCATATCCTGGGTCAGTCAACCTTTTTGGTGAGTTTACCAAAAGGGTTGCCTTCTGACTCAAGGAGAAGCATAGGCAGCCATGGTTGTAGCTTCCTCTCCAGCCTTCAATGACTACGACAAGTATAGGGCCAGAGAGAGAAGTTAAAAGCAGACTGCCTCTGCCTTTTTTCTCTTTATTTTAGATCAATTAAGTAACCTAGAAAATACTTATGTAAACCTTTAATTTCAACACTGTTGTCCATAGCCTATTTCATCCATGGATTACTCACCGAAACACCCACAGACTACCTCAAAAACAGTTGTGTTTCACACAGCACAGATTACCCCACAATTAATAGAATAACCTCAAACTTCACCAATATGCGATTTACCATATACAGTGTAAACTCCCAAAGTTACAATAAAAACCGCCAAGGCATCTAGAAGATATAAGCTCCAGAGTTTCCCAAATCCAGCTGACAGCTTCACAAAATATCCACTTAGGCCTCTCACAAGATCTTACAGAAATAACAGAATAGAATTAAATTCCACACATATATTGATTCTATATCAGAGAATAACTTCACAAAGTTTTAGATGAAAACACCAAACAGGGTGATCACACCAATAGGTGAAAGATGCAGAAAACAGTTTGCCATTGCTTTGATAAACTTGATTGTGATAATAAAAATATTCTAAGTCCTACAACTTATACTGAGAGAGTTCTCTGCTGAATGTACGGAGGCATACCATCCGTACGTTACCTACTACCTACTTAAATTAATGTGAGTATACCCGAATAATTTGAGGTATGTTAGAATGACTAAACTTACACTAATAAACTAATTAGCAAAAAGACAGACCTCTGTTGAACAAAATATTTACACCGACACGATCAATATCAACCACAACTAGGTTGTCGTTTTCCAGACCATATTCATATAGTCGCAACTTTGTGGCAGCTGTGTTGTCTCACACCGAAACATATCCAAAAATCACCGCAGCTTCGTCGCAGCTGCGTTGTCCGATTCGAAGTACATTTGTCTAAAATAGCTGCGCCGTACCGGCGCCGTGTATTTCAACATTTCGTAGCGGATCGCTTCGCGATACGCCGTCCATTTCTTAATGCTTAGTCATCCCACTCAAAGAGTCCCATAGTTCACTTTAGTTATATCCGTACGTTCTCTCCCCCAATCCGCGAATCAATTCGATCCTCCATATTAAACCCAATTAGCAATTACGCACGAATTGTAACGTACGCACGAAACTGAGTTTTCAAAAAAACACTCCCCCGAAAATTTAGTTTCGTGCACCTATAAAATATGCATCGTGCAATGCGTTGTTGCTACGATGCGCTAGTTCGATATCGCAGCGCAATATGAATACAAAGTGCAGCGTATACTGTTATGCTGCTACGTTGCGCTAGTTTGCCATCGCAGCCCAGTACGAATACACTATGTAGCGTGTACTGTTATGCTGCCATGCTGCACTATTTTGATATCGCAGCCCTAGCAGCTGGTCTTTTCACCCTTAACTTCCTCCTCGTAGCCTCATCTACTGAGAACTAAAGCTTTTAATTTCAACGCTCCCCTAAAGCTTTAGACTTAGTATTCCATGCAGATATTTCTACTCTAATGGAGATACAGACAAAATGAGGAATGTAAAAATATTTAGAGATCTCTATCAACCTCCACTACTAATGATTCAAACATTTCAGCCAAAACAACACATCACCACTGTTTTGCTGACGTCGCCATTTCCCATTCGCCTTGCTGAAAACCACCACTTTGCAGAATTTGTCTTGTAACAGCTCCTTGTAAGCCATAAATGCAAAACCATTATTTTCACTAACGCTATAACACCACTCCAGAAAATCCAAATATATATTCGTATTTGTCACTTCACCATGTTATCAAATTTGCCGAAAATCTACCATCACACA
This sequence comes from Zygnema cylindricum, assembly GCA_037447655.1. Lineage (NCBI taxonomy): Eukaryota > Viridiplantae > Streptophyta > Zygnematophyceae > Zygnematales > Zygnemataceae > Zygnema > Zygnema cylindricum. The sequence goes on from JBBHKE010001626.1 coordinate 253,728, forward strand.
TTTTAATCATACAATTGCTGCACATTCTCCCCCGTTAGATACTTCCATGCCTTCCGCTACGTTGCTATGCTGCGTCGCTGCTTTGCCACGTGAACTCCTTCCGATGATTCACCATTGTTTTCGCTGCGTTCTGCCGTGTCTCCCGAAATTTTCCTATCTGAACGAGCCATTGCTTCTGCTACCTCCTTTGTTTTCAAAAATACATAAATAACACTTTTTGTTTCTTTTCAACTAACTCAACAAGGAATAATACCAAATCTAAAATCCTACAAAAAAAATTGAATGTCAAAAGGAGCTTGTCTTTATAAGACATGCTTGTAATATAAGTTTTTTTTTTTTTTTCAAAATTAAAATTTCTCTAAATTCACGTTTTCCAAAAATGTCCTTCAGAAAATCATTTTCACGCTGTCTTCTCTAAATCACTTTCTGAGAATGTTTTCTTCTGCCCTCGATCCTTTGAATATTGCATCTTCTCTCTGTTTTTATGTCTTCCTGATCTGATTTTGGACTTTGTAGTGTTTCCATAGTTTGCCATCCCATTACCTCTAAAAAGTGTGGTTTTCCTCACTATTTTTTGGTCTTTCTCCATATATCTTCCACTTCTTTTAAGCGTACGCAGTCTCAATGTATTCATTCTGATCCCCCTTTCATTTAGCTGCTTTTTCTTCTTCCTAATATTCCCTTTTAATATCCAAATTTCTCCAATTTTATGACCTTCTTTTCTTAACCTCATTTTCTTAACAATCTCTCTTGATCCTTTGCTGAATTCATTAACTTTTAAAACCACATTATTTTCCACTTCCGATATAAATTCCCGATCTTGTGTGAATTCACCATTTTCTCTCTCATCATCTTCCTCCCTTATTCTAAGTTTTGTTTTTAGTTCAGTTTTTTCCATATCTAAGGAATATTCTACTGCCATTTTTAAGTTTACTTCTCTAACTCTTCTTACTTCAATCATCTTGTCCCTTCGTAAGTCATTTACACACACAAATCTATCACAAGAAAGAGTCACAACAACCGAATCTTTTTCACTCTCTTCTTTCTCCACACTATCTTCGATGACCACACTATTTTTAGTTCCTTCCACTTCCACTTCTGAATGCTCTGTAAATCCTTTAACTCCTCCTATTCTAGTTGCCTCTTTCTTTAGTAAGTTTGTGTCACTCACCAATATGTCACAAGAAATATTGAGAGCAATCGAATCCTTTTCTGTCACCTCTTTCACCTCATTCCGAACAATATAGAAGGTCGGTAAGTAAATATATTCGTCAACACATGGTTTATGCCTGTTGTTATTGGTCAGGGCTTATCTCTCACTCACGAAGGCACTTGATTCTCTTCTTGTTTAAGGTCGAACTAGGTTGTTGTCCCATTCATCTCTAAAATTCCCTGTAACACAAGCACTTTTATACGACGGACATTCCCTAAAGGTATGTCCCAATCATCAGTGATAGTAAACATAAATCTTTTCACTCCAACTGATGGCACTTTAGCCGGTCCCCATATGTTAGTATGAACTAGATCTAAGACCTTTTCTCATTATATATATTGTGGTTTTTGGAAACGACAATCTGTGGGCCTTTCCTTGAGCATATCCACTACAATCATCCAAAGTCTCATTGTCTCCAAAATATGTTCCCTCAACTATACCCATTTTCTTCATTTCCTTCAATCTATCTAGATGCACATGTCCCAATATTTTATGCCACATCATCAAATTACTTACACCAACATAGTAAACTATGCCTTTCCATTACTCAAATTCAGCCTAAACATTCCTATGCTACCTTTTTCAGTTGTGAAATACACTTCATTCTCATAGCTAGCAACAAAAACTCCTTTCTTAGTACTGGTCTCAAAAATCTTATCATCTAAGACCGACGTAGAGATAAGATTATCGTTCAACTCAGGAATAAAAAGAACATCAGATAAAGTGACTATAGATGTCTTACCATCAAATAAGACTCTCAGATCCAGTGGTCCCACTAAACTAGTGGTCACCATTCTCCCATCCCCATACTCTATCTCTAAAGTGGGGATCTTTCTCATCTTGGTAAACATTGGTTTTTCTTTACACATATGCATTGAGGCTCCCGAACCTATAATCCATCCTTCTTCAGGAGCTTCCCTTACTCCACCAAAAGCAAACTTTTGCCTCTTTGGAATATCCGGCTCACCTTTCACCTCCAGCTTCTCGTTGAGGAGGAGTTATCCATCGTCTTCATCAGAATTCTCTCTGATGACTTGTGTTGCCACAAATGCATTCTTTTTCCTTGCGGTTGGTTTTCCAACCTTTTCCTCCTTCAATCTAAACTCTTTGAGTTAAGTACACTCCGCCATGTAATGTCTCGGCTTCTTACAAAATTGACAAAGCCTTCTCGAAGGCCTCGATCCAAATCTTTCCGATTGATTTCCTCTTCCTCCTCCACCAAAGTCTCCATAAGGTTTCTTCGAATCCTTATCTCCCCAATTAGTTCTAGCAGCAAATGCTTGAACACTCTTTCCTCCTCTCCGAATCTGAATTGTGCTTTCCCCAACCAAAATCATTCTCACAACCGAGTTCAAATCCATCGATGATCTTGCTAGTCTTCAAACCCATTAACATTGTTTTCATAATCATCTAGGAGTTTCATCAACAAAATATTCACCTTCTCTTTCTCGGTCTCCCTTTTCCATGCAATCTCCGATTCCATAAATAACCTGGCCAAGTAATTACAAAAATCTAACATCTTTCCCCCTTTGTACACATATACCTGTACCTTGTGATCCGCGAACTTCTGCTAGTGAATCGTACCACTCTTGTAAATGTTGACAAAAGCCTCCCACTGTCCACATGAAGTATGAGGTGTAGCCATTGCATGGATGAGACACCCGAGAATAAAATGAGTCGCCACGGTATTGTTGAAATCCCACATTTCACTATTATTAGCATCAGTTTTCTGAACATCTGCTACCGGAATCGATCCTGTAGGCATCGTTGTGAGTTTTTCCTTCCCCTTGTCCTTCCCTGTGTCGGACATGATGTTTTCTTTAACATCCTCTACCACCTCTGCCTCCGGAGATCCTCTTGTGAACCGAGTCCCTCCAAACCCATGTGGAACTCCCAATTTTGCGGAAGGGCGACGCACACGACCACTCACAATGCCCCATAGTTGTTTTTCAAACAATGCACCCCTCATCATGTTTTACCAATAAATGAACCCTGTTCCACTGAAAATGGGCACCTTAGAGGGTGGGCCCATAACCTGTATTTTTGTGACCTCTATTGGTCCACATAATGTCCAACTTATATGAAGCCTCTAGGATAATATTTGCACTTTTGAATTTAGCAATGAATAAATGCCACCCTGGCACGCAAAAAACTCGCTAAACCTTTGTGTAGCGTGGACTCTCTTGAGTCCGCAGCAAAAAGAATCTTTGAAATTGCTCACCCGAGCATTATGTTATTTCCGGCCAAAGATGGCCTGTAAATACAAAAGCACTTTGGGAGAGAGAGGCGGCTACCTTAAATTTTTCGAAGTCCTAGGCTCTCTCTCTAAACCTACTACTAGCGTACCCTAACCAATCAAATGACTGTAAGGTACAAGAAGGTACAGGTACCGCTGTACTTCTTGTACGGCAATAGTACGCCATGGCCGCTACGTTGACGTGACGCGTGTCAGTTCCTAAACCGTAGTTGCTCCCCCTTGTAATAGTCGTTGTCCAACCATATCACGCCACGTGTCATCCTACGACATTGGCTTGTAAACCGTCAAATGTCCACTCCGGAATTTTGGCTCCTCTTCAAGCCGTCGATCGCGAACGACATTTGATTTGGTCCGTTGAAAATTAAATGTCTTTTAGTATGATACATTATTTCATGCGACATTGTACGTTTCACGCCCATTTTGTTTCGTTGTGTCGTTGCGTCAGTGTTTAGATATTTATCACATACAAAGTTAGTAACGCTTCAGCAAGACCTGTTGGATATGGTGAGCGGCTACGCCGTATGGTAAATATCTAGTAGGTCACATGATCATTTCCTACTGATGGCTGGTTGGTTATCTTTTGCAGGGGCTTTGTCTTCTACATGTCTTCTTATCTACGTGTAAGAGAACCATGGCTGCCTGCTAGTTCTAAGTGACTACGACAAGTATGAGAACTATAGAATAACCATAGACAAAAAAAAGATAGAATATAAAATACCCATTTTTCAGCAGTATATATATTTTTTGCTTTTTCACGTGTACCAATGGTAATCATCCTGTGGGCCCCAACTCTCCTCGTGCGAGGAGAGTTGGAGCTCACTGGATGATGTGCGCGATTGCTTCGCGAATCTCAAAAAGTGAAACATTCAACGGTCAAGAATTACGCCTATATCATTGGAGTTTGCTTCGCGAATCTCAAAAAGTGAAACATCCAATGGTCAAGAATTACGCCTATATCATTGGAGCTTCCCGACAGCTTTCCAGTAACAATGTTTTGTCTGACAAAAAAATAAAATGGTACGGCACTGTACAAAAGCGTACAACGTCCAGTAACGAACCCCACTTTTCGTCTAATTGAATGTTACCCATACTTAAAAGCTGTCCGATGGGATCTCCCTTAAAATCTTGTTAAGACGCGCGTCCTGCTATGAAGCATTCTCGAATTGATGTTGTCCCATTGATTCTTACAGGAAGCTCAAGATGTTTATCAAATAGGATTTCGTCATTACATTTGACGTACAATCCATAGAGTCAAAATACTTTTTCTCATGGCACACTAATGCCTATACATAGTTTTAAAACAACTTTGGAAATGTTTCTAAGTCCAGGAGTTTTCCTCTCACTTAATATAGAGAGGACTAAAACTTTCAAATATAACACTCCCCAAAAGCTTTAGAATCTCTAAGCCACGTAATCCACAAGCACCTTGCAAAACTGGAACTTAAGAGGAGGTAAGACTTTCGTCAACATATTGTTGTCCATAGCCTATTTCAGCCATGGATTACTCACGGAAACGCCCACAGACTACCTCAAAAACAGTTGTGTTTCACACAGCACAGATTACTCCACAATTAACAGAATCACCTCAAACTTCACCAATATGCGATATACTATATACACTAAAAACTCCCAAAGTTACAGCCAAAACGGCTAAGGCATCTAGAAGATACAAGCTCTAGAGTTTCCCAAATCCAGGTTACAGCTTCACAAACTAACCACTTAGACCTCTCACAAGATCTTACAAAAATAACAGAATAAAATGAAATTCCACACACAAATTGATTCTATATTATAAAATAACTTCACAAAATTTCAAATGAAAAAACCAAACACGGTGATCACACCAACAGGTGAACGATGCAGAAAACAGTTTGCCATTGCTTTGATAAACTTGACTGTGATAATCAAAATATTCTAAGTCCTACAACTTATACTGAGAGAGTTCACTGTTGAATGTACAGAGGCATAACAGCCGTACGTTACCTACTACCTACCTAAATTAATGTGAGTATACCCGAATAATTCGAAGTATGTCAGAATGACTAAACCTACACTAATAAACTAATTAGCAAAAAGACAGACCTTTGTTGAATAGAATATTTACACCGACACGATCAATATCAACCACAGCTGCGTTGTCGTTTTTCGGACCATTTTCATATAGCCGCAACTTCTTGGCAGCTTCATTGTATCATACCAAAACATATCCAAAAATCATCGCAGCTGCGTTGTCCGATTCAAAGTACATTTGTCTAAAATAGCTGCACTGTACCGGCGCCGTTTATTTCAGCATTTCGTAGCGGATCGCTTCGCGATCCGCCATCTATTTCTTAATGCTTAGTCACCCCACTCAAAGAGTCCCTTACGTCACTTTAGTTATATCCGTACGTTCGCTCTCCCAATCCGTGAATCAATTCGATCCTCCATATTAAACCCAATTAGCAATTAAACCCACATCAGAGCATAAAAAAGACAAAGAAGGACTGGCCCCTGGAGACTGTAACAAAAAGATCACGGGACCATTGTCATTCACTCCCCGGGCAGTAATACTGAATAACGACACCGTTCTAGGAATAAAACCTAAAAATCCTCCCCCACTAGTTCTGAAGAAATCACCTTCTAGGATTCGAAAAATACTACACCAACAAACAAAGGGAGACAGAGAAACAGGCCAAAGAGGAAGAGAAGCCGAAAACCCATGACTGGTTCGAACAGTACATGGCAGAACGCCTAGAGGATGATACACCAACAACACCTCCCACGCCAGGTTCGAACGCCGAAGAGGAGGAAGCAAGGGGGGGGGAGCAAGAGAAAACGGAGGAGCCGAGTACCCCTATTTCACCGCCTAATGTTCAGCCTCCTTCCTCCAAACCAACTGCTATGTCAGTCCGACACCTAATGCCCTACGCCCTCACACATGTCAAAACTCTGGCCTTATCCCACAATCTGCCAGAAGATATCCTTATTCAGGCATTGGGAGAGAAAATCCACTTGGGAAAGGAGAAAGTAGGGCTGGTTGATCGATCCAGTTCTCTCTTTTTATCCGCCGAACCCAAGACCCCTATGATAGATAAGGATTACAAGGCCTTATCAGTGGCTCTCATCCTCAACCGGACCAAAAATATCAAGCTCAACGGATACGAAAGCTATCAGGATGTAGTGGTCGATACCGATGCTCTTCCAAATTTAATAACAACTGCTTTAGAAGAGATGCATGTTAAATCACGCCCAGAAATCTTACCAAGCGACATCTGCCTGAGTACAGTTAGGAGCGGAATTCAACCGGTCCATGGAATCATCAAAGCTATTGAAATTGAATTCTCAGGTGATGTGGGTTAACGAGTCCGGATCCAGCTCCCCTTCCTAGTGGTGGAAGGGAAGCAGTTCGAGATTCTGCTGGGGATGGCAACTTGGACCCTACTTAATATGGAGTTGAGTGTGTGGAAAGAGCAGTTCACGGTGAGGGACCCCGAGAAGCCAGAAGGGACCCAGGTGGTGGTTCCTTTGGGATTATGGAATAGGGGAAAGATAAATGCACCTGTGTCCGACTAATACCCCGTATAAGCCACATCCTCTCCGGCGGAACTATTTGCCTGCTCACCAGATATTGCCGACGAGATATAGCAATTCCTTATTTCCAAGCGGTGGGAGGAGGGATACTAAGACCGATTATTTAAGATGGCAGCACTTCGGCGGGGAGTGGAACAAGCTTTTAAAGCTATAGCACTAAATAAGATATTTTCAAATCTTCGGACAAATTCTTCGGAAATACTGTCCCAAGATGGGAAGTTCAACCAACAGGTGGTGTCAGTGACAATCCCAGATTCCGAACTCCGGATTGTATCATTATTTTTGGGAATCAGCACTGATTTGGAAGCGGTTTTGAAACCAAGATACATAGTGGAGGCCTATACAGCTGTGGAAATATCACTCGAAGCGCGAGCCGTCAGCGAGCATCGCCTGCATCAACTTCACCAATTATATCCTCAACAGATCCTAATGTCGCCAATCTCTCAAGCTCACCGAAGCCTAGCTTTGAATATGGAAAATATCATGACCCCACACATAGCCAGTCTAGGAAAGGTAGATTTGGTGGTAGCAGGATGGCCTTGTCAAGGATACTCCTAGTGGGACAAGGAAAAGGACATAAAAACCAAAGAAGCAGGACTTTCTTTCAGATGATACAAGTAATATCATGGATACAACAGCTCCATGACACCCCAGTGGGTTATGTTTTGGAGAATGTCCACCCGGGGGATGACCGACGACAACATGTAGCGACAGTTGGAAACAGGTCATCCAGATTTTAGGAACCCCGTTGGTTTTTGATGCGGCACAGATGGGATTGCAAGCCCACCGAGTAAGGGCTTATTGAACCAATTTGATCCAAATTCCCCTCCTCAGGCAGCTCCTGAACAGACAGATTCCGGACCCCAACAATACGGTACAACAAATCCTGAAAAAGGGGCCAATGGCCACCCTAGTGACAAAAAATGACCATTCCCCCTTTTTCAAATGCAACAAACCCGGATTTCCACGCAGAGCCCTTCCGACCTTCGTCTCCTTCCCCAACAGCCACGCGTATCGGAAAGGGGCAGCCGGAATGATGTTCGACAGTACCGCAGGAAAATGGACAACACCAACCATTGCAGAAAGGGAACAAGCCATTGGATTTTACCCGGACTTTACAGCTGCACCATGTATTTCGAAACCCCAAAGGTGCAGCCTCATCGGACAGAGCATGGACTTGAACGCAATCACATGGGTTATCAAACATGCTCTTGCCTTTTCAAGTCTCCACTCTCCAGAGAAGCAAAATAGTTACCTTCAAGCTCCTAAATTGTTGGCAATGCAAGCAACTTTGCTGCTTGAGAGGGGAGAGAGAGAAGAAAAATTCAAATCTCCCATCTGAGGGTCCCTCGAGTGGGGGGGGCGGGCTGCTCAGAATGGAACAACTTAGCGGAAGTTGTCAACAGTAGGGTCTTGGCCGGAAGGGAAAAAGTAGACCCACAGGTAGGATACAAATTTGATATTACTAGATGGGGCCGACCCCCGGAAGCATGGGCACCGGTGGAGCCAGGGAAAATGGATTGGACATTCGGGGAGCAGATGGATCCTCAACAAAAGGCTCAGCTATCGGAGCTGTTAGTAAGAAACATACAGGTATTCTCCTGGTCAAAAACAGATGTCGACATTTACAAAAGAACTCCTTTCCGAATTGACCTGATAGATGGATGAGATGGCAACTGTTTGGCAGAAGTAGTATCCCCTCAGTTTTAAGGAAAAAGAGTGTATCACCGCCAAAGTTCAGACCTTGGTGGAAGCTGGATTGGTTCAGGAAAGCACCGGACTCCATAGGTTCGCTTCCCTAACCGTTCTCCCTCCAAAGAAGGATGCCTCAGGGAAAACATTAGATTTCTGGATGTGTGGGGATTACTGCATGCTCAACACGGCTACTATTCCGTACCGGTACCCGATGCCAACCGCGAAAGAGATTTTCGACTCTATTTCGGGGGCCACCATCTACTCTACCCTTGATATGAAGAACGGGTTTCACCAAGTTGCCAAGGAACCAAAGCACCGGGATAGAACGGCATTTTGGGCAGGTTCCCGGTTATTCGAGTGGATATACATGCCCTTCGGGTTGAAGAATGCGGCGGCAAAATTCCAAAGGGCGATGGACGAAGCCTCTGAGGAATTGATTGTGCCAGGTGCTGTATTGATGATGTAATCATTTTCTCCAAGACTTTTGAAGAACACCTGGAGCATATCCAGATTGTCCTCCGGGCACTTCAAGCAGCGGGTTTAAAATGCCACCCCGATAAAGGTATTTTCGGTGTTCAGAAAATTATTAACCTTGGACATGAAGTTACCCTCGGGATTGTGGGTCCCCATATGGTCAAGGTGGCCGCTCTCGACGCTCTTCCCCCACCTCAAGATATATCACCTCTACGTACTTTTCTTGGCCTGGCTAATTATTACCGGAGGTTCGTTCCCGAGTTTAGTAGTCACGCCCAACCTCTGAATCAGTTGTTAAGGAAAGACCAAGAATGGGAGTGGGCCACCGAGCAGTAGATCGCCTTCGAATTTTTGAAAGACGCACTTATGCAGCACTCGTGCTCCGAATGCGCGATCACCAAAGACCTTTCCTCCTTTACGTTGGAGCGAGTTTGGATTGGTGTTTAGCTCGAATAGATGATCTGCGAGTATGTAATTACGCTAGTCGAATGTATAAACGAAGAAATTCAACGATTCCAGGAACTCTTAAAATTTGCGGTTGGGCGATTATTTTTGGCCATGTTTATCACGCATCCGTTTCACTTTAATTACATACCATCAGCCTCTGAAATGGATCATGGAAAATAGCAAATTAACCTGCAAACTCGCCAGATGGGTTCTTATCTTGCAAGAATACGATTTTAGTATTATCCAACGAGGAAGAGAAATCTATGGGAATGCCGTCATACTCAACCGAAACCCCGACCCCTCCACATTGGATTCTACTGGAGCAAGACACGATGAGGATCCAGTGATCAGTTTAGGATTAATCCGGGCCTCCTCCGCTTTTATTTGGCTTCCGCCATCTGGGGGGGAACTGTCTACATTTTCAGCCGACGTGGAGGGACAAGCACCCATAGGAGCCGGGCGAAAGGATATCTAGAATGACCCCGATTCTCTACATTCCATACAGCGGGGATCTCTTGTTCCACACTTGTCTGTGGTTCAATTGTCCCCAGTTCAAACCCGTATGGCGGCGTAAGACTCGGACAGAGGTATCCTCCTCCGGAAATGGGCGGACGGGATAAAGAAAGTGGTTCCTCCTCCTTGCGATCGAGAAACTCTGATTACCCGTCTCCATTAGCATTGTGGACATTTCGGGAAAAAACGGACCAATTCTTTAGTCATTGGATCCTATTCGTGGCATGGGTTGCCGTCTCAAGTCAACCAAATTGTACAGACTTGTTTTTCCTGCGACCGGGTAAAAACAACTTTTGACAAAAAGGGCGGAACCGAGCTGCATTCTTTGGCCATCCGGAGAATGTTTTATCGATGGTCTCTATATATCTTGGGGCCTTTGTCGACCAGCCGACGGGGCAATTGCTTTGTGCTCGTAATGATCAAACATTTTTCCAAATGAATGAATTGGTGGTTTTCGCCCGGAAGGAATCAAAGTCTACTACAAATGCCATTTTGCATAGAGTGTTGTGTCAATTCGGAGCGCCCGTGGAGGTTTTGACCGACCAAGGCTCTAAATTTACCAGAGAATTTTCCATCCTCTTGGAGAAATGCCTCATCGACCATTGGCTAACCAGTCGGGACCACCCTCAAGCCGACGGATTGGCCGAAAGGTGCATCCAAACAGTGAAGCGGTCACTACGGAAATATGCGGTCTAAAAAGATCTGGGGGAGTGGGACCGAAGGTTTCTTTGGATTGCAATGGGATACAGGTTCAGCCGACAAGCTTCCCTCCACTCCTAAAGCCCTTCCTTCGACGGAGCAGGAATTATGTGCCTAGACAGCGACGATTTATGCCCGAGGATTTTGTATACATGATGCAACAAAAGAAGGACACGTTAGATATTTTTTCTGCCGGTCCGGTAATCTTAAAAGTGGTTGAAGTTTCTAACAAAGGGGTTCTTACTTTGGAGGGGAAAGATAACCGGAGAAATTAAAGAGAACCAAATCAACATTGCTCCTTGCCATCTTCGAGGATTGGAGGACGAACCCACTTTCCATTTGACTTATTTCGACGACCCTCTTTTCTACTCCACCTCCTGTGATCTGTCCTCCCCGCTTGAACACGTTTTGGTATGCAACAACTACAGCCAGTGCTGACATCCTTCATGTCTTCCCTCCTTGGGAGCCAAGCCTTCAGCCTTTAATCACCTAGTTATGCGGGAGCAACGAATTGAGCCGATAACAATTTAATTCTTAGTCACGATTGACTAAGAAGGGGAGAAAATTGGGCCTTATCGGCCGGATTACCTCCACGGCCACCCTTTTTCCGGTCATATGGGAAAAGGGAGGTGAAGTGGGGTATCTTTTTTTTTTCCCAACCTTGCATTTCTCAGCTTGCCCCATTCTTTGCAATGCCTTGCATGCATGTCTCCGGGAGGTATGGGAGGGAAAAAATGGTCATTATCACTGTCATGGGAAGCACCCGCATTTTGGGGTTATTGGCAAGACTCTAATGCCAACCATTTAAGCTACCAGCTTCATTCAATATAATGCACCAGGCACGCTCGACAGCTTTCAAACTCGTGTGTGTTTTCGGCACACCTTTATATACCTAAGATCTTCGGGACCCTTTCTACCTGTACGTACATCAACGTACGGCGGAAGAGGTACACGAAACCAGACCAGATGAAGGATTGCCTGAACTAAACAGAACGCACTTTATTTCGCGCCTAACGGAGGCCAGAAAGCCAAGTTATTCCGCTTCAAAGATCTCAGTTCTGTTACATACAGCCAGTTGCCACTTGACCTTTTGGGGGTCACATTGCGGAACGCCACGTAAATCTTCGGATAGTCATTTAGATTTGGATGTCTTATGTCAGTAGCAATTTAGTTCAGGTCCTACTGACTTTTTGTCCATTAACTAGATCAGGTCAAAATCTTGCGTTTAGGTGTCATTTTCAGTACTTTGTCTTATTGAATTGGAACAAACTTTGACTTTCAACCGGAAATCTATCCGTGACTGGAAGCACAACTTTTTGCCTTAAACGTAGTACAACACAATTTGTCTTTTGTCAGTTCAACATCAATTGCTTCTCACTGATTGGTTCCTTGGATTGCTTTGACCTTTTGGACTGGAAGTGGACAAACTTGGTTGTATAAGGCGCTTGGAGCCAAAAGAGACAAGTTGCTTTTCAATACTGTCTCCTATGAAAAACCTTAGAAAAATTCCAAACAAACCTTCTTTTGGAGAATCTTTGTTGTGCTTGTTTGCTTGACTCTATTGCCATCTTGGTTTAGATTTGTCTTGTTTGGAGATCGTAGTTCGGGCGGGTAGTTGGCACTATCAATCCTTTTGGGCGATCTTGACTTTTTGCCATTGAAACCGAGAAGAGTCCAGTCGATTCCGATCTGTGGAAACCGAGTGGTGAAGGAGAATCGTACCGGTCTTCGGTGCCACTCGGAGATATTTCGTCTTCCCTTGGTGTCATTTTGGCTTTCTAGGGTAAGTGAGCTTGCTTTGCCATAATTCTTCATTTTATCTTTTATTCCATTTTCTGGGGCAAGGTGATATTGTTAAATCTGAAACAGCCAATCATTTCTATTTTTATTATTTTCGCGTGGAAGTTCATTTGTCCTCCGCCGGTAGTTCTCTTTGGATTTTGCTGTGTTCCCTCCAGAACCGGTTTCTCGCATCTTGGGTACTAAAACAGTGGGTTCTGAGGGTACAAAAGTTAGACTTCTAGTGGATCAGCACAATACTGAAAAGCCACACCCTGTCTACTCCGATTAGAGGAGATAGGAGCTTTGACTCAAGAATCTCTCTTATTGGAAGGGGGTTAGATTTTCTCATTTTATATTACTTCCTCTTTCTAGTGGTTACCATCCGATGGGAGGAGGAGAGGCTCAAGACAGGGGAACCCCCAGCCTTACGCCTGAGGAAAGAGGTAGGCAGGAAGGGGTCTGCCCCTAGGGGGGGTTCTCCCAGGCCCGAGGAAGCAGTCCAACGAGCTCCCATGTGTTGAAAATAGGTATTTTCTAGGTCTAAATTAAATTAAAAATGAAGAGAGCGCAAGCAGTCTGTCTCCACCTCTCTCTCTCACTCCCCTATACTTGTTGTAGTCATTGAAGGAGAGAGAGAGAGTAGTGGAGCCATGGCTACCTCAGCTCCACTTGTGGAGGACTAAAGAGTGACATAAGTCACTCTCAACAAAAGGTTGAGTTCGACAGGACTCTAACCCTTGACCGGCAGAGCATGGCGTAGCCTTTAGCTCTAACCGGTCTGTCGTAGAAATTTGCTAGATAATATAGGGTTTGATAATTACTTATCCAGTGTTACGGTAAGTATTCTGATTAACTGAAATACAGACATAAATGCATGGAGCGGATAAAATACAGTATTAATATCATTTCGCACGAAACAAATGAATCAGACATTTGTTTCGACGGCCGAGATCAAATACGAAATCCCATCCGACGGCACACGTCATATCCGGGATCTCGGAATGATCAGTTTGGCATTTAGTGATATGGCATGACCTGGCGCCACGTGGAGAGATAACATTCAGTTGCGGGAATTACGAGGAACGTACGGACGAGTGGGAAATGGATAGGCGTCCGCTTAATGGCCTTGTCGTACAAAGGTCGTACAAAAAGTACATCCCCAGTAGTACTTTTATGTACTGTACAATATTCTGATTGGTTCGTACAGTTAGTAGATAGGGGTTGTGAGAGGGAGCTAGGACTAAGAAAAATCTGGTAGATGGTTTTCTCTCTCTTTGAGAGTTTGTATAAAATTGGCATTTTTGCCGGCTTATAACTTATCGCCTGGTTGGGCGTTTTCAGAGATTCTTTTTCCTACAAACTCAGGGGAGTCCAGGCTGCATAAGGTTGCAGTCAGATTGTTTGCTTGTCTGCTTGGGTAGCAGTGGTTGCCAATGAAATTAGGTTAGTTAATAACTATCTAGAGGCTTCTTGTACTCTTTAGTCCAATGGAGGACACAGAGTTTCACCATGTTTGAATCTCCACACAAAGGATAGGCCGAGGAAAATTGGGCTTTATCCACCTGATTACCTCCACGACCACCTTTTTTCCGTTCATATGGGAAAAGGGAGGGGAGGTGGGGTATTTTTTCTTCTTCCCAACCTTGCATTTCTCAGCTTGCCCCATTCTCTACAATGTCTTGCATGCATGTCTCCG
>JBBHKE010001626.1:268083-348937 GCA_037447655.1 Zygnema cylindricum
CAGCGTCGTCTGGCTCCTCCCTTTAATTTAACAACCTCCCGAGCTTGGCGAGCTCTCTCGAGTGGTTGAGCCGGGTTTACATGGCATGCTGCTATCCCCCCACCGTGTAGATTTCAAACTCTACATGCTGCACCACACTTTCTTCGTTAGCGTTGAGCTAGGAGCACGAGCCGTACTACCCGAGCGGTTAGCGGAGCTTACTTAGCAGCTGTAGTTCGGTATCAAAGAGCCCGTGGCGATGATGGCGTTGTCGGTGTATCTGATTTTGGAGTTCACCCTTGTAGGATTATCGTATAGGACGCTCTCCACCTTCCTTTGTCCCGTATTTATTTCGATCTCGTGGATGTTGGACCTTGGCACCTCTTTTTCATGTTCCCACTTGAGGTTTTAGTCTATGTGGCTGTTGCGGTAGTAGCGGTGCCCGAGAAACTATGGCTTGATGTCGACGATTCATTCGAGGCGATTGGCGAGCCCATCATGCCGAGCACGAGGATCGAGTTGCGATTGCTTCTTTCACACCACGTCGTACATCTCAAACTTTAGATGTGCCACCCCCCTATCGTCGTACGGTACATTTGGGCCGAGTTGGTGAGCTCTCTCGAGCGGTTCGAGCCCTCCAACAATTTAATTTCCCTCCTCGGTCTGCTGCGACTGTTGAGATTCTCCGAGATCTTCATCCGCTAGCTCTTACCCCTTAGCCCCCCCTCTATTCACACTTTCAACCCGACAACCTGTTTTCTCTTAGATCGAGACTGTTTAATTAAAGCCCTTACGACTTTCCCGGATCGAGACTGTTTAATTGAAGCCCTTACGACTTCTCCACATTTTTCAGCTGGGGGTCCTTCAAACATTATTTATGAGTTATTTCGCGACGTTTTGCCTCTGAAATCAGTTGCTTGGGGCTTTGATATGTTTTATCGAGTATGTTACCTTTTTGTGGCTGGCAGTGTCCCTTTTCGTATTTGCGATCTCCTCACAGCCTATCGCCTCGTAGGTGTCACCAAACCTAATGGGGGAATCCATCCTATTGCAATGGGCGAGGTATTATACCGATTGGTGGCCCGTACGATCTGCATCCAGCTCCAGCCCGCTTTCCATGATTATTTATCTCCTCATCAGTTCGGAGTGCCGACCCGGGGGGGTTGTGAGGCCGCGGTCCACGGGATCCGAGCTTTGTTAGATGCCCATCTGGATTGGTTAGTCCTCCAAGTGGATGTTTTAAATGCTTTTAATATGGTGGATCGGAATGCCATCTTTTCGGAGCTTATGGCTACACCTTTCCCGATTCTTTAGATATTTCCTTTTATGAGAGCCTTTTATTCTCTGAGAATAACAATTTAATAGCATGACATAACCTGGTCAAGCATCGGGCAGTCAAATTTTGAAAAAAAAACGGTGTGTTTTCGTTATCTAAAATATTGACTTTTGCGACCTCTGCTTTGTAGTTTCTGCTGACTGTTTCGATAATCTTGCTCAATTCGCAAACACCTTTTCCGCAGTTTCTTAACGTCTAAGAATCTCATCCGCATCACTTTCTTCAGCGAAGGCTTGGACCTTCGTGAATCCTGTTCTCACGATTGCTCAACTTCAACCTTCAAATTGTTTGAAGGGAAGGAAAGACTTTGAGTGAAATCATTGAAATTTCCTGAAAATGCCCCCGATTAGTACTTTGACGAAATTGGAAGAGGAGAGAGAGGCGACATTTGCGTACGAAGATTTGAAGAAGACTTCAATACCGGACTTGAAAAGACCTTTTAGCAGTGTGAGAGATGCTTGTGAAAGGGAATAAGTTAGCATTTCCATCACTCTTGGGATATTCTTAAGGCGTTCTCATGGTTTTTAGGGTCATTCTGTGGTTTTCACGAGGCTGAGAGTCAGGAGGCTACTAGAGATATCTGACCATTCGTGAAGGTCAGTAGGTTTTCCTATCAAAAAAATGGAAATGAATGGATAAAAAAAAAAAAATCCTCGCAATGCTTAGTTAGACTTTTGAAAGAGGACGATCCATCTAGCCTTTTAAGGATGCACGGTTTAGACGTGAAATGGGCGTTTAAACACGTTTTTTTCTCGTTTTTTTTCTTTTAAGTGTGCTTTGTCATTTTTCCAATTCTATTATTTGTACCATAGATACATTACGGACAGATTGATAATCTGTGAATGTATTTCTAAGAAATTATAAGAGAAAATAAAAATGAAAAATAAGTTTTTTTTTTCCCATTAATTTCCCAAGAGATCTTTCATTTGAAGTAAAATTAGTTATCTTTTTTTTTTCTTGAAATTAATATTACTTCAAAAAAAATAAAAAATGAAGGTTAAGATAGTCTAGACGATGGTTGCAATGTTTAAACGAGGTTTTGTAGTTTAAAGTTTTGGTGTTAGGCGTTGAAACTCTACGCTGGTCCCAGTTCTTGTCGTTTAGTGTTGGTACTTGTGGTTTTGTCTGAAGGGGAGCGACTTCGGTCCTTGAGATGTAGCAGCCCTGGTGAAGCTCTCTTTGCTTTATTGGTTTTGTTGTTCATGCCAAAGCTTCTCTATTTTCTTAAGCTACAACTTGTATTGGTATTCGTATCAGTGATACAATCTGTGCCTCTAAATTTTACCCTTTGGATTTAATATAGTGTCAATGACGCTAGTTTCTTTTTTCCTACTGCTAATTGTCATTTGGAACTGAATTAGATTTAATAACGCTAAGATAAACTCAGCGGTAGTAATTCCTTGTCACCAATAAAGATATATGGTGGACTTTCTTCATATCCTACAGTTTTAATGGTCTAACAAAAGCCTGAAAGGAGACGATTTGCCCTTTTGATTAGAGTACTGAGTTGTTTAACTTTAGAAACAAATCATTAAACAGTTTGCACCTTTTTATTATCATTGTCATTGTGTTCCACGTTTTGCGATTCTAACAAGGCTAGTCTAGGTCAAAATAGCGACAATATCCCACTCGCTAAAGGGGGTAAAAGTTTGATGGGACAGTTTGGCTCTTGTTATTGGGCTCAAGTTAGAACGGGGAGGGATCGCTGGTTAAAGTAATTTTTTATACAGTAAGGCAGGTTGATTTGATGACTTGTGGCAGAGAAGGGCATTAGAAGCTCGTTAAATAGCTAGTTAAAATTCGTTGTTAAAATCTTAAAGTTGTTAGCAAGTTCGTTAAAATACTTTTTGGTCGCACTGCAAGTAACTGCCCTAATATGTCTAGGCAGAGTGGGACCCAGAAGAGCTCGACTACATGGTGAAACAAACTTTTCTCCTTTGTTGGCTGAGAAGTGGGAGGCTTGGGCAGATACTGTCCACACTCGTAGTTTATCCTTTTTGGCTCAGAACGAACATCTTGTTGAAACCTACTTAAACAAAGAGTTATAGGAGAGATGGCAAGTGAGCATCTTGTTCAGAATGCACAACTTTTGCTGCAAGATGAGAAAGAGAAGTTGAGTGATTTGAAACTGCAAATGCCACAAAAAGAAAATGCATAAAGGGAGAGAGAAGAGGCGAGAAAGCTGTGGGAGATGGTGCAGCAAGCTCAAAGGCTGGTGGCTGGTGTCAAAAACATGAGGCATGTGGTGCGGGTGATAAAGGTGGACAGGTTAAACAACGGAATATGGAAATAGTCAATCATGTGATTGGGGAAGATGTAAAGAAAAGTGTTAAAGGGCAAGAGGTCTATCTATCAAACAAAGTAGAGGGGGCCACTTCGTTACGACAGGAAAAAAGATTTTGAATAAAAGTGCTTTTTAATAGAACAAAGAAAAATAGAAAAGCAGGATACAAACAGCTAGTGGCAAAGGTGAAAGGGAGGGAGAGGATCAAAGGAGAAAGGAGTCCACAAGCGGGTGAAGAAAGTGAAGATGAGAGCTTGTAACAAGATGATACACCACAACAAATACATGGACAGGACAAAACTGAAGAGAGAGAAGAAGAGGAGGAGGAAGAATGTGAGGGAGACGGAGCTGAACAAGAGTGGGCAGAAGAAGGGGACACATTGAGGGAGGAAGATGAATAAATGCAGGGGTCAGAAGATGGAGTACTCAAGGAGGAGCTTATGGAGGAAAACATGGAGGAAGGGTGGGATGGGGAGGAAGATAGAGAAGGTGAGGATAAGGATTGGGAAGAGGGAAATCAAAGAGAGAGATCAGACAGGGAAGAGGAAGAGGGAGTAGATAGAGAGGAGGTAACAAACGGGGAGAGAGGAGAAAGAGAGGAGGAAAAGGAGGAAACAGACGGAGATGAAGCAGAATAAGAGGAGGAAGTAGAGGGGGAGAAAGAGGGAGAGGGAGAGGCTGGAGTGGAGAGGGAGGAAAAAGAGGTTGAAGAGGACGAACAGGGAGATGAGCGAGAGGAGGACTATGGAGTGCCAGATGATGTTGAGGGTGTGGAATATGATGATCAACACGAAGGTGGGAATGTTAGCGAGGATGACGAAGAGGGAAGTTAGTAAAATCACTTCGACGGAGAGGACGATGGCGAGCATCAAGTTTTAGACGAAGAAATTGGTGATGATGAAATGGAGGACGATTAGATGGACAAGGTTCCTTAACAACAGAGAGAAACTTGAAAGGCTCTCATTTCTGGATTGTTAAAGGTCTGCACCTAATGGCCGCCATAATTGAGCCCACTGCTTATTTTGTAACACTTGTCTACGCTAAAAAAGTTACGTTCAAAAAGTTTACACTGGGGAGATATTTTGTGGTCAATTTGATTGATGAATGGTATTAGTTGGACTGGTATTAGCTTTTTGTGCTCTAAAACAAGAAGCATTTTTGTGGCTCAAATTTGGACACTTTGTTCCCAAAACATTTCTAAAGATGCAGAACCTTGATTTTACCAATCTTTAACCAGTTTTGAGGAGATAGGTATTAGCTGGACTGGTATTAGCTTTCTCTGCTATAAAACAAAATGTATTTTTGTGGCTCAAAATTGGACACTTTGATCCCAAAACATTTCTAAAGATGCAGAATCCTGATTGTATCAATCTTTAACCAGTTTTGAGGAGAATCTTTTAAACGCTTTCCCTAATGTGGTCTAACTTTTCACTAGACAGGGTGGATGTCGAGCGGTTAGCCCAAATCCATGCAGCTCTTGTGTGCCATTAAGCGGGAGTGGAACGATACCTATGGACATGAAACGCGGTTGAGAGAACACGAGCTGCGGCTGTTTTTTCACGATCTCGACAAGTCGCGACATCTATGTGGAAGAAAAGAGAGGCACAAAGCATGGCAAAGAGAGAGACCTGAAAAACAAAACAATTGAGGGTGAGACTGAGATTCTGCGTTAGAGGGGAGGTTGCATTAGAAGTTGTCACACTCATGGCAAAAAACATGCTGGAGAAAAGCTCCAAAAAAGCCCCAAAGTGAATTGTTTTGACAGATAAACTTCCTTATTGCTAGTGAGCCAAGAGCAAGTTGGCGAATTAGACAAATTTGTAGACAACTTTTTGAATCTGATTTAAACCTTTTTTTTCTTGATAGGTGGTCGAGACAATTTTGAATTATCAGAATGTGACTTAGACAGTAGCTGAGACATTTGCAACTTTCTTATCCGAAGCGTGGCACTCAAATTACTTCCATCAGAAAATTTGGCAGCAAGAACTAAATCTCGTACTACCCTGCAAACTGTCAAGGCCTTTCTATGAACGGTCGAATCAAGACTTAATTCTGACAACATCATTAATTTCGAAAACTAGAGTACCGTCAGCAAGCGAGGTTAACAAGGTCCCAAGCGCACTACTTTTGATGTCAGCCTCAACATCATCACTAGCACAAGACTTGTTGACGTCAACTCTGGTTTTTGGATGGATGATGGATTTGAGGAATATAGACCATTTGTTGAGCAGGTTAGAGCAACCAAAGTCCAGACCTCATCTACGTGAAGTCTTGAATAAGGGAGGTCATCATTTTTCAGGAAGTAGAGAAGAATGTATTAGAATTAATAATCTCAAGAAGAGAGAAGTGGGCGTAAGACATACTCTTATAGAGGGAAGTAAGACTTGAAGGAGGATTTCAACAATTTTTTTGAATGTTTAGTGGGAGGAATTGAGCGAATTTCGAGATGCTTATTGCATCCATCCTTCAAAACTATGCATCAAAATAGGAGTAAAGATGTTTAGTGTCTACCTTACTGCAAAAAACTTCGACAGTCACATTACTTATAAGTTCCAAAAGTAGACTTCTACAGTTTCCTTGTAAGTCACTTTTTGTAAAGTGGGAGGTATTGATCAGTCTCCTTTTCACCTTTTTGATTTTGTCTTGTCTTGAACAACTTGTTTCTTGTAGGACCTGATGCTTATGAATTGTAGCAATCAAATTCAACCTTTCAATTTTTTATTTTTTTTTGCTGGAAAATTGAAAACTTAACATCATGCCATTTTTTTTTCATGAAACTTTAAAGAAGTACTTGCTGGTAAAAAACAAATGCCTTTATATTGATTGTAGTTTTTTGTCATTCATCATGCCCTATATTTTATTAAATTTGTGCCCTGGACAAGGTGTGTGTTGCTGTATAATAGATGCATGCCTTGAGCTGATATCAGAAATTAGGCGGCTTAAGAGGCCTGATTTTGAGTTAGAGGTCGATCACTTTTATTGTGGAAACATTTTGTTTTTAACCATGGTTCACGAGTTAAGTTGAGGTCACCAGTCACTGGGACTTAGGTTGATGTTAGAAATCATAATTCAAACTTCAACATTATTTTTTCCGAAGTTCAAAGATATGACGATATTGGTGCAATTGTTTTAGAAAAACGAAATTGGTATTGAGTTTCCATGAGATGTTTGGGGGGTATTTAACAGGTTTAAGACGATGAGGTACTTGCAAGGATCTTATGGGCGTTGCATATCAGTTGATGCTGCCGTGCAGAGAGAGGATGTCAGCTTTTTCGATTAACTTCACATGACTTCTTAATATTGAGGTAAGTGGATTGAACAAGAGTGATAATTTGGCGAGAATTAATTGGGGATCAACAATGAGTGGTAGCTAGGTAATATCGAAGGGATGATAATGAAAATTTCATGTGCTAGTGGTACTCATCTGGTCCGCAATATTGAAAGATATAAATAGCTTCATAAGCCATTATACAAGATTCCGATGGCTGTGCGGATTATCGTATAGGACGCTCTCCACCTTCCTTTGTCCCGTATTTATTTCGATCTCGTGGATGTTGGACCTTGGCACCTCTTTTTCATGTTCCCACTTGAGGTTTTAGTCTATGTGGCTGTTGCGGTGGTAGCGGTGCCCGAGAAACTATGGCTCGATGTCGACGATTCCTTCGAGGCGATTGGCGAGCCCATCATGCCGAGCACGAGGATCGAGTTGCGATTGCTTCTTTCACACCACGTCGTACATCTCAGACTTTAGATGTGCCACCCCCCTATCGTCGTACGGTACATTTGGGCCGAGTTGGTGAGCTCTCTCGAGCGGTTCGAGCCCTCCAACAATTTAATTTCCCTCCTCGGTCTGCTGCGACTCTTGAGATTCTCCGAGATCTTCATCCGCTAGCTCCTACCCCTTAGCCCCCCTATATTCACACCTTCAACCCGACAACCTGTTTTCTCTTGGATCGAGACTGTTTAATTAAAGCCCTTACGACTTTTCCGGATCGAGACTGTTCAATTAAAGCCCTTACGACTTCTCCATATCTTTCAGCTGGGGGTTCTTCAAACATTGTTTATGAGTTATTTCGCGACGTTTTGCCTCTGAAATCAGTTGCTTGGGGCTTTGATATGTTTTTTCGAGTATGTTCCCTTTTTGTGGCTGGCAGTGTCCCTTTTCGTATTTGCGATCTCCTCACAGTCTCTCGCCTCGTAGGTGTCACCAAACCTAATGGGGGAATCCATCCTATTGCAGTGGGCGAGGTATTATACCGATTGGTGGCCCGTACGATCTGCAACCAGCTCCAGCCCGCTTTCCATGATTATTTATCTCCTCATCAGTTCGGAGTGCCGACCCGGGGGGGTTGTGAGGTCGCGGTCCACCGGATCCGAGCTTTGTTAGATGCCCATCTGGGTTGGTTAGTCCTCTAGGTGGATGTTTTAAATGCTTTTAATAACGTGGATCGGAATGCCATCTTTTCGGAGCTTATGGCTACACCTTCCCCGATTCTTTAGATATTTCCTGTTATGAGAGCCTTTTATTATCTGAGGAGTAGCCTCCCTTTCTCCACTGATGATGATTTGGTCCCACTTTCCTCCACCACTGACACACGTCAGGGCGATCCTCTTGGGGGCCCTTTGTTTGCCCCTGCCCATTACCGTGCTCTCCGAGTTTTTGCGGCTGCTTACCCTTCTTGCCTCTTCCCTTCAGTTGCGGATGTCACACACATTATTGGTCTTTCAGAACCAAATTATACCGGCCTATAAATTTTCCAAGGCTCAGTTGGCCGAACTCAATCTTTCGGTCCAGCCCACTAAGTGTGTTGTTTGGTCCCCACGTCCTATTCCTCCTCTTTTCACTCTCCCTCCTGGTTTTCAGACTCCTCCTTCTTCCGAAGTCATTCGTGTGTTGGGTTGCCCGCTTAGTTCCGATCCATACGTCACGGAATTCCTCGATTACGCTCTTTAGACAGATTTTTTCCCATGTGGACGACCTTCCTCACCTTCTGATCCCCAAGTGGCCTTTGTTCTTTTGACACGATGTTTCCCCCACCCGCCCTCCTACCTTACTTGCACTTCCCCTCCCACCCCATCCCTTGTGTCCCCACTTTCTGCTTTTGACGATCGTCTTATGGATGTCCTCCACAGTTTGTTGGGCCGTGGAGCTTTTGATTGCGAGTCCGGGCCTGCGGCACGCATCCAAGCCTCTCTTCCTCCGCATCCAAGCCTCTCTTCCTGTCTCAGCTGGCGAGTTGGGTTTACTCTCGACGGCGCGTGTTGCTCCAGCCGCCTATTTGGGAAGTTGGTGCCTTGTTGCTTCCACTATTGTCTCTCGTTTTCTAGCTGGGAACACTCTTATTCTTGCGGACGTAGTTCCCCGTGTTTGAGATGGTGAGCTCGCCTTCTAACGGTCCCTTTTGGATGCATCACGTTCTCTTGATCCAACTGCTATCGAGGACATGCCGATTTTTTCCACTCTTGTTACGACATCAGTTGCCCGTGTTCAGGAATCAATTTCTCGGGTTGTCGGGTTGTCGCCGCTATTAAATCCGAGCTTCTCGAGGCGCTTCCTTCCGATTCTTTGCTTGGACGCTTCTTGTCTTGTGGTGGACCTGGCTCTAGAGCTTGGCTATTGGTTGTTCCTATCTTATCTACTATTCGTTTCACCCCGGCTCAGTTCAGGACAACCCTTAGGTTCCGACCTGGCCTCCCTCACCCACCTTTGCTTGGCTCAGTTGTTTGCTCCTGTGGCCATGTTCTCGAGCTTGACGTGGTCCATTTGCTTTGTTGCTCCCACGGGGGCGAATTGATTCGGGCGCACGACACGATTCGAGACACCATTGCTACCTTGCTTCTGAGGGGGGATTTTCTGTTCGTCGGAGGTCTCTCACATTATTCTTTCGCGTCGGATTGACCTTGTATTACTTGATGGTGCGCGTCGTACATTTGGTGACATTGTTTTGGCGAACCCTACCTCAACTACAGTCGTCAACCAAGCGGCTCGGCATGTGGGAGTGGCCGCCCGTGACGCGGCTAAAAGGAGCGTGATTATGTCTGTCGCGACGTTATGGATGGCTTCATTCCGATGGCGGTCGAGATATTTGGTTGTGTGGGTGTGGCTTTGGACGAGTTTTTCCGTACTTGTGGTTGGCGCTCGTTCGAGAGGCGGGGACCTGGGAGCCCGCCCTTACTTCCTTTTTTCGTCATTGTTTTTCGGTGGCTCTACAACGGGTGCTGGCTTCTATATTACTTCGATCGTCTATTGCCGTTATGGATCGACGACGTGTTCCGAAACTTCCTCCTCGTGATCCTCCGAGATTCGAGGACTCACGTGGTTGCTTTCTGTAGTTTTTTAGTTATGTTGGGGGTTTTTTTTTTGTTACGTGTTAGTTTTTTCCTTTGATATTTTGTTTGCGGGGTTTTGCTTTTTTGGGTGTTTTCGATTTCCTTGCTATTCTTTCTTATTTTCGTTGGTTTTGCCTTGATTTTCCTTTTTGTTTTTTCCCTAGTCATGTGGTTTTTTTCAGTTTTAGCAATGCTACTTCCTTTTGTTCCTATGGACTCAGATGGTTTACCATCGCGCTTTTTAATAAAGTCGGCCCTCATTTCTTATGTAGCATGTTTCTCCGGTTTTCTATTGCTCATAAGCCTCTATCTCTAATGCTTTCAGCCCTGTATGACAGAAGTGAATCAACTGACAGCAATGCCAAAACAAAAATATGCGAACAAAAGCCTCAATCGACAGATGTACAATAGATGATACTATCCATTTGGAAAAATAATTATGGCCAATCGCCTTTCACCCACCATTCATGGGGAGATGCCTCTCCGTTGACATATGTTGAACATTTCATGAACTTCACCCGTAAAATGCACAAAGTACACAAAACAAACAAAGTACGTAAAATGCACAAAGTACGTAAAATGCACAAAGTACATAAAACACACAAAGTACGTAAAATGCACAAGGTACATAAAATAGTAAATTGTTGAACCAAAGGCAGTTCACATTTTGCTCCTTACCCAAAATAGATGTGAAAAACAAACGCAAAGCAAAAAGACAACAGACCACGATGACAGACGAACACTTCCACTGACTGAACATTTCCAAAGTTTACAAATACATGGTCGATCTGACAAGAGCTTCTGTGAAGGCAATGAAATAACTCCAATTCAATCAATTACCCATTTTCCAACTCTACTTTATCAAGGAGAAAATTGCAATTCCACAATCAAGAAACTCGTGATTTTTAATTCGTGGACAAAACCCTAACGTGTTCTGTTAGAAGGGACACTTACTACTATAAAACGGTAAAACTACTGAAAGGAACGGTTACTAACCGGCATAAGCCACAGCAAAGGAAGCTCCCTTAACTCCCGGAATAAGGCATCTGAAGAGACCCCCGGCATTTGGGGAGGCGTTTCCTGTGGAAAATTTACATAGAACCGAAGAATTTGAACAGAATGTGAGAACAAATTTGGCGAATGAAAACAAAATATAAAAAAATTTCAACAGAATGTAAAGAACAAATGAGGTGAATTAAAATAAAACGTGGAAAACTTGAACAGAACGTGAAGAAGTTGAAATAGCACGTGGAGAATCTAAACAGAATGTGGACAATTCTATTGGAATACAGAGAAATTAGAAATATTGTGGAGAAATTGATTAGAATGTGGAGCATTTCAACAGATCTGGAGAGTTTTAGCAGAATGAGAAGAAGTTGAGGAAAACGAATGTGAATCTGAAGAATTAAAACAGAACTTGGAGAAATGGAACAAAATGTCGAGAATTTACCGAGGATGTGGAAAATTTAGATAGAATGTTGAGAATCAAAACAGAACTTAAAAATATGACTCAATATGAAAAAAATCGACTGGAATATACAAGACTTCATTAGAATGCGGAGAATATAAACAGAAGGCAGAGAATTAAACGGGCACATGGAAATTTTGAATAGACTGTGGAGAAAGTAAACACTGCAAGGAATCTTAATTTAAGTGAAGAAATTAAACAGAATGGGGAGAATTTAAATTAGAATGTGGACAGTGAAAGATTTTTTTGAAAGTGAGAGAATTTTTTGAACAGAATGTGGAGAACTTAATATTAGTTAAAACTGCTTTAGGATACAGTATAAGCACAGGATCGGAATAGAAAGGATTAGAAAAAGAAAAAAAAGGCTTCAAAACACCTAAACTCAGACAGCAGAATGTTCATATTGAACACAAACAGGAAAAACAAACAAACAAAGCTCAAGTCTTCTTAAAAGTGAGATGGATAAATTTTGGATGGTTTTTTTTTTTTTTCCATGGATTCTTGGGTGGTTTTTGACCAGGAAAAATAATTGGATAAGAAAAAAATGAGTCCGTTGCTAGTTCTGTCATCATTAGACAAGTTATAAACTCAAAAACGGAGGTCAATTAAAAAAAAAAAACAAAGGACAACGTTACCTTGATTATACGGAATTTACAGCAGAAAATGCATACGATAACAAACTCAGTTTGGGGTAAAAACAACATCGAACCAGAAAATCGCAGTTTTACTTTCCTAACGAACTTTTCCCTTAGCGGTTCACAACCATTTCAGCTGATGGTTCTACAAATTCAATTTGATTTTTTGCGAAGTTCGAATTTCAAACAGAGGTTCAAAAGTAATTTAAAGGAGTAAAGGCTCATGGTAGCTTGCGAGATTGCTCGTTTCAAGGTTTGTCATTTATCAGAAATAAAAATGGTTCCAATTTGAGAACTTCAACCATATATTATTATCAATCAAGGATGCCTATCGTACCGCATCACATCCCAATCTCGTGGAGAAACGCTAATTAAACATTACAATTAAAATGGCGATATAATACCGTATTATGCTAGCTCGATGTTGAACTGGGAGGTACAGTGCCCATCATTATTAGAGTTACAACATTTTTCAGGCAGTCAAAGTACTTTTATTCATCACACAAATTTCCAATTTTCAATCGAAGGGTAAAACCATTACCTTTTGATTGCTTGCCTCAGAAAAAAAATCCAACGGCCCATCACAATAAAAGAGTTAAACGCTTTTGACTGCCCGAAAAATGTTTAACTCTAATAACGATGGGGGGTGTAGTTTTATAGCATTTTACAGGAAACTTTTCTTGTTTTCCACGGCGTAAAAAAGCCAACAAATGCGTTTCTCAAGCAGCTTTTATTATCCGCAGTCGAGCGGACGAAAGTGCTGAAGTTCCTGAAGTTAAGGCCTATTGATTCGCCAACAACTGAGATGGGTGACCAGCACTATAAATAAAAATTAGTAAGCTTATTGTACCGTGTGACATCATCCGCCGAGTCAGACACACTCCGTCCGCCAATCTGTTGCATTCGGTTCTATCTGATGCGGTTATCAATACTAATTCACTATTAGGCTGGGAAAAGAAAATAGTATTGATAACATCTTTTAATGTATCCCAGACAGGACATCTTCGCTCTTGCACAGTAGTTCTGCGGTTCATTTGAATAGAGGAAAAACGAAATGTGTCCATTAATAAGTAAAAAATGTCCCAGAACTTCAACCGAATGGGTAGAGTTGGAGTTTTGTTGAACAACATATCCGCATTGTTTCCAATCCAGACATGAAAATTAAGTTAACTAAACAACGGTTGTTTTTTTTTTACCAAAATTGAATTTGCAGCAAACTAAACCCATATTTTAAGTACGATAGAAAATGAAACTGCCACGGATAGCACTGTATTTAGGATCGGCCAAAAGCGGGAAGTACCAGATTAAACTGCATTCCTTATGACAAAAAATATGAATTTATAGCGAACTAAACTGAATTGATGTGGATTAAAAAGTCCCAGCGCAGCGCACCGAGGTGAACAACATTTGTGTTCTGATCAGAAACATCGTAGAGAATTAAAACACACCTCCTTCGACCAAAATTGAAATTGTAGCAAATAATTTAGCATTTTATTTGACCAAATTGAAATTATAACAAACAGAAAATTCTTCTGTTCAACCGAAAGTGCGAATGTTGCAAACAAAAGAGGATGCAATGGACCAAGAACCCTAAAAGCAAATGTTTGACCAAATTGTAGCG
This sequence comes from Zygnema cylindricum, assembly GCA_037447655.1. Lineage (NCBI taxonomy): Eukaryota > Viridiplantae > Streptophyta > Zygnematophyceae > Zygnematales > Zygnemataceae > Zygnema > Zygnema cylindricum. The sequence goes on from JBBHKE010001626.1 coordinate 281,737, forward strand.
AACTACAAAGCATTTTTGGTGGAAACAACAGCATGGAACCGAGTGATACATGTAAAAAAGCTCCAAAGCCAAAAGTATAGGCTGCCAATAATGCGAAAATGAAAAAAAAAAAAAAAACAATCCACTCACCTTTTTCTTCACGAGTTGTAACATACAGTTCAGACAAATCCTTCCCTGCAATCACAAATTCTCTCTTTTCACATTATTGTTCTATGGTAGATATGAGACGGAACACTCAACCAGCAGTGAATAGTTTTTATGATCAGATTTTATCGAAATTCTCTTTTTATTTGCCACAATTTGATTGCCTAATTCCCCTATCACGTATGAGGGATTCACACATATTACTGGGAATAATTGCAGTAGTTGTACAAAAACATGCACAATGCGTACACATTTTTGTACAATTTTTTTGAATAGCTCACAATAAAATGAATACAGCCAAAACTTTCTAATTCCCCTGTGTGGGATTATTCCATGGATGAAAGCGGGAAATCCTTACCAAAACAGAATTTTCCAGCCATAATCACCTCCCTCTCCCTCGCCCTCTCCCTTTCCCTTTCACATCATTTTGCTCACCTCCAAAGGCACAAGAAGTTGGGCGTTGAACTGGAAGACTGACACGGGTCAGTTCCACACCAGTTTCAGGATCATATTGTCTCACAGTCCCACTTTCTCCGATAACTACCCACAACTTTCCGTCCGAATCTATGGCCATTCCATCAGGTGGACCTGGAAAAAAAATAGAAACATGGAAAGAATGTCCTCTTATCCCTTAATGGACACATATAAAGTGGACATCTGTACGTGTTTTCATAGCATTTTACTTTCACCCTTCAAACTCTTTCACTTTTCAAACTCTTTCACTTTCTCTCCTCTTCCCTTCTTTACACTTTTGCCCTTCGCTTGTATCAATCCCAAGGCTGGTAAATTTGATACTCGAAAAAAAAGCTCATATATTTTTTGCACATGGAAACAGGAACTTATATAAGAGACAAAGACAACAATTAGCAAATAATAATGGAAAAAACTTAATAAAAATGACAATACACATTAAGACCTTCAGCAAAAACCCAAACAAAAGATAAAAGGGAGAACTTAACCATTGCAGTAAAATGGAAAGAATGTGGTCTGACAAATAAAACAAGATGTGTGCACAAGTGGACAATTAACTCGACAGTTTGACCTTAAAGAAAAAAGAAAGGAGAGATGTCTTTAAATCTCACCCGGTTCTTCCTCAGAAACACGAACCACAGTTCTCCTCTTGTCTATCTCTCCTGTCGCATTGTTGAAGTCAAACGCATCAACTGTCTGTCCCAACATCGGTTAATCACCAATACTGATATTTACATGATTTTATTTCTTTAATTTACATTATTTTATTTGGAAAAATGCTTCTGGAACCTACACCAGAGAGGTGCTTGAAAAAGAGATAAAAACTGGAAGGAGATATGCTCAAAAAGATCATGACGAGGAAGACTATCCCATGCGCTCTTACATCCACATGCTCACAATAATTAGTGTGAATTGACTAAATAACATCAATAGGAAAATAGCGTACTCCTTTTTGAATCATGTATGTCAATGAAGAAGGCTACATGGACGTTTCTTGCCCACATCAATATGAGTTTTGAATTACTAAATCCACAATATTTGAAGTGTACCAAGACTTAATAATGGTCCATACCATAATGAACTGGAAAATGGTCCAATGGAAGCCAAAACCAATTCAATAACATTTTCATACAATAAAAAAGTTTGCAAATGCCGTTGAAGTTCACCAACGATTTGGCAAGTCCCATGTCTCACAGCAAAACAAACCATCATCAAAACTGACCATGGTGAGACTAAGAGACTGAAACTAATTTATTATAAAAAGAGACTAACTTGAACTAAGTTACTCATTTCACAAAGGTAATCTAACACCGCAGCAGCGATGAAAAAACAATATTGTCATTCTGTGGAAAAAGCTTGTTTATAGTCCAATACTGGATCTTTTTCAAAACTTGTAACCAAAACAACGGCAATACGTGCACTCACTCTATAGAACGAGTCAATCCAAAACATGGTCGAATTATCTGAAGACCATGCCAAACCATTGGAAAGCTTTGTGGGATACAGTTTTTCCTGAAGTTTTGTCGGTTCCTCAGAATTTGGGTCAAGCACATACAGTCTCCCAGGAGGAGCTTTAGGATCACGCCACGTGGAAACCATAGTGCCCACCCAAAATCGTCCCGATGGATCGCATTTTCCATCATTGAATCTGCATAATTGCTCTCAATCAAAGTTTGCTTTTCAAGGTATTAGTGGATGAAAGCAGATGATAACGTAAGAAGACATATTTCCTTTCTTCGCAGACTAGCATCCATAGTGGAAAGTGGCCGTCAATCACTTGCGTCTTTTTTCTCTTGGTAATGAAAAAACATTTTTTTTCTCTTGGTTATGAAAAAACATCATATATTCCAGCTGCCGTACACATTTGCAGTTATGTCAACGTTTCCATCAAAACATATTATAGTAGATGAGACAAAAGTCGCGTTCAGATTGCTCACCCAATTAAATTTTCACAATGCAAATGTATAATCTAGGCATACATACTAAGGTGAACAAGTTTCCGACCTCCGTATAAAGAAAAAACTGCACAATTTTCCTTACTCCGGGTAGTAATTGCTATACACCAAATGCCGTTCACATCTCAGGATAAAAACAGTTTATGGAAATTGCAACTATCCTACCCTCCAAAAGAGGAGGAAAAACGAAGAAATATATATTTCAGCATTCCTATCTCTCCTGGTGCAAAAGAAGCTGATGTTTGAAAAAACAAAGCCAGCATAAAAACCTATTAAAAATACCAGACTCAAAAAAATACAACCATTGTATTAACTTGCAAAAAATGCTCCGGGACAAGTTTTGGGTAGTGAAGACACACTTTGATCACCCTTATAGGTTTGGGGAGATAGAGGACACAAAACCCCGGGAAAGAAGGACAACTGAATGTTACGCATTCCACCATTATTAGAGTGGATCCAACTAGCAGTTTCCCATTCTGTTATCATTGCCAATCCACATTAATATTGGTCAACGATTCTAGATTACGTGCAGCCCTCGTCAACTCATGTTTTTTATTACCCCAAAGCACCATTAAATGGAATTAGTCCATAGTGTGGATAATGGGAACGATTGGCTAGGTATTGAAAGGGTAATTGAATGGGACAATTCTCAGTTCACTTAAAACTAGTTTTTTTACAAATTATATCAAATCCAAAGCCCATACAACTGAATTGGTGGTGCATATACAGAGAAAAACCAATTTGTTGACAAAGACATATGAAAGAAACAATGTTTTAAAAAGGCAATAACAAGTCATACTGATGAATGTGCAAAACCTTATAGAGGTAGATATACACATATCCCGAGGGCATATACGAGAGGATCCAAGACAAAACATGGAATAACATATTGCCGATTCAGAGAGGCTAATAAATGGAATAAATTAGCAGGTTTTAAACGCAAAATAGACAGTAAAGGAAATAGAGACGCAACCAAATTTCACATCTCTGCTAATGAAATGGTACCCCGCAATATTGTGCCAATAGCCAGCATTCAAACTAGAAAATCTTGATGCATACAAGAAAAATGTGACAACATACAACAATTTGGTCTCATTTCAGGAAGCGCCTTGGTTGAAAAGAAATATTACTTACAAACAAAGGGTTAATGAAAATCAACATACACCAAAATTTACTAGATTTAAATGGCACACGGAAACAATAGCAGAAAAATCCAGAAATCAAGCTTTGAAAGTTTAAAAAGGACCGAGAGCCACAACAACATGCACCTGAAATCAGGACCACCATGGCCGTCTGGTATGGCAGTAATAGCATCTCCGACAGCATTGGAGGACAAATCGATCGTTACTATAGGTTCCTGCAAACCAACGAGCAGACACAGGAAAAGCACATAAGACTATCTATCTATATTGCCAAGAAACTACCCTGCCCTCGCTATTAGAATACAAGAATTATTAGTATAGAGTAACGTGCCGGATTAAAGTCCACTCTTTTAAATAGTGTTGTTAACACTATTATGTAATTTTCTGCCCAAAAAAGTAGCGACCAAATTCGAGTTATTAACTCTCATAGCGATGGGCAGTGTAGATGTACGGCCAAACCGATATCCTTCGGTTTCGTACATTTTGTATCTATACTGCATTGAACCAAAATTCACTACTTAGCTCCACTGATGCCAAATTCAAAGGTTGATGTCTATAAAAATAAAAGGACAGAAAAGTCAATATTGTCCATGTTACAGAAGGGGATGGAAAATAAAGGACAATGTGTACTACAAGAACTACATGGAAAATGAGGAAAATCTGTCCTTCAAGGAATAAGGCAGATGTGTTTTACAAGGAGTACCTGAGCAACAAGGACAATGTGTACTACAGGGAGTAAATGGTTACTAAGTGGTGTTCGTAAAGAAATAGATAGACAATAAGGTTGACTACATGGATAAGGAAAGATAATGATTAGTAGAACAGATACATGAAAAGTAAAACGACAACTAGGAGAATACGCATGTGCACGCTACTACTAGTGTGAATGTTGGCATTCACGTGGATTTTGTAACCCTAAAACAGCATCCATGATACTAATTGCTTTTATAGCAACCCCACGCTAAATAAAACCACGCGATAATATTTCCTTCACACTAACAACGACACACGTGGTGGCTCGCCAATGCGAGGGATTTAGAATTTCTCGGGTGACGTGGCACGTACTTCCAAAGCAGCCAGAAAACCTCCCTTGGCTCGCGGAACGATGCAGCCGACGGCCTGAGGCGTGGCGACCGACGAATGAGAACGGTTTACGGAATCGAATCGATAAACCGATTTGCCGCTGATGTCCACAAAACTGACGCCGCCGGATGAGTCGCATACGGGAGACTCCCCAAGTATGGCCCGACAGTCCAACGCGAGGTCCACCATGGCAGTCATGGCGCCAGAGGGAGCTTCAACTTCTATGATAAAAAATATGATGAAAAGTATTTTGTTTGGACGTCAAGAATTTTCTGAACGACGTGAAGCTGTGTGCGTCTGTTGTACGGATCATGGCTGGCCATCGTTCTCATTTTTTCTCCGGTTCGAGAATCTGCATTCCGAATTTGCATTCCGAATTTCCGACCATTACTTCAGACCGGAGGTCGCAAAAGTCAAAATTTTAGATACCCGAATCCGACAATTTTTTTTTTTTTTTTTAAATCTGAACACCCGAAATCCGGCCGGGTTATGTCATGCCCCTAAATTGTTACCCGTAAATGATACGCGTTTACGAAAAAACAAATTAACCGAAAACTCAATTCCCGTGACTAACCGTACTCGCCCGTACCTGAATAAGTATAAAATTACACCGCTCTTTCTTATTACCGTTAATGATTTATTAGAGTTAGAATTAATAATACTATTTAATGCAAGGAGACATGGCAGGTTGTAGTCCACGTCTTCAAGTAATGTTGTTAACTCTATTTTCTGATTTTGGTTATAAATATTTGCGACTTGTTAACACTAATAACGATGAGACACCTCCCTTTGCTAGTGTTGTGTATTGGCAAGCTTTTGCCAATATTCGATATGTATTTTTTTTTGGCTTGCAGATAATCGATACATTGGCACGATAAATTGAAACTGATGTTATCGAAGGTAAAAAAACAATAATATCGGTTTATTATCGATTTTTTATCGGCGATAACATCGGTACCGATAACTATCAACGATAATTGTACAGCTCGTACCGTACAATTGTACGATTTATTCAATCGTATTGAACCACCATTATTCCGTTACACAACCTACGGAACAGATTGCTACACGTGGCATGCCACGCTATATACAGTGAAAAATATAATACACTATTTTATAAAGTACCATTATATAGCGTACTATTTTTTTTCTACTTATCGTCGATTAAGATTTGTTGGTCTCGGGGTGATATATCAAGACCCCTGACCGTTTGTTAACCGATAACTATCGGTATCGGTGTTATTGCGATAACTTTCTTGGCGATATAAAATAAATGCGCTTGTCGAAGGCAAAAGAGGGGTCGGAAGATCCTCTTTTTTATCGAGAAAAAGAGAATTTTCAAATGAATGTAATATCTTTCTATGTCTATCAATCATAGCTATTTTGGACCGCAAATGAATGACGGAATCAAATCTTACAAAAAAAATATCGTGTGAAAGCTTTCACCATAACTTGCACTAGGTGTTTTCAAATATAAAGCCCACATCGCAATTGTCGTGGATTTTTCACATAGCTCTTTGGTCAATGAATAGTGTTGAAAAGAATTTTCAAATATGGTATAAAGTTCACATAAAACAATAAGGTTGTATAAACCTTTTTCACACCCAAAAAGACCATGATAAACAACTGCTAGCACCGGCACAAAAAGTTGTACTCGTTACGAGCGACAACTTAATTCTTCTCAGTTACATTAGATAATTCAAAATTGTGTTCCAACTCATTGTTCTTGCACTTTCTAGAACTGCTGCTGTTTAGAATTGTTAGAAAGCAGTATTTCAAAATTGTGGGCTCTTGTCCGTGCAATACTCCAACAATCACACCTGGCGAATCAATATCATTTCTCTACAAGATGATTGGTTTATTTTCCACAAGCAAATCATTCGTAACTCGCCATAATATTATAGATTCTTTTGAAATTAGAACGAAAACCACACCAAACACTCCACCAAAGAAAAAATAAAGGGGGAAATATTGTTTGATGGGATCATCTGCTGTAAATTAAACAACAAGTCTCACATTCGTTATCATCCATGTTTAATGATGCTTGAATATTTTGTGTATCCTAGTTATATAACTCTCAACTTGGAAACTGCAAACAACTTACTTGCCTAAGAGACATCCTCTCCATTACATGTGAACTTCAATTTCCCTCTCACCAGAAACTTGTAAAGACCACACGTCGGTTTTTGCTCCCTGTCCTTTTTGTTTAAACATTCCGTTTTGTAAACCGTTCCTCTTTGTTAATCATTACAAAATCCCCACAAGTATAGAACAACGAGCCACGGGTGTAAAGCGAATGGCCACAAATATCCCACTCTAAGAAAAAACAAACATAAGTTGTGCAAAATCTCTAAGCAAAAGGTCGAGGTGGAAATTTGTTTCCATGCCCTGATGAGATCCTTAACACAAACTTCGACCATCGGGGTTAGCTCACGGGAGAAGAAAACGGTAAAAAATTGAAGACCGTCAGCAGTTACAACAATGTGAGCTTTGTCTATAGCCTGGGATTTGTTATCTCCGGCTTGGGATGGCTTTGGTCATCTATACCCACACACCACAAACATCTATTTGGGGTTTAATAAATGCCTAATTCATCTAGGTGTTTGAAAATTTGCCCGAAAAACTTTGCCTCGAAAAACTTTGCTCGACCTAGGTCTCACCCTGCTTCATTAAGAAGCTTCTTCACACTTACATTTGTCAATTTGTGTGAGTTTGAGGCGATTGTAAACAAAATGTCTCTGTGTATTAAGGGTTAAGTGTTGATGATTGAATGGGCCTCATCATTGGCTTAAGTTGAGCCAGAATATTGGGAAAACTTGGTCGTAAGCGTGGGTCGTTGCACAAGCCAACTATCCAACATTGAATAAATTTGTCGGTAAACATCCGAAACAACATTAGTCGTCAAAAAAACAGTCATAGTCAAAACCTTTCTATAAACCATATTCAAAGAAAGGGTGCATTGAAAGAATCTTTATTTTCAACAAAAAAACTTTCTATGCACAGATAAAGTTTGACGACCATACTTATGTTAACTTGCTTGAATAATAACCCCGATAGCTAGATCCACAAAGTCCGCGATAGGAATTCATCGGTTTTATAATCGAACAACCCCAACTACCTGTTCTCGCCAACCGCACAAGCTCTAGTCAAATGTCCAGTCGATTTGTAGTCGTATTTCCTCCGGTCAAAAACTTGGTCAATCTTAAATTATCGGGAAAAACTAAAGCCATCAAAAATGATGATTTCGGTAAACACTGCAGTAAACCAAGGTCAACATAGTAGATGAAAGTGGAGAACATGAAACATGAGATAAAAAGACATAGTACAACACCTGAAGAGGATTCATGCCACTCCATGGTTGTCGTAACGTCGCAAGTTCCCATAAAATTTCACCAAAACTGTACACATCCGACCTTTAATAAGTAACCAACCACAACTTAAGAAAATGTCAAAATTTCAACAAGAGACACTGTAAACATTGCCTCATAAGAAATACAAAAAACACTGAGGTGACATAGTTTAAAAGTAGCAAATTGTACAAAAACATTGTAAAAACATAACTCGTCATTAATGGTCAAAAGACATACTTCTCATCAGATGGTTCGTTTTGGAGAACCTCAGGCGCCATCAACTCAGGCTGTGACAAATCCACCACAGGTCAGATACATAAACTATATTTGACAAAAATATCAGCGTGTAAGAAAACGGAATAAAAAGAGAAAAAAATAAATAAAAATAAAACAAAAAGAGGAAAAAAAAATCAACAAAATAAAATAAAATAACCGATAAATAAAAAGAAAATAAATGCAGAATAAAAATCATAACAAAAACTAAAAAAAATTAGAATAGACATACAACAACAAAAAAAAAGATATATAATAATGACAATATAAAAACTAAATAAAAACAAAAAACACACATTAATTATTAGTGCCATGACTTTAAAAAAATTAATCGGATTTTTGGAGGTTTTCATTTGGGGAACAAAATCGGAGAGAATCACAAACATGTGAAAAATGTCTTAACCGTAGAGAACATAAGAACAAAAACTGTTGTTCTGAGACAAGTGCTGGTACTGAAGATGAAGAAGATGCAGCAGTAGTCATCGTAGAACAAATCAAGAGAGGAAGCTTCCACAAATACCGATGGCTGAACAGAAACTTTGACAGACTATAACAACCCTAAAAATGCTCTAAACGTCCTGAAAATTTGCCACAATGTAGATAACATACAAAGAAACACACACACAAAATTTCAATCAATTCCGCTCACAAATATGTGAGATATGTAGAAATGAAATTACATAAAACTGAGTGTACAGTTTTCATATCATTTGTTCCTAAAAATCAAATTCACTAAGTCCTACTTTTATACACCGAAACTACACTAAGCTGTACGGAGGCATTCCAGCCGTACATCTAATATTCTATCACAAATATTTACACCGAAGTTCAGACAACGTAAAGTGATAATGATCTAGTCACGCCTCGTCACTATTTGTTGGCGGCGGCTGTCAGCGGTCCGATTAGAGGATTTGGCACCGTAGAATTGACTTCACGAAGTCCAATGGTCCTGCCGAATTTTCGTACGTCCACGGAGGACATACTCACGCATTCTCCCAAGTGACGACACGTGTCCCAAGTGTGAATGAACCGTGAACTCCCAACTTCACTGTCACACTAATTTCGGTAAGTACTGAACCGAACTCAACCAAAAATAGCTTAAGTCCCGAACAGCTCTCTCTCACAGCTGAGGCATAAAGAGGACTAAAGCTTTCTAAAAAACAACAAAAACTACCTTTATGGTCGCAAAAAAACAAAAATATCAATATTTCTTAAAATATCTAGCACATATACACTTCAAACTTGCTTGGTCACACAATAAAAATTATTCTAATAAAAAAAGAAATAGCAAAACTATATTGAACCACTCTGAAATTAAAAAACCAATATGAAATATGACATGGTTAAAATCCTTTTTCATCTTAAAAACTTGGAGCGCTAAAGTATAAATAAACAAGTACAATAAAAAAATACGTAATATAACAAATATATAAAAACATATATATGTATATATATATGTGTGTATATATATAGACATATATGTTGAAATATAAAATCTTTAATTTAGTAGACAAAGCTGTGAGGGGAGATTAAGGACATCGAATATTTTCGTGAGAAGTTGTAATATTTACCCTAATTAGTGAGACAGTAACAAAAGGACATTGGAGTGTACTGTATGTCGTTTTACTTCCACAGTAGCAGGAGGAGAGCCAGTAATAGTGGAAGTAGATATCTAAAACAAAAGCTATCAAACACCCTACTTGACAGCTAACTTCAAGATGTAACAGAATGCAACTTAGTGATCTAAGCAGACTCAAATTCTGCATAACACTAGGAAACACAGTGTAGAACCAGTCCCTAAAGTTTCAGCTTAATTGATTCAGTCAACCATAAGACATTCACTCTGCAGATTCACAAAAATTGCCTTAGGTGATTAATATCCCTAGACTTGGATAATTATAATTTGTCAAAGTCCTAAACTATATACTCACACAGAGTATCTACTGGTCACACTAATTTAAGTGAATGTACTACAAAACTGTTCTATGCTACGACAAAGTACTAAAACTGTACTTTACTATTCTAAAAGTACTTCCAAAACCAAATTTGCCATTTTTAAAATCTGAATAGTGCGACACTATTTTTAATTGGCTAAACTACAAAACCTTGTTTTCAGATATTTACAAATTGAGGACCGTATATTAAATGTTCCTGGTGCTTAGTCAGCAGTGGTCGGTAGCATCCGACTGACTGTCATCGTGTAGTACGCAGCACCTAATTCCGTACAAGTGTGCTTCGTCACTTTTGGTCCCTCCTAAATCGCGTCCGTCAATTTCGATGTCCATTAACGGCTCCTCATGGTTGACCATACCAATCATTCCCAGGTAAGTGCCTTACATTCCGTTCTTTCGATTCTGTCAATTCCTTCGTTAATCGCCCGACACGTGTAAGTGGTCATCGACGCTACTCCGTGAAACCTGCAACACCTTTCCTTGTCGACGCGTGTCCAACTGGCCGTACAGTACACTCCCTTGACCTTTTGTTATTATAACACTATTTGAGGTAAAAATTTCAACTTTTCATTTCCTAAAATATTCTAAGTCCTCAATCCCTCCTCACTGCTCTATCTACTGACTAAAGATTTCCAAATTCAACACTATACATCTATAGGGACACGTGTCGGCAAGGAGAGGACTATGCAGGTTTTACGGAAGAGCGTCGGCGCCCACTTACACGCGGCGTGCTCTTAACGAGCAGATTGACATGATCAAACAAACAAAGAAACAAACTCATATCTGGATAATGTATAGTTATAGTGAGCTATAGCAACTGTTGATTGGTATCGTGTCGACGGACGCGATTATGTGGGACCACAAGTGGCGAAGCACACTCGTACCAACTCAAGTGCTTAGTACTATAGGACCACAGTCGGAAGGACTTTAGTGACCACTAATGACTAAACACTTGAAACATTTATTGTATGGTCTCCTATTTGTTTGTATTTGGAGAACACTGTTTGTAGTTTAGTGTAATAGAAAATAGTGTTTCACTATTTAGTTTTTAGAAAGTTGCAATTAGGTTTTTGGAAGTACTCACGGTATAGTGGAGTAGAGTTTGGGTACTTTGTTGTAGCATAGGAAGAGTAATGTAGTAGTGTCACCCAAATTACTATAGTTCAGTAGATACTCAATGTGAGTATATAGTTTAGGACTTAGCCAATTTTGAACTATACAGTTTTGGAATTATGATACCTTAAGGGCAGTTTTTGGGAAACTTCCAGGCGTCATATCTTATGGTGTACAGGGTCATTTAGGCTGCAATTTGGAATTTTTCTGTTTACTTTGTTTTGTATCACTGTAGTGAATTTGAGGCATATTGGCCTTTTAAGTCTTATTTTGTGTAAGCTGAAAGCTGGCTGTTGAGTAGGTGCTTGATATTTTTTGATGTTTGTCATGTATACTTCCACTACCACTGCTGGTTCTCCTCCTACAACAGTGGTCGTAGAACAACAGGTTATGGGCCTTTCGTCAAGAATTCGTATCTTCAATGGCCAAAAGTATGCATATTGAGCGGCGATGGATGAGTCATCTTTTGAAACTGCGGATTTATTGGGGGTGTAGGATGACTCCCTTGATGAGACATTGGGGGTGTAGGATGACTCCCTTGATGAGACAAATCGAAGTTGGGCTAAAAAAACCTCTTTCGATCAGAACAATGTGATTCTTGGTATCTCAAAAATTTTGGTCATATCTTGGTTGAAAATGAAAGGCGAAAGAGATTTGGTCTTCACTGAAATTTGCTTTCGAAAAATCAAATGTCCAAGAGGACCTCTTTGTGGCTGGACAAATTTGGGATTACAAATTCTCCAAGGGGAGTATGATTAAATATTGGGACAATTTTTGAGTGCTAATTAATGCACACTCGTCTGTCGGTGGTTCCTTTCCGGAATTTCAACATGCAACTTTACTTATCAGAGGTCTTCCACATGGTAACAAAAATGTGTATGTTCAATTGAAAAGTGATGATAAGGCTAACTGGCTGTTTCAGTTAGCATACAATCTTATCCTAGAAGAGGGATCTACAACTAAAATACTCAATGGTGAGAGAAAAGAAGATGCTTTGAGAACAAAATTTGACAAAGGGCACAGCTATGTTAGAAAAAAATTAGTTGAACCAGAATCATAATCATGTTAATCTGTACAACAATTGGCCAAATAGGCAGTTTTCTACTATATGTTTTTATTCTTTTGAAAAAAGACATGGATACTGGTATTGCGCCACACCGAAAAAGGCAAATAAAACAGAATTATACAGGCCAGATTTGCAACAAAGTCCATATGATAAAGGCTTTACTGGCAATCCCTCACGTGGAAATGCAATTTTTTTGGCTTCAACCGATGAAGATGCGTCGTTGAGCTTTGCACACAAGGAGGATGCCGAATTATTTGTAATGGCAGCAGCAATGAAAGGTCCAAAGGATGCAGGTTGGATAATGGACACTGGAGCATCGACCCAGATGTGTTGGAACAAGGCCATATTTTAAAACCTGAAGCCGACTCATCCAAAGAATATTTACTATAAATCTGGTATGAGTGTTCAAACTTCAGCTCAAGGTGATGTATATTTGATGGTAGATGTGGGAGGAAGCTATATAGAGAGGAATCTCCACAATGTGTTTTAAGTTCTAGATTTTAAAAAGAATCTTTTTTCTACATCGTTGGTAGAAAGTAAAGGCTTTGAAGTAGTTTTAAAGGTTTGCATATAGGTTCTCAGCAAGCTAGGCAAGGTTGCAATGACAGGTACTAGAGAAACAAGCAAGATGAATCAAATGGAAATGGCTAAATGCAAAGAAAATGTTCTCTATTCCAGTGTTTCACCTGATAATGAATTATGACATAAAAGATTATGACATATTATCTATGATAGTTTGAAGAAAATGGTGAATGCAGTAAAGGTTGATGGTGTTCCCTTACATATCACCCTGTCAAAACATGTAATGGGTGTTCACTAGGTAAGATCCACAGAGTACTATTTCCCCAATAATCTGAACACAGATCAGAAAAAGTTTTACAGCTCATTCACTCCGATGTTCTCGGTCCTTCCCAAGTGACATCGGCGGGAGGCGTTCACTATATTGTCACGTTCACAGACGACTATTTTCGGTACACCAAAGTTTACTTTATGCAACATAAGAGTGAAGTGTTGACAAACTTCAAACACTATAAGGCATGGGCAGAAAAGCTTCACAGAGTTCCGATATTGGCATTGAGATCGGACAATGGTAAAATATATACTTCAAATGAATTCGAGCTGTTTCTCCTCTAAGAAGGTATCAGTAACAATCTTACAGTTCTATATACACCTGAACAAACTGGTGATTTTGAAATGTTAAATAGAACAGAGACAAGATGTGCTAGATCCATGCTTGTAGAAAAATGCTTGATCTGAAATTCTGGGCTGAAGGCATTAATTGTGCACTATATATTAAAACAGAGTATCTTCTAGATCTGTTAGTGTTGTTTTTGGAAAGCTTTAAGTCTCGGCAAATTTATAGGACGGCGGAAAAATAGATCTATATGGACACGCGTCGTCACTTGAATCACAGTGCAGGTTTTTGAAAGGTAACGACAACGCAGCTGCGACGCAGATGGAACAAGCGCAGCTGCGGTTATTTTTGATATGGTCTGTACGGACGAACGCAGCCTGCGACGCAATGGGTCAAACGCAACTGCGGATATTTTGGTACATGACAACGCAGTTGCTACGCAACAAGACAAACGCAGCTGCGGCTAATTTTTGTATGTGATAACGCAGCTGCTACGAAGCTGCGGATATTTGAATATAATCAGGAATTAGACTGCGCTACTGCGGTTGATTTGAATCAAGTCAACATACGAGATTCACTTAGCTAGGCGACAAGTATTTGATAAAATCATCTGTATAGGATTCTCAGTCATATTGAGTGTACAGTGATAGATTAGTTCTTAGCGTAAGTAGGCGCACTTAGACCTTAGTGGCAGTTTAGTTCTTTTGGTTGTATCGTTTTGAAACACTGGTATCGGCGGTACAGCACTATATAGTAGGACAACTGAGTGAAGAGTATAAGACTTAGGACGTAGAACATTTTATGTATCCAGACTTCCAAACTGTGTAATCTGCAGACTGTTTTTGGGAAACTTCGGAGTTACATATCTTGGTGTATGGTGGATCAATTGAGCTGAAACTTTGGGAGTTGTCAGTCTTTGTGATATTCTATACTATGTTATAGTTTGAAGCAGTTTGGTTCATTGTATCAGATTTGGTGAGCTGTTGAAAACAGCTGTTTAAAAGGATTTTTGATAAGCTTCTGTGAGTAAGATTATGTCTACTTCCACTACTACTGCTAATGCTCCACCTGCTCCAGTGGTTGTAGAACAACAGTTAGCACTACATTATATGAGATGTAGACATGGATAAAACCTGATGTGAGTCACTTTAAAGTATTTCGAAGCAAATATTTTGTCTTAGATACTTCCCAAGATAGGTGGAAAATGGAAGCAAAGGGCTTACCAAGAATTTTCATGGGGTATGATGAGCATGCAAAGGGCTATAAAATATATGTATTATAAAAGAAGAAAGTAGTTCATTTTAGGAATATAGGGATTAAGGATGAATAGGACAAAGTTGATCTGTTTAAATCTTACACATCGGCAGCAGCAAAACCTCAAGAGTACGTAATTTTCCACCATACACAACTAGTGTATTTTCACTCTCAATCACCACCACTGGTAACTACTACAGATGCATCACCGGAATCTCTATCTTGGGCGGAGCCATCTGTGGCAAGCTAAACACGGCAAATAAGTTCCATACTGCTATCGATTTCAGCATCAAAATTTCCGGGGGGAGAAGATTAAGTAGCCTTCTACAAGCCAACTCTCACTTTGTTTTTTGAGCTGCAAGCCAACTCTCACTTTGTTTTTTCAGCTGCTACTGAGGAACCTCTACTTATTCAGAAGGCCATCTCATCACCAAAGAAAAATCACTGGATTGAGGTGGTAAATGATGAAATGAAATCAATTATGGAGGCGCAGACAAAGAAGCTGGTGGATCTTCCTCCTGGCAAAAAAGTTTTTGGCAACAAATGGGTGTTCAAAGTAAAGCTCAACCCGGACAACACCATCAAAAGGTATAAGGCCAGACTTCTGGCCAACGGGTAGTATCTAAAAGAAGGTATTGACTTTGAGGGAACCTTCTCTATAGTTGTTAGATTTCCCACTGTCAAAATTTTGTTGAGTTTAGCTACTATATAAAATATGGAAATCTATCAAATGGATGTTAAAACTGCTTTTTTGCATGAAAAGTTAGACGAAACTATTTACATGAAGTAACCTGAAATGTATGAAGAGAAAAAAAAGGAAGAGTTGGTTTGTAAACTGATAAAATCTGTGTACGTGATGAAACAAGCCCATAGGCAATGGAATCTTAGATGAGTTTTTGACTGGACAAGGCTTTAAAAGAATTAGCTCTGATCACTCTGAATATGTTTTATAAGGGGAGGATGGGATACTTTACATTGGTGTATATGTTGATGACTTACAATTAATAAGCAAGTCAATGGATGAAATAAACGGCATAAAAGCAACCCTAAGGCCTCGATTCGAGATGAAAGACCTCGGCGAGGCCAACTATATCTTAGGCATACTAGTAGAAAGAGACAGAAACAAAAAAATTGTTATGTTGACTCAGAAAGAAGCGATAGGTAATATGCTGGAAAAATCTGAAATAAAGGATGCAAAAGGTTTTGTAACTCCCACAAAATTTAGGCTGAAGCAAGATGGAAGTGATTCAAACTCAGACATAATGATTCGTGAGAGTTTACAGTCAGGGGAGGAAGAGTTTATGGCTATAAGGCCATATAGACAGGTAGTTGGAAGTCTCATTTATTTCTGAACTCTAGAAGACATGATGTTGCAATAGCCGTGGGAGTTTTGAGCATGAGTTTGCAAAATACTAAAAGGGCAGACTGGGAAGCAACAAAAAGGAATTTGAGATATCTTGCAGGTTCTTGAAATCTTAAGCTTGTACTTGGAGGCGAAGAGGTGAAACTACAGACGTGGAGCGATGCCAGCTCTGGAGATATGCCAAACTGGAAATCCAGAATCGGTTTTGTTCTAAAAATTGGAGATGGAGCTTGCTGGTGGAGCAGCAAGCTACAAAAAGTTACAGCTCAGTCTACAATGGAGTCTGAATATATGGCAGCCGCCTCTACCCTCAAGGAACACCTGTGGGTTAAGTCCATCTTACAAGAACTTGGATACATACAAACATGACCTCAGGTTATCCAATGTGACAACAAGGCAAACATTGCTATTGCCTCTAACCCTAGTCACCACTTGAAGAGCAAACACATGGATGTTAGACTTCACTTTGTCCGAGAAAATGTACTTTCAAAAATTATAAAATTGTGTTATTTACCGGATGAGAAAATGGTGGCTGATATGCTAACTATACCCCTTGTTGCTCCTAAGTTGCAATTTTGTAGAGAGGCTATTGCGTTGGGTGAGTAACCGAGGCTAAAGATTTAGGGGAGTGTTGAAATTTAAAATCTTTAATTCAATAGACAAAGCTGTGAGGGGAGATTGAATACTTATAATATTTTTGTGAGAAGCAGTTGTAATATTTACCCTTATTAGTGTGACAGTAACAAAAAGACATTAGAGTGTACTGTACGTCTACAAGGACACGTGTCGGCAAGGGGAGGACTATGTAGGTTTTAGAGAAGAGCGCCGACGACCAAGTACACTCGGCGGGCACTTAACGAGCAGATTCACATGATTGAACGAACAAAGAATCAATCGCATATCTGGAAAATGTATGATATGGTGAGCTATAGAGACCTTTGATTGGTATCGTGTCGACAAATGCAATTTATGTGGGACCACAAATGACGAAGCACCCTCGTACGAAATCAGGTGCTTCGTACAGCACAACCACAATCGGTTCGATTTTAGTGACCACTGCTGATTAAGCACTTAAAAAATTTATTCTACGGTCTCCTATTTGTAAATATTTGTGTAACATTGTTTTGTAGTTTAGTGTAATAGAAAATAGTGTTTCACTGTTTAGTTTTTGGAAAGTTGCAATTAGGTTTTTGGAAGTACTCACGGTGCAGTGAAACACAGTTTGGGCACTTTGTCGTAGCATAGAACAGTACTGTAGTACAGTCACCCGAATTACTATAGATTAGTAGATACTCACCCCGAATTACTATAGATTAGTAGATACTCACTGTGAGTATATAGTTTAGGACTTAGTCAAATTTATGTATCCAGTCTTGGGATAAAGTTATCTAAAGGCAATTTATGAGAAACTTGCAGAGGCTATATCTTATAGTTGATTGGGTCAATTGATCTCCAACTTTGGTAGTTGTCAGTACGTTGTGTTTTGGTTTGTGCAGCTGAATTTGATTCAGTTTCTTCCTGTGTGTCATATTTTGTGTCAGCTAAAAGTTGGTTATTGAGGAAGGTACTTGATAGATCTGCTAGTATATGACTACTTCTACTACTACTGCTTGTTCTCCTCCTACTACGGTGGTCGTAGAACAACAATATATATATATATATGCATATACTTAAATATATATATATATTTATATATACACACACACATATATATATATATATGTATATACACATATATATATGAATATATATCTGTATATATATGTATATATATATATGTTTATATATGTGTATATATATACATATATGTTTATATATATATATATTTAAATAGTGTTGTATGCGTTAGGATAGGTCACGTTGTCAACTTTGAGGGCTTTTGGACATAGAGAGGAGCAAAGAGAGGGAGAGGGAGAGAGAGAAACAAAAAAGTAAACATATACCTAAAGTTAGTTATATACATATTGTTTTAAATTTTGCAAGAGAGGTGATAGGTTATGAGTGCTTTAAGAGCAAAAAATAAAAACGGGGGAGGGAGGGAGAGCGAGAGAGAGATGGGGAAAGAGGGAGAGGGAGTCAAGGAGAAAAAGAAGAGAGGAGAAAGAGGGCAAGTATAGTTTAAAACACGACCACAATTTGATTAGGATATGTATTTCAAGAAATTTTATAAAGTGTGAAACTTATGAGGGTGCGAGTGGAGGAAAGAGGAGAGGACGGAGGAAAAAACGAAAAAAAAGGGCGAAAAAAAAAATGAAGAGTTGACGCAAAAAAAAAACACACACACAAAAATAGTTAACATGTGATATCATTTTGAATTTTGGTACAACTTGTTTTTTTTTTGTCATTTCAGCCAAATCTGAATTTTACCCATGAAAAGAGGCAAAGACGGGTGAAATGGCATCTAAAATAGTTAAAACAATTCAAAATAGATAAAACCGTTTAAACTAGTTATAAAAAAATTGCAAAGTTCAAAAAAAATGGTCATCTTTGCATGCTCTCAAGTACATACCATACAACCAAAAGAGACCAAAAGGGAATTTGTAAAAAAAAAATGACCAAAACGATAAGCTCATCGTTATTGGTGTTAATAAAACTAATTCGCTCGCGTTTTTTTGTAACAACATTATTTAAGGACGTGAACTACAACTTGCCACGTCTTTTAGAACTAACTTAGTATTATTATTTCTAATTTTGCATTAACACCAATAAATCTTTAACCGTAATAACGATGAGCGGTGTAGTTGTGTTAAAAAAAATGAGAAGGTGTAAAACCAAGGTGAACTCAAATTATAGCCATCTCAAATCCTATTTTGATTTCAAGTTCTCCAATTCATCAAACATCGGTGAACGTTGATTTTTTTTTGGATTGCAAGTCAAAACAAGCAAAAACAACGCGTCACACAACTTCTCGAACTTTTTTGAGGTTTGCAATGAAAGACTGTATATTCCCCATAAAAATGTTGTTCGCTAAGTTTCTCCAAAAAAATACATGCCACAATATAAAAATGACATGCCATAACTTAGCCTTCAATTTTTTTTTTTTAGGAAAGTTAACTCTTCATTACGTACATCCAACAAATTCCATTTAATCTCAACTTATCCATATGCGGAAAAAGATCAATATCTGAGATAATAAAAAACATTTTTTGAGATTAAATCCACATAAGTAGAATTATCAAAGTAGTTTTTGATTAGTTAAATGATTGGCAAGTTTTCGATGCAAAGAGAAGGCTATGTAACTAAGTATTTAGCAGTCTAAAGTCTCACACTATATTGCTTGTATTTTGCTCATTGTATGAGCAAAGTTTTTTTTCGCCTGTTGGAGAAAGATGCCCCCTTCTCTCCAGCTACACCATTTGGCTTTTTAATTATCTTTACCTTTCTCTACTTTGTAATGAGGTCCCATGGTCTATATTGACCAATGATGACTGTCTTTGCCTACATGGCTAGAATTGGAGAAAAAATATCATTAGTTTTTCTATAATAACGATTTAAATATGTAGACTACAATAATATGGCATAGAAAAAAGGTCAAACGGAGATCGTTGTCTAGTAACTAGTGACTCTAAGAGGCTAATTGGCATGATGAAAATTCAATGTTGAAAATTGGTATATTGTATTCAATCTAGTTAGTCTATGGTCATTCTACAGCTTTGATACTTGTATTAGTCATTGAGAATGGTAGGCAGCCATGGCTGCCTCAGGCAGATAAGAAGACAAGTAGAAGACACAACCCCTGCAAAAGATACTCTCACGAACAAGATTTGATCATGTGAACTCCCAGTTAACCGTCGTACGGATTAGCCGTCCGCTTTATACAATAAGTCTTGATGAAACGTTACGTATATGGGATGTGATAAATATTTAAACAGTAACGCGGCGACGCATCATTTAACAGCTTACGAAACTAAATGAACATGAAACGTGTAGAACCGCACAAAATACTGGACCGCACAAAATAAGCCAAACGATTTAATTTCAACGGAAGTAATAAAACGTCGTTCGCGATCGAAGGCTCACAGAAGAGCCGGAATTCCGGAGTAGACATTTGGCGTTTTGCAAGCCAATGTTGTTGGACGAAACGTGGCGAGTTATGATTGGACAGTGGATATTACGGGGGGAGCAACTACAGCTCAAGAGCTGACACACGTCAAGGGAGCGGCCATGCCGTACTATGGACGTACAAAAAGCACATTTGGCATTTTGCAAGCCAATGTTGTTGGACGAAACGTGGCGAGTTATGATTGGACAGTGGATATTACGGGGGGAGCAACTACAGCTCAAGAGCTGACACACGTTAGGGGAGCAGCCATGCCGTACTATGGCCGTACAAAAAGTACAGCGGTACTTGTACCTTCTTGTACCTTACAGTCCTTTGATTGGCTAGGTACACTAATACTAGGTTCAAAGAGAGAGCTTAGGACTTAGACAGAATTTAGGTAGCCTCCACTCTCCTAGAGTGCATCTGTATATATATATATATATATATATTATTATATACTATTTTTATACATATCTACATTATTATATCATTATTATATATATATTATTAAATTGATAATTGTATATTATATATTATAATATATAACATTATATAATATTGTTGTTACCACAAACACAAAGTTGTGTTACAAACATGGTTCAGAGTTTATTTTACCTCTTTTTGTGAGCGTGAACAATTCATATTGTTTGTTACAAATATCTTTGTTAGCGCAATCTTAATTTGTAATAGAAACGTGGTTTATGGTTTGTTATAACTCTTTTTGTGTGTGTTAACAATAAAGTTTGTTCTTTAATATTTTTGTTGTTAACGCAAACACAAATTTGTGTTGCAAACATAGTTATGGGTTTTTTTTACTGTTTTTTTGAGCGTGGTAAAAAACGTTGTCCGTTACAAGAAATTATTTTTAGCGCAAACACAAATTTGAGTTCAAACATGGCGGAGAGTTTATTTTAGTTTTTTTTTGGGCACTAACAAGATAAATTGTATGTTACCACTATTGTTGTTATCGCAAACAAAAAGCTGTGTTACAAACATGGTTCGAAGTTTGTTTTACCTAATTTTGTGAGCACGAACTATAAACGTTGTTTATTACAAGTATCTTTGTTAGCTCAAACTCAAATTTGTGATAGAGACATGGTTTAGGGATTGTGATAAAATATTTTGTGTGCATTAACAATAAACTTTGCACGTTAATATTTTTGTTGTTAACGCATTCACAAATTTGTGTTGCAATCATAATTGAGGTACTTTTTATTGTTTTTGTGAGCGTAATAAAAAACGTTGATCATTACAAGAATATATTGTTAGCGCAATCACAAAATTGAGTTATAAACATGGTTGAGAGTTTCTTTGGGCTATTTTTGTTGGCACTAACAATCTAAAGTGTTTGTTACCACTTTTGTTTTTATCTCAAACACAAAGTTGTGTTACAAACATGGTTCGGAGTTTATTTTACCCCTTTTTGTGAGCACGGACAATTTGTTTTTTTTACAAATATCTTTGTTAGTGCAAACTCAAATTTGTGATAGAAACATGGTTTATGGTTTTTTTGAACTCTCTTTGTGTGCGTTAAGAATAAATTTTGTTCGCTAATATTTTCCTTGTTAACTCAAACACAAATTTGTGTTGCAAACATAGTTGGAGATTTATTTTATTGTTTTTTTGAGCGTAATAAGAAACGTTGTTCGTTACAAAATTTATTGTTAGAGCAAACACAAATTTGAGTTATAAACATGGTTGAAATTTTATTATGACTGTTTTGTGGGCGCCAACAATATAAAGTGTTTTTTACCACTATTGTTGTTATCGCAAACAGAAATATGTTGTTCAAACATGGTTTGGAGTTTATTTTACCTTTTTTTGTGAGCGAGAACAACAAATGATGCTTGTTACAAATATATTTGTTAGCGAAACTCAAATTTTTTGATAGAAACATGGTTTAGGATTTTTTTCACTTTTTTTGTGAGCGTGATAACATTGGAATTAACATTTGCATAGGTATTGCCATTGAGTTTGACATTGGCATTGATATTGTAATTGACATTGATATTGACATTTAAATTGACATTGGCATTATCTTTGGCATTGACATTGGCAATGTGCGTGACATTTGTATTGACATTGACATTGCCATTGATGTTGATATTGGCATTGGCATTGACATTGACATTGACATTGGCATTGGCTTTGACATTCTGATTGATATTAAAATTGGCATTGACATTGACATTGATATTGGCATTGACATTGACATTGATATCGACATTAAAATTGGCGTTAACATTGACATTGATATTGACATTAACATTGAAATTGGCATCCGCATTTATATTGGCATTCACATTGGCATTGACTTTGACATTGAGATTGATCTTAACATTGAAATTGACATTGACATTGGCATTGACATTGATATTCGTGTTGGCATTGATATTTATATTGGCATTTACATTGTTATTGACATGGGCATTAAGATTTGCATTGGCATCGACATTTACATTGATATTGATGTTGACATTAACATTGACATTGGTAATGATTATGACATTGACATTCGCTTTGAAATTGACATTGGCATTGACATTTACTTTTTCATTGATGTTGATATTGTCATTGATATAGACATTGGCTTTAACATTGGCATTGGTATTGATATTGACATTTGCATTGAATTTGACATTCACATTGGTGTTATAATGGACATTGATATTGACATTAACATTGACATTGACATTGACATTGGCATAGACATTGACATTGATATTGACATTAACATTGACATTGACATTGATATTGACATTCATATTTCTATAAGGATTGCCATTCACATTGGTATTGGCGTTGATATTTGCATTCACATTGACATTGGCATTGAGATTGACATTGACATTTACATTGCCATCGACATTGGCGATAGCATTGAAATTGGCAATGGAAATTTGCAATGACATTGACATCGGTAGTGAAGTTGAAATTGATATTGACATTAGAAATTTCATCGACATTGACATTGACATTAACATTGAAATTGGCATTGAGGTTAAAATTGACATTGATATAGACATTTACATTGGCGTTAACATTGATGTTGATATTAAACATAACGTTGACATTGGGAATGACATTGACATTGGCGTTGGCATTGACATTGACATTGATGTTGACATAAACATTGACATTGGCAATGCCAATGACATTGATATTGGCTTTGACATTGACATTGTCCTTGAGATTGACATTGAGATTGGAATTTGTATCGACATTGATGTTGACATTGACATTGATATTGGCATTGAATTTGACAAGAATATTGATGTTAACACTGATATTGGCGTTAACATTGAAATTGGTATTGACATTAAGATTAACATTGGTAATGACAATGTCGTTGACATTCGCATTGACATTGGCATCGATATTGACATTTTCATTGCCATTATGACTGACATTGACATTAGCATTTACACTGAAATTGACATTGACATTGACATTGATATTGGTATTGACATTTTCATTCGTATTAGCATTAATATTGACATTGGCATCGGATTGACATATTGGCATTTACATTGACATTAGCATTGGCATTGAGATTGACATTGGCATTGACATTGGCATTGGCATTGACATTGACATTGGCATTGACATTGAGATTGACATTGGTATTAGCATTGGTATGGACATTGGCAAAGGCATTGAAATTGGCAATGGCGTTGACATCGGCAGTGACATTGACATTGATATTGATATTAGAATGTTCATCGACATTGATATTGACATTAACACTGAAATTGGCATTGAGATGAACATTGACATTGGCGTTAACATTGATCTTCATATTGAAAGAACATTGACTTTGGGAATGACAATGACATTGACATTGGCATTGACATTGACAATGACAATGACATTGACATTGACAATGATATTGACATTGACATTAGCGTTAACATTTACATTGATATTAAAATTAACATTGACATTGATATTTGCATTGGCATTGACATTGACATTGCCATTGATGTTGCTATTAACATGTACATTGACATTGACTTTGACAATAGCTTTGATATTGGCATTGACATTGACATTGACCTTCACATAAAGATCGATATTGGAAATGTGACAGATATTGACAATTGGGTTGACATTGACATTGGCTTTGGGAATGACATTGGCATTGGCAATTATATTAACATTAGCATTGGCATTTATATTGACATTGATATTGACATTGGCATTGGCATTGACATTGGCAATGTCATAAACATTGGCCGTGACATTGACATTAACATTGGCATTGATGTTCACATTGGTATTGACATTGCCATTGGCGTTCGTATTGACATAAATATTGACATCAACATAGGAGTTAACATTGATATTTATATTGTCATTAATTTTGACATTGATATTGACATTAACATTGTCATTAATTTTGACATTGATATTGACACTGATATTGGCATTGACATTGACATTAACATTGACATTCGCATTGGCATTAACATTGGCAATGGCATTGATGTTCACATTGATGTTGACATTGGCATTGACATTGATATTGACATTGACATCGGCGTTGATATTGATATTGACAATGGATTGGCAATGACAATTACATTAGCATTGACATTGATATTCACAATGATATTGCCATTGTCATTTGCATGGACATTTGCATTGACATTGACATAGATGTTTATATTGACAATGGGATTGAGAGAGTCATTGATATTGGCATTAACAGTACTATTGACATTGACATTCGCAATGGTTATAATGTTGACATTCATATTGACATTAACTTCGTTGTTGACATTGGCATTGACATTGACATTGACATTGGCCTTGGCATTGCCATTGACATTTGTATTGACATTGACGTTGGCATTAGCATTGACGTTGACATTAATATCGACATTGTCATTGACATTGATAATGGCATTGACATTGACATTGACATTAGCATTGACATTGACATTAACATTGGCACTGACATTGACATTGATATTTGCATTGGCATTGGCATTACTATTGATATTAACATTGGCATTGACATTGACATTGGCATTGACATTGGTGTTATCATTGAATTTGGTATTGGTATTAACATGAACATTGATTTTGACATCAACATTGGTGTTATCATTGACTTTGACATTGCCATTGGCATTAACATTGACATTGAGATTGGCAATGACAATGACATTGAAATTGGCATTAACATTGACATTAACATTGACATTGATTTTGACATTGACATTAACATTAACATAGACATTGATATTGAGATTAATATTGACATTGACATTGAGATTGATATTGACATTTGTTGATTTGAGGCAGCTAGTGTCCTAGAAGAAGAAGAAGAAGCACCAGCATTTCCCATAATAATAAAAGTACAAACGAGGAAACTCTCACGAAAAACCCACAAAATGACCAACTTCACAATGAAGCCCCAAGAAAACCGAACACACTTTAAGTTTGTTATTTTGCCACAATAGAGATAACATCCCAAAAAAACCACATGCATAATTTTACAAGGTTCTGCGAAAAGATCACAATGATCATATAATTCAAAAACTCCCAAAATTGCTTCACAGTTTTTCATACAAGAAATTCATAACTTCAAAAATATTCTAAGTTCTATATCTAGAAGCGAGCTTAGAGCTGATCTATATTGTGTTGAGATTTGAAATCTTTAAATTCAGTAAATAAATCTATAAGAGATGACTGAGGACTTAGAATATTTTTGTCTAGGTTAGATGTAATACTTATCTTTGATAGTCTGACTGTAGCAGATACACAGTAGAGTGTACCATACTTGTGCAAGGACATGCGTCGACATTTGAAGATGATGAAGGTATTCTGGAGTGGCGATCGACACTTACATACGCGTGTCGCAAATCGCATGGGCGGGTTTAGTGAATCGGACGGACGCCGACTAAGCCAAACATCCAAAGAGAAATGTGTGAGATCGACAGCAAGTCGTTGATACGAACCAATTTAAAGAACGCGATTAAAGTGGGGACCACAATGACTAAGTGCGCCGTACGCACTCAAGATATTCGTACCAGTAACCAATATTTATCAGGACTATAGTGATTAATGATCTGCAATATAAATTGTACGGACGCTATTTGTAAATATTTGGAAAACACATAATTTGAAACTCTATGGGTTCCATTTCCCCATAGAATTCGCAGATCCAAAGAAGCTTATCTAGAATGTGCTGACTCCTAGTTGATTTAAACCCAAATGACTAACACCTTGACATTCAAAACCCCAATACAACTTCACCCTCGTGAAAGAAGACTTTTGTCTGCTCAGTTGCCCTAGAGAATGCAAAGTTAGAATATGAGTATTTAGACACATCCCCCCACTTTGACTTTCCCTTAGAAATGCAGCCACCCTCGCAAGCACAAACTCTGACCGACTACACCCTTGTGTAGCTTGGACTCATCTGAGTCGGCAGCAAAAAGAATCACTAAAATGGTCGACTAAATGATTTGATATTAAATGGCAAAGTTTTCCTATTTATACAGATGGTCTTTGGGAGTGAGGCGCCTGCCTACCAAAATATTTTAAGTCCTAAAACCTCTCTCTTAACCCCGTAGTACTGAGGTACACACCTATCACAGCACTGTACTGTTCAAAAAATACAAGTGCCGGAGTACTTTCTATACGGTATTTGTACTTCACGGCCAAAATGGTGACAACTGTCATTTACGGATTTGTTATCTTGCACTCCGGAGATTTTATAAACCCGTAAGATATTGCCACGTGTCGTTTGGAGTGGCCGCTTGCGAAAACCGCCAAAACGTCCTTCCCGCGACATCGGCGCTTACCACGGCCGTCCGATTAGATCGCCTTTTAGAATACGCCTTTGAAATAAATGTTTGCACCATGTTGAAAATAGGTAATTAATAGTTCACTTCTCTGTTTTAGTTTTACTTTAAAGAAAGAGAGTGAGGATCAAAGGCACGCCATTGCTGCCGCCATATTTAGAAAGTGGGAGATTTTGAAGTAGAGGATATTTTACAAAAATGCTGCCTGAGTCCAGATTTGAACCTATGTCTGTGGACCCCTATATAATCATACGTCTTAACCACTAGAAGTTATCGAAAAGATACACGTGGCAGGTTTTAAAGATACATAAATATTAACGCAACAACTAATTAACAGCAGACTAACCAAAAGGAGCAATTTATGCATGTACGCGAATGTGAACCGTGTAAAATATGTTTTGATCGGACGGCCAGCGTTATAGCCGCCACGCGAAGTGAGCTTTTGGCGGCATACGGAGATAGCGTCACGCAGTGCCACGTGGTGCCACATTATTTGATACCGGAGAAGATGGGAGGAGGAACCATGGCTTCCGATCGACAGGTGTCACCTTGTAGACCTTGTCGTACAATGGTCGTACAATAAGTACATCGCCCATTGTACCTTCTTGTACTATATAGTGTTCCTATTGGACTAGGGTTTAGTAGTAGGTAGTTGTGAGTAGGCAGACTAAGACTTAGTAATATTTAGGTACCTCTCTCCGATAGAGCTTGTAACTATAAATGTCATCTTTGACCAGCCATAACTTACTACTCACGGGAGCAAATTCAGTGATTCTTTTTGCGTTTGACTCAAGGGAGTCTTGTCCACACAAGAGTGAGGGTGGTCAGAATATTTGTGTGCCTGGGCGGCACTTATTCAGTGGGAAAGTGGAAGGGGCAAATATTATCTTAGAGGCTTTACATAGGTTGCTCATTCTGTGGGTCAATGGAGACCACAAAATTTCACACCATTTATTACGTGCGATACTATAGTATTCAACAATTTCTATCTTCCAATGTACGTTTTGCTAGTTAAATGAAATGTCCTACGTACAACTGTTTAAATAAATATCAAACCCTATGTACTCCAACACAATTCTTAGACTATAAGATAACACTACCTGCTATCGGCTACACTGACAGACGATATGTACCAGGTTCAAATCCAAGGGCTGTCAATCTCACTTTTGGTAAATCTACCAAAAGCTACTACTGTCTCTTTAGAAATCTTAGGCAGCCATGGCACTAACTCCCTATCTAGCCTTCAATGACTACAACAAGTGTGAGGGCTTGGAGAAAGGAGTTAGAGGCAGACTCCCTCCGCTCTTTTTTATCCTAATGCAGACCTAAAAAATACTTTAATTTCAACACTCTCCTTATTTTCTAGTCTACTTTTCTTTCAACTCACACTTAATAATACACACAAAAAAAAAACAAAACAAAAAAACCTTTGTTGAGCAAGCCTTGGAAATATAAGGTGAGGCCCACAACCCACCTTAGTAGGTGTGAGAGTCATGCAAATGACCCCAGATGCACGTGCTTCCCATGATAGTGACCATGCCCATTTCTGCCACGAAATCCCTCGGGGAAATGTAAGCAAAATAAAAGGGACAATAGAGCTTACATGGGAAATAAAGGCGTGGGGAGGCGAAAAGATACCCTTTCCCCCCTCTCTAGGGTTGATATCCCAATTTCCCCCCTTTTTAATCAACCCTGACTAAGATATAAATTTACCCACCCAATTCACAATTTCCATGGAACCAAGGGCCTTAGGGTTGAATGTGCGGTTCCCAAGAGAAGGGGATACATGTTGTATGCCAACATTGGCTACATCTGTCACAGAACAAGACACGTTTTGGTGAGGATGACTGCGTGCAGTCCGAGGAGCAGGAATGAGGGTCGGTAAAGTAAGTTGGATGGAAAATGAGTTTATCTTCCAATCCTCGAAGATGGCAAGGGGCTACATTGACTTGTTTCTCTATGATTCTTCGGCCATCTCTTCCTTCCAAGGTAAGAACCCCTTTATTGGAAACATCCACCACTTTTAAAATCACTCGCCCGACAGAAATATCTAACGTGACAATTTTCTGCTGCATCCGATACACAAAGTCTCCGGGCATGAATTGTTGTTGCCGAGGTACGTAGTTCCCGCTCTTGCGTTGAGAATACCATAACAGATCCATGTTGTTTTGAAAAGTCAGTTTCGTGCGTACGAGACAGTTTCCGCGTAACTGCTAATTGGATTTAATAAGGAGGTTTGAATAGATTTACGGATTCGAGGAACGAACGGATTGATATAATTAAATTGATGTAAAAGACTCATTGAGTGGTGTGAACAAGCTGTGACAAATGGACGGCGGATTGCGAAGCGATCCGATGTAAAATAAACGGAATGTTGAAATAGGCGCCGCCGGTACAGCGGAGTTGCGACGCATTTAAATCAACGCAACTACGGCTATTTGTAGGATCCGTACGGAAAAGCGTAGCTAGCGCAGCTAGCGCAGGTGCGGATTATATGACTAGGATAGATTTCAAGTAATGATGATTGTACGGTAGTGGTAGCTTAGTAGTTGCTTAGCGGTAGGTTGGTTTCTAACATACGAAGAGTGCAGTGTAAATATTCTGTAAAACAGAGGTTTGTCCTTTTGACTAATTAGTTTATTAGAGTAGATAAAGTACGGCTGGTATGCCTCCGTAAATTCAGTAGTCTGAGTATAACTTGCAGGACTTAGATTATTTTATGGATCGCAGTCAAGTTAATCAAAGTAATGGCCGACTGTTTTCTGCATTTTTGACCTGATGGTGTGATCACTCTGATTGGTTCTTTCATGTGATACTTTGTGGAATCATTCTATGATATAGAATCTATATGTGTGTGAAGTTTCATTGTATTCCAATATCTCTGTAAGATTCTGTGAACAGTCTAAGTAGTTAGTTTGTGAAGCTGTCAGCTATTTTTCCGAAACTCTGGAGCTTATATCTTCTAGATGCCTTGATTTATTTGGCTGTAACTTTGGGAATTTACACTGTATATGGTATAATAAACATTGGTGCAGTTTGAGGTGATTTTGATTATTCTAGAGTAATCTATGTTGTCTGAAACACAGCTGTTTTTGAGGTAGTATGTGGGTGTTTCCGTGAGTAATCCATGGCTGAAATCGGCTATAGACAACAATCCCGATGCTGCGCTGCCTGTAAATTCCCCATGTCGAGAGGCATCTCTCGGTGGAACACTTTAGCTCTGTCAGCGATCACTTTCTCGACTGTCCCCTGATTATCCATCTTTGGAGGAGCATTGCTTGGGCTGAAGCAGTAGGGAGAAGGATGGGATGTCGTCCAAAAAAAATAAAGTAAGGGCTATAGGAGTGGAGAGAGGCTTGCCGGCTGAACCTTTATCCCATGGCAATCAAGGGTACCCGCCTGTCCCACTCCCCCAAATCTTCTTCAACTACATATTTTCGAAGTGACCGCTTCACAGTCTGAACGCACCTTTCAGCCAAACCGTCGGCTTCGCACCTTTTAGCCAAACCGTCGGCTTCGCGGTGGTCATGACTGGTAAGTCGATGGTCGATGAGATATTTCTCCAAAAAGGTTGAAAATTCTCCGGCAAATTTAGATCCTTGATCTGTCAGATCTTCTACAGACGCTCCAAATTGTGACAACACTCTTTGAAAGAAGGCACCTGCAATAGCTTTGGATTCCTTCCGTGGCAAGACTACCAATTCGATCAACTCGGAATAATGTTGTATCATGAGAAAAACCAAGCAATTCCCCTGTCTACTGGTTAGAAGGGGACCTAGAAGATCGAAAGACCATCAATATAACATTCCCCAGATGGGAAGCGAATGAAGCTCCGTCCCCCTTTTCTTGTCAAAAGCTGCCTTAACTTGATCGCAAGAAGTGCATGTGTGTATAATCCGGTTAACTTGGGCCCGAAGCCCATGCCACCAACAAGATGTTGTGACCAAGGTTATGGTCCATTTCTGGCCGAAGTGACCACATTGTTGATGTCGCCAAGAGATCAAAGTTTCTCGATCTGAGGGAGGGGGAACCATTTTCCTTGTCCTATCAGCCCATTTTTGGAGGAGAATGCCTTTGTCCCAGTCATAAGCCACCATTTGGGTTTGCACTCGAGACAATTGAACTTTAGCCAGGTGGGGAAGAGGTGAACCCTACTGGATATATTGGAGAGAATTCGGATCGTTCCAAATATCTTTCTGTTCGGCTCCTACTGATGCCTGCCCCTCCACGTCTACTGCAAAAGTTGACAGTTCCCCCCCAGATCGAGGAAGCCATGCCAAGAAAAAGCAGGTAAGATAATCCCCAGACTGAGCTCGGGGTCCTCATTTTGACAAGCACCGGTAGATTATAGAGTGAAGGGGTCTGGATTTTGGCTCAGTTCGTCAGCATTCCTATAGATTTCACCTGCCCAATGGATAATATTGAAATCGTATTCCTGCAAAGGTAAAACTTATCTGGGGAGTTTGCCGGTCAATTTATTGTTTTCCATGATCCATTTTTGGGGTTTATGATCAGTGATGAGGGTGAATCATACTCCATATAGATAGGGTCGGAAATGCGGGATGTCCCACATAGCCGCGACAAGCTCTCCATGGTTACGGCTGTAATTTCCTTCTGATCTTTTATTGCTCTTGCTAGCCTAAGCCACCACATATTTTGCCCTTGCACCATCTATTTGTGCCAAAATTGCACCCAATACAAACGTGCTCGAATCGGTGTAAAGGAGGAAAGGTTTTTGATGATCGGGCATCCGAAGTACTGGGTGCTGCTTCGAGCATCTTTCAAGAACTAGAAGGATATCTGTTGTTCCTCGGCCCACATATGGGGACCTACTTTCCCGGGTGTAACTTCATGTCCCATGTTAATTATTTTATCAAATCCAACAATACCTTTGCCCGGATGAGATTTCAAGCACGCTGCTAGGTGGGCATGGAGGACAATATGTATGTGCTCCAAGTGCTATTCGAAAGTTTTTGAGAAAATAATAACATCGTCGATGTAGCATCTAGCGCAATCAATTCCTCCGCGATCTTTGTCCATGCTGGTACTTCGCAAGTGCATTTTTCAATCCGAATGGCATGTAGAGCCACTCATACAATCTGGAACCTGCCCAAAATGTTGTTCTCTCCGATGTTTAGGTTCCATTGCAATTTTGTGATATCCATTTTTCATGTCAAGGGTAGAGTAAATCATGGCCCCGGCAAGAGAGTCAAAATCTCTTCGGGGTTGGCATTGGATATCTATTATGAATGGTGGTCGTGTTAAGCATGCAATAGTCCCCACACATCCAAAAATCTATTGTTTTCCCAAACAAATCATTATTCGGAGGGAGAACTGTTGGGGAAGCGAACCCATGACGTCCTGTACTCTGTTGCACCAATCTAGCATCTACCAAGGTTTGGACATTGGCTGTAAAGAACTCGTTCTATTTAAAACTAAAAGGATACTGCTTCTGCCAAACAATTGCCGTATTTTCTATTACGTCTATTTTTAAAAAATTCCTTTTATAAATGCCTACATTCGTGTCTAACCAAGAGAACACATCTTTGTTCTTTGCCAGTAACTCTGAGAGCTGGGCCTTTTGTTGGGGTCTAAATACTCCCCTAAGGTCTTATCCAATTTTCGTGGCTCTACTGCTGCCCATGCTTCCGGTCATTGGTCCCACCTGGTGATATCAAATTCTAGTCCTACTTCTGGATCTATGTCTCCTCTTCTGGTAGGGACATTATTGTTGGTAACTTCCGCTAAGCTGTCACTTTCCGCGCTTCCTCTCCCCCCCACTGGATGAAATTTGTGATTTGTTTTCCCTTTCCTCTCTCCCCCCCTCAAGCTGCAAAGTGGCCTCTATGGCTAACAATTTTGGAGCTTGAAGGTAGCTAGCACGGGACAGTGGAGAGTGTATGCTAGAAAATGCAAGAGAATATTTTAACACCTATGTGACAGCATTTAAGTCCATGCTCTATCCCATTAAGCTACACCGCTGGAGGTTAGAAATGCCTGGTGCGGCTGTGGTGTAAGGGCTGAATCCCATAGCTTGTTTTTGTAATTCGATTTTTGGGGTTGTTTAGGTTTATGTGGACCAATAGAATATCATTCCCGCTTCGCCTTTTCGATAAGCGTGGCTGTGTGGGAATGAGACCAGTGTGGGTAGTGTTTTCCGTGGGAATCCTTATTTGTTATATCTGAAGAACCGGGAACGATCAACTTTGGTTACTAGTGTGGCCATTCAGCCTGGTCCGAGTTTCTGCTACACAGTGTTTTGCGGATCTAGAAGCTGGTTCTGTAAAAGTTGATTAAGTACGGGAAGAGGTATCAGATTTGTCTAGTAAGTGCAAACTTTGTGAGCTCGGGATCCCATTTTTGCTACATCATAAACTATTGGGGCCCCTAGAACCTGTGTGACCGGATTCGAGCTACTTGCGACCTGTTTTCGGTTATCATCCCCTGGGTGAACATTTTCCACGATGTACCCCACTGGTTTTTTTTGGTTCTGCTGCAGCCATGTTATTAATTTGGTCATCTAAAAGAAGGTTCAACTACGGCTGGCCTAGTGTCCTTTGCCTTGCCTACAAAGGAGTATCCTTGACAAGGCGAGCCTGCCACTACCAGATCTACTCGGCCGAAGGTGGCTTGATGGTTTGCTGTGATGTTGTCTATGTTATGCGGTAGATTTCAGTGTGCTTTGGATATGGTGTACATAAAAAGTTTATGAGGATAGAGTGAATGAATCTATTGCAAGCGTTGTTAGCTGACTGCTCGGGCTTCTTGTGAGATTTCCATGGCTGTGTAGGTTTCCAGCTGGTATCGTGCCTTCAAAACTGCTTGTAAATCATAACTAATGCCGGAAAAGAGAGATAACATTCAGATTATGTCTTTGGAATTGTTAATGACACTAATTGTCGGTTTGATTTATTTTTGTCTGATAGATTCTACAAAGATTTCGGCCAAAGAGTTGTATTCTGTTTTTTTGTTACAATAGCTGAAAATATTTGTGCCACTTCTCGCCAAAGTTGGGCAATGTGCATTATTTTTTCTTTGTTTTTTCTTCTTCCCACCGCTAAGAAATCAGGAATTGCTAGATTATTTTTGCGATATGTGCGGCACTAGCAAATAGTTTTGAAGCGGTGGCTGTGTATACTGGGTAACATCCAAAAATCGGAGCATTTATTGTTCCCCTATTCCATAATTCTAAGGGTACTACAACCTTTGCCCCTTGCGAATTTTCAGGATCCTTAATAGTAAACTCTTCTTTCCACACACTTGACTTTATATTTAGCTGTATCCAAGTGGCCATGCCTTGCAAAATTTCAAATTGCCTACCGTCCACCACAAAGAAGGGAAGTTAGATCTGGACTCGTTGATCCGCATCATCGGAAAATTCAATGGTCATCGCCTTGATGATCCCTTGCACCGATTGGCTGCCACTGCTGACCATACTCAAGCAGATGTTACTGTGGTTGATTTGCGGCTGGAGTTTTTCAGGAATATGTTGTATAGCCGATGTGGTGATCAGATTAGGGAGTGCTCCGGTTGAAACATTGTGTCCTCCATTGGACTACAAAATACAGGAAGCCTCTAGATAGTTATTAACTAACCCACTTTTAATGACAACCACTCCTACCCTAGCAGACAAGCCGAAAATTCGACTCCACCCCTATGTAACATGGACTCATTTAAGTCCGTAGGAAAAAGAATCTTTGAAAACGACCAACCAAGCAATAAGTTATGAGGCAGTAAAAATGCCAATTTGTACAAGTTCTCAAAGAAAGAGGTGACTGCCTACAAAATTTACTAAGTCTTGATTCCCTCTAATAACTCTTATCTATTGAAATACGGACCAATCAGAATAATGTACCGTATCAAAAAGTACTACTGCCGGTGTTTCTTTTGTACGGCCTTTGTACGACAAGGCTATTAAGCGGACGCTTGTCAACTTTTCACTCGTCCGTGCGTTCCTTGGAATTCCCACGACCAAATGTTATCTCTCCACGTGGAGCGAAGTCATGCCATGTCACTAAATGCCAAAATGACCATTCCGAGATCCCGACGATGATATGGGCCGTCGGATGGGATTTCGTATTTGATCTCAACTGTCAAAACAAATGTCTGATTCATTTGTTTCGTGCGGAATCATATTCGTCTTGTCTTTTATCCGCTCCATGTATTTATGTCTGTATTTGCGTTAATCAGAATAACTATCGTAACGCTAGATAAGTATTTATCAAACCCTATATTCTCTAGCAAACTTCTACGACAGACCGGTTAGAGCTAGCGGCTACGCCATACTTTGCCGGTGGGGGGTTCGAGTCTTGACGGACTAAACCTTTTGTTGAGAGCGACTTAGGTCACTCTTTAATCCTGCACAAGTGGAGCTGAGACAACCATGGCTCCACTACTCTCTCTCTCTCCTTTAGTGACTACAACAAGTATGGGGGGTGGAGAGAGAGAGGTGGAGATAGACTGTTTGCGCTCTCTTCACTTTTTATTTAATTTAGACCTAGAAAATACTTATTTTCAACACTCCCTTTATTTTCTAGTCTATTTTTAATTTTTCTTTCAACCCGCATTTTTCCCTACAATATTTTAGTTTAGGAGAGGGCACACGTTTGGTCATCATGACAGCCACCAATTCTTCATCAGGTCTATACATAAGATTCAAAATTCTATTTTCAACTT
Organism: Zygnema cylindricum; assembly: GCA_037447655.1. NCBI lineage: Eukaryota > Viridiplantae > Streptophyta > Zygnematophyceae > Zygnematales > Zygnemataceae > Zygnema > Zygnema cylindricum. Next base: position 317,568 of record JBBHKE010001626.1, read on the forward strand.
TTTCTCTCACGAAGCTCAATCTTATGTCTATATGTTTAGCTTTAAAATGATGTTTTGGATTGGCTGCAATTGCAATTGCAGCTTGATTATCGCAAAATACTTCATGTACTCTTTTCTTTATATATTCTAGTTCTTGCAATAATGACTTTACCCACATTAATTCTTTTATAGCAGAACAAGAGGCTATATACTCAGCCTCCATAGTAGACTGAGCAACCACCTTTTGTTGTTTACTGCTCTACCAGCAAGCACCTTCCCCCACATACAAAACATATCCAGAAATGCATCTTCTCATAGGTGCATCCCTAAACTGGCATCACTTCAAGTAGTGATATTAGTGTGCTCCCCTCCCAAATGCAACCATAACTCTTTGGTTCCCACCAGATATCTCATAGCTCTCTTGGCTGCCTCCCAGTCTCTCTTCCTAGGATCATTAAGACTCGTACTAAGTACTCCAACTGCTGCCGCTATGTCTGGCCTGGTAGAATTCATCAAATAGATCAAACTCCCTACGACCTGTCTATAAGGGATAGACTTCATAAACTCTCTCTCCTCTGGACTCATTTGATCATCTAATATCATCCCTCCTCCTTTTGCACTCCCATCACTTACTTTTTTCAAGTGCATGGGAGTGGTACAACTGTTAGCATATTCCATCTGGAATTTTTCAAGCATATTACCTATTGCTTCTTTCTGAGTAAGTGTGATAATCTTCTACCCCCTATCTCTCTCCATTTGAATCCCCAAAATATATCTTGCCTCCCCTAAATCTTTAATATCAAGTCTGCTTCTAAGATCTTTCTTTAACTTATTGATTTTTTCCAAAGATTTACTCAACACAAGCAGATCATCCATATAAATTGCAATAAAAATGACACCATTCTCATCTTCAAACATATAGATAGAATGGTCAAAGATGATACGGATATATCCTAGACCGGTGAGAAACTCATCTAGTTTCTTATTCCACTGTCGGGGAGCTTGTTTGTCTATATAAAGATTTTATGAGCTTGCACACTTTGCTCTCTTCTCTTTCTTCCACGAACCCCTCGGAATGCCTCATGAAAATTCTTCCTCTAACTCAACATTAAGAAAAGCAGTCTTAATGTCTATCTGGTGTATTTCCATATCTTATGCTGCTGCCAAACTGAGGAGAATCTTTACTGATGGGAATTGAACAACTGGAGCAAAGGTCTCCTCATAGTCCATCCCCTCCTTTTGGGTGAACCCCTTCGCTACCAATCGAGCCTTATATCTCTCAATGGTATTATTTGGGTTCGGTTTTAGTTTAAATACCCATTTTAACCCATTAGTTTTTCTGTCACGAGGACAATCCGCTAGTTCCCAAGTATTTGCTTCCATGATAGAAACCATCTTATCATTTTTGGCTCTAATCCATCTTTTTTTCTTTGGACTATTCACTGCCTCAGAGTAAGACTGAGACTCATCAAGGTGAGATAGCTTAGTTACCTTATTAGCGGCCTGTTTTTCTTGTATCCTTTTGCTGCTCCTCCTTCCTCCCTCAAACTCTGAAACTCGAATGGATGGAAGTCTTGGATTTCTTCTCAATGTCTCATCGGCTCTCCTGTCCATGGAAGCCGATTCTGGTCCCGCTTCTTCTATCTCCTCAAAGTCCAGAGGGGTATGTGAGGTTTCTCGTAAGTCTTCGTATCTCGGATCTCCTTTGAATCTGCAATCACGGTTTCACTCATGTCCCTTTCGGGAACGACCAATTTCTCCTTGTTGTTTTGAAATGTTAGTTTCGTGCGTACGCGACATTTTGTGCGCAAGCGACGTTTCGTGCTTATTTTATTAAATGAATTTATTGTGGAGGTTTGAATGGTTCGCGGATTGGGGGAGTGAATGTACGGATATATATTGTTTTGGGACGAACGAAATAAAAATTGAGTGGCGCGGAATGCTTAATTGAAATGGACGGCGGATCGCGAAGCGATCCGATTTCAAATATTTGAAGGGTTTGAAAATGTACGATGGGCGTACGAAACATAATGCGACAGACATATTTATGAAAAAGGACACCACAAGTACGGAGCGTCTTATTCGGCAAGTGGACTTGAATGCACTTCGTGATGTCATAAGATATTTGACGAGTTACTTGGATTTCGTTTAGATTTTGTGACCACGCGAAATTGCGTCAATCACACAATGTTTATTTTGGACGATCCGCATTCTTTGAAGAAATTCAAAGAATCTCGTTGAGTGAGGTAGCGTGACTCAACATACGATTTTGTGAGATTGTGTGTACGTGTATATATTTGATCGAACATTGTTTTGTCTTTTTGTGTATTAAGTATTAGTGTAGGTTTACTCACTTTGACATACCTTGAAGTATTCAGGTATACCCACATTAATAGAGGTAGCTGGTAGACAGCGTACGGCTGGTATGCCTCCGTACATTCAGCAGTAAGCTCTTGTATATATTTGTAGGACTTAGTCATTTTAGGACTTAGGAACCTTTTGGACCAAAAACTATTTATGGACATTTTTGGTAATTGTATCTGAGTAATGCTCTCACATCTGTTGGCAAAATTATCTGAAATTTTGCATGTGTGTTCCTCCCTGTATTGTTTACATTTCTACAGATTTGCAGGCCTATTGTGTCCCTGGTCTATGTTTTACTTCGTTGTGAAGTTGGTCGGTTTTATCAAAGTTCTGGCAGACTGTTTTTCTGCAACTTTGACTAGATGATGTGATTACTCTGTTTATTGTTTTTGTCTAAAACTTTGTAAGGTTATTTTATAGCCTAGAAAATATTTGTGATTGTAGTTTCAGCCTGTTTTGTTATTTCTGTAGAATTATGTGTTGATTCAAAGTAGGTTGTTTTTGGGTATTCTGTGGTGCTTCCCAGGGTAAATCCATGGCTGAAAAAGGCTATGGACAACAGGTTATGGGCCCACGCCTATGGCTACCCATACTGGATGAATCTTACTTACCTATATTTGATGGATCTGGCTATTACCGCTGGAGGAGTATTATGGAGAGTTACTTCAAGTTGAGGAAGCTGATGGATGTGGTGGATGGAACATGTGCTGAATCATCCGCTGGATGGGAGGAGAAAAACCTTTAGTGTTTAAGAATTATTAAGTTGTCTTTGACTAAGGATCTGGTAATGACTTATATTGATCTGAAAAGTTCAGCTGTACTATGGAAGTACTTAGAACGTATGCATCAAAAGACTTCTTTAATTCATTGGATTAATAGTGCTATCAAAATAATTGGATATGAGTATGCAGGTGGTAGTATGCTGAATTACTGTATTGGTCTACAAGTTTTGTTTGTAGAAAATGCTTTGGCAGGGGGAAACTTTACCGATGCTCAACAAGCTCTTTTGTTAATGAGAGGCCTACCTAAAGAATATAAAAGTGCATCTGATAGATTGGCTCGGATTGATAAAAGGGATTGGAAATTAACTCTTGCAATCAGAATTGTTTTAGAAGAACAGGTTATTAAAGAGGCTCTAAAAGATAGGGTGAATTATCAGGATGTTAGATCACAGTTTCAGAAAAATAGGAAAAATTGTAAACTTGATAATTGTTTTTATTGTAATGATTTAGGGCATACCTTCAGGGTATGTCCATCATATAAAAGTGCATGTCTCACAGGAAATTTCAGAGAAGGGTGGGACAATAACCGAGTTCGCCCCCCTACACAAAGGCAACAGAATGCATTTACTTATCCGAGGAAATATTGTGAAGACAAAAGTGTTACACCTTCTTTCGAGAAATTTGTTTATTTGTCGACCGTCATTTTTGGAAATATGGAGAACGAGGACGGAGGGGGAAAAAGAATTGTCACCGAAGATGGTGTGGAGGAAAAAGAGACAGAAAAAGACGCGGATTTTGAAACTTTTTATGGCGACAGATTGGTGAGTGATAAGTATTTATAAGAGGAAGAGGTTATAGAAGTGAGAATAGTTGGAGGAAGTGAAGGTCACTTAGAAGTAGAAACTGAAAGAAATTTGCATGAGGAGATTACTGTACTTAGAGAATGAGAGAGGAAAAGTGTTCAAAAAATTGGAGTAAGGGAGGAAGTTTATAATATTGGAAAAAAAAATAAAAATGCGAAAATTGAGAGAATACCAATATTTATTAAGAAAACAAGGAAAAGAAGTAGAATTAAAAAGACTAACCATAGAAGAAAACATGTGCAGAAAGTGGTTAAAAAAAACAACGAGAAAAGTAATTTTATAGAGGAGGTTACCTTTGATACTCACTCAAGTTTGGAGGGAAAACCTTCCGGAATTGGCCAAAGCCGTGTGGATTAAAAACAAGGCAGAATAAGGAGATAAAAATCTGTACGCTAACTATCATCTATCACTAGCTAACAAAAATAAAAGGAAAGGTTGGGTTATCGGTGGCAAGGAGGAAGCAAGAAAATAGCTCCGCCGCCAAGAGATTTTTTTTTTTCAAAAACTAAAATAGTCTAAGTCTGTAATTCGCCTAAGTAGGAGCTACAATATGCTTAAGCGAAACTAGCCTAAGTCTAGCCTACTTTATGTTGTTTTGAAATGTTAGTTTCGTGCGTACGCGACATTTTGTGCGCACGCGACGTTTCGTGCTTAATTTATTAAATGAATTTATTGTGGAGGTTCGAATGGTTTCGCGGATTGGAGGAGTGAATGTACGGATATATATATTATTTCAAGACAAACGAAATAAAAATTGAGTGGCGGGGAATGCTTAATTGAAATGGACGGCGGATCGCGAAGCGATCCGATATAAAATATTTGAAGGGTTTACAAATGTACGATGGGCGTACGAAACATAATGCGACAGACATATTTATGAAAAAGGACGCCACAAGTACGGAGCGTCTTATTCGGCAAGTGGACTTGAATGCACTTCGTGATGTCATAAGATATTTGACGACTTACGTGGATTTCGTTTGGATTTTGTGACCACGCGGAATTACGTTAATCACACAATGTTTATTTTGGACGATCCGGATTCTTTGAAGAAATTCAAGGAATCTCGTTGAGTGAGGTAGCGTGACTCAACATACGATTTTGTGAGATTGTGTGTACGTGTAAATATTTGATCGATCATTGTTTTGTCTTTTTGTGTATTGGGTATTAGTGTAAGTTTACTCACTTTGACATACCTTGAAGTATTCGGGTATACCAACATTAATAGAGGTAGCTGGTAGACAGCGTACGGCTGGTATGCCTCCGTACATTCAGCAGTAAGCTCTTGTATATATTTGTAGGACTTAGTCATTTTAGGACTTAGGAACCTTTTGGACCAAAAACTATTTATGGACATTTTTGGTAATTGTATCTGAGTAATGCTCTCACATCTGTTGGCAAAATTATCTGAAATTTTGCATGTGTGTTCCTCCCTGTATTGTTTACATTTCTACAGATTTGCAGGCCTATTGTGTCCCTGGTCTATGTTTTACTTCGTTGTGAAGTTGGTCGGTTTTATCAAAGTTCTGGCAGACTGTTTTTCTGCAACTTTGACTAGATGATGTGATTACTCTGTTTATTGTTTTTGTCTAAAACTTTGTAAGGTTATTTTATAGCCTAGAAAATATTTGTGATTGTAGTTTCAGCCTGTTTTGTTATTTCTGTAGAATTCTGTGTTGATTCAAAGTAGGCTGTTTTTGGGTAGTCTGTGGTGCTTCCGAGGGTAAATCCATGGCTGAAAAAGGCTATGGACAACACTCCTTTCTTTCGGACTCAAATCTGATTCTTATCTTCTTTGTATGTATGAAGAGGTCAAATGACTTCCCTTCATCCATGACAACTAATTGTTTGACCAGAATGATATTTTTCTTTGCTAAGTCATAAACTCTATATCCCTTAACATCCTAACCATATCCCACAAAGTATCCAGGTTTTCCCTTACCATCTAGTTTCCAGAGTTTTTTATCCGTGTCAAGACTGTAAACTTGGCTACCGAATACTTTAAGGTGTGAGATACCTGGTTTCTTTCCAACCTATCTCTCAGAAGGTGTCACTCCCATAACAGCTAAGGTTAGGACTCTATTCTTATTGTAGTTGGCGCAGTTGATTGCTTCTGCCCAAAATCTCTTTCCTATTTTCTTATCGGCCAACATACTGCATGCACTATCTCATAGTGTTCGATTAAACCTCTTAGTTACTCTATTTTGTTCCAGGTTATATGGTACTCTTTATGGTGTTGCACTCCCTCATCTCTCAGATATTCCTCAAACTGGTTAGAGGTATATTCCCCATTATTATCACTCCTTATCCTCTTAATGTGTAACCGCGAACAATAAACGATGTTTATTACAAATATATTTGTTAGCACAAACTCAAATTTGTGTTAAAAACATGGTTTAGGGTTTTTTTTAACTATTTTTGTGAGCGTTAACAGTGTAAAGAGTTTCTTACCACTATTGTTGTTAGCGAAAACTCAAACTTGAGTTACAAACATGGTTCGGAGTTTGTTTTACATCTTTTTGTGACCGCGAACAATAAACGATGTTTATTACAAATATATTGTTAGCACAAACTCAAATTTGTGTTAGAAACATGGTTTAGGGTTTTTTTTGAACTATTTTTGGGAGCGTTAACAATGTAAAGAGTTTCTTACCACTATTGTTGTTAGCGAAAACACAAACTTGAGTTACAAACATGGTTTTGAGTTTATTTTCCCTCTTTTTGAGGCGACTAACAATAAACGATGTTTATTACAAATATATTTGTTAGTACAAACTACAAATATATTTGTTAGCACAAACTCAATTTTGTGTTAGAAACATGGTTTAGGGTTTTATTTAACTATTTTTTTGAGCGTTTACAGTGTAAAGAGTGTCATACAACTATTTTTGTTAGCGAAAACACAAACTTGAGTTACAAACATGGTTCTGAGTTTATTTTCCCTCTTTTTGTGGCGTCGAACAATAAACGATGATTATTACAAATATGTTTGTTAGCACAAACTCAAATTTGTGTTAGAAACATGGTTTAGGGTTATATTTAACTATTTTTGTGAGCGTTAACAATGAAAAGAGTTTCTTACCACTATTGTTGTTAGCGCAAACACAAACTTGAGTTACAAACATGGTTTGGAGTTTGTTGTACATCTTTTTGTGACCGCGAACAATAAACGATGTTTATTACATATTTTTGTTAGCACAAACTCAAGTTTGTGTTAGAAACATAGTTTAAGGTTTTTTTTAACTATTTTTGTGAGCGTTAACAATGTAAAGAGTTTCTTACCACTATTGTTGTTGGCGAAAACACAAACTTGAGTTACAAACATGGTTCTGAGTTTATTTTCCCTCTTTTTGAGGCGACGAACAAAAAACGATGTTTATTACAAAAATATTTGTTAGCACAAACTCAAATTTGTGTTAGAAACATGGTTTAGGGTTTTTTTTAACTATTTTTGTGAGCGGTAACAATGTAAAGAGTTTTTTACCACTTTTGTTGTTAGCGAAAACACAAACTTGAGTTACAAACATGGTTCTGAGTTTATTTTCCCTTTTTTTGAGGCGACGAACAATAAACGATGTTTATTACAAATATATTTGTAAGCACAAACTCAAGTTTGTGTAGAAACATGGTTTAGGGTTTGATTTAACTTTTTTTGTGAACGTTAACAATGTAATGAGTTTCTTACCACTATTGTTGTTAGCGCAAACACTAACTTGAGTTACAAACATGGTTCTGAGTTTGTTTTCCCTTTTTTTGAGGCGACAAAAAATAAACGATGTTTATTACAAATATATTTGTTAGCACAAACTCAAATTTGTGTTAGAAACATGGTTTAGGGTTTTTTTTAACTATTTTTGTGAGCGTTAACAATGTAATGAGTTTCTTACCACTATTGTTGTTAGCGCAAACACTAACTTGAGTTACAAACATGGTTCTGAGTTTGTTTTCCCTTTTTTTGAGGCGACAAAAAATAAACGATGTTTATTACAAATATATTTGTTAGCACAAACTCAAATTTGTGTTAGAAACATGGTTTAGGGATTTTTTTAACTATTTTTGTGAGCGGTAACAATGTAAAGAGTTTCTTACCACTATTGTTGTAAGCGAAAACACAAACTTGAGTTACAAACATGGTTATGAGTTTATTTTCCCTCTTTTTGTGGCAACGAACAATAAACGATGTTTATTACAAATATATTTGTTAGCACAAACTCAAATTTGTGTTAGGAATATGGATTAGGGTTTTTTTTAACTATTTTTGTGAGCTTTAACAATGTAAAGAGTTTCTTACCACTATTGTTGTTAGCGAAAACACAAACTTGAGTTACAAACATGGTTATGAGTTTATTTTCCCTCTTTTTATGGCAACGAACAATAAACGATGTTTATTACAAATATATTTGTTAGCACAAACTCAAGTTTGTGTTAGAAACATGGTTTAGGGTTTTATTTAACTATTTTTGTGAGCGTTAACAATGTAAAGAGTTTCTTACCACTATTTTTGTTAGCGTAAACACAAACTTGAGTTACAAACATGGTTCTGAGTTTATTTTCCCTTTTTTTGAGGCGACGAACAATAAACGATGTTTATTACAAATATATTTGTTAGCACAAACTCAAGTTTGTGTAGAAACATGGTTTAGGGTTTTATTTAACTATTTTTGTGAGCGTTAACAATGTAAAGAGTTTCTTACCACTATTGTTGTTAGCGAAAACACAAACTTGAGTTACAAACATGGTTCTGAGTTTATTTTCCCTTTTTTTGAGGCGACGAACAATAAACGATGTTTATTACAAATATATTTGTTAGCACAAACTCAAATTTGTGTTAGAAACATGGTTTAGGGTTTTTTTTAACTATTTTTTTGAGCATTTACAATGTAAAGAGTGTCATACCACTATATTTGTTAGCGAAAACACAAACTTGAGTTACAAACATGGTTCTGAGTTTATTTTCCCTCTTTTTGTGGCTTCGAACAATAAACGATGTTTATTACAAATATATTTGTTAGCACAAACTAAAATTTGTGTTAGAAACATGGTTTAGGGTTTTATTTAACTATTTTTGTGAGCGGTAACAATTTAAAGAGAGTCTTACCACTATTGTTGTTAGCGAAAACACAAACTTGAGTTACAAACATGGTTCTGAGTTTATTTTCCCTCTTTTTGTGGCAACGAACAATAAACGATGTTAATTACAAATATATTTGTTAGCACAAACTCAAATTTGTGTTAGAAATATGGTTTAGGGTTTTATTTAACTATTTTTGTGAGCGTTAACAATGTAAAGAGTTTCTTACCACTATTGTTGTTAGCGTAAACACAAACTTGAGTTACAAACATGGTTCTAAGTTTATTTTCCCTCTTTTTGTGGCAATGAACAATAAACGATGTTTATTACAAATATATTTGTTAGCACAAACTCAAATTTGTGTTAGAAACATGGTTTAGGGTTTTTTTTAACTATTTTTTTGAGCGTTTACAATGTAAAGAGTGTCAACAACTATATTTGTTAGCGAAAACACAAACTTGAGTTACAAACATGGTTCTGAGTTTATTTTCCCTCTTTTTGGGGCGTCGAACAATAAACGATGTTTATTACAAATATGTTTGTTAGCACAAACTCAAATTTGTGTTAGAAACATGGTTTAGGGTTTTATTTAACTATTTTTGTGAGCATTAAAAATGAAAAGAGTTTCTTACCACTATTGTTGTTAGCGCAAACACAAACTTGAGTTACAAACATGGTTATGAGTTTGTTTTATATCTTTTTGTGACTGCGAACAATAAACGATGTTTATTGCAAATATATTTGTTAGCACAAACTTAAGTTTGTGTTAGAAACATAGTTTAAGGTTTTTTTTAACTATTTTTGTGAGCGTTAACAATATAAAGAGTTTCTTACCACTATTGTTGTTAGCGAAAACACAAACTTGAGTAAAAACATGGTTCTGAGTTTATTTTCCCTCTTTTTGAGGCGACGAACAATAAACGATGTTTATTACAAATATATTTGTTAGCACAAACTCAAATTTGTGTTAGAAACATGGTTTAGGGTTTTATTTAACTATTTTTGTGAGCGTTAACAATGTAAAGGGTTTCTTACTGCTATTGTTGTTAGCGAAAAAACAAACTTGAGTTACAAACATGGTTTTGAGTTTATTTTCCCTCTTTTTGAGGCGACGAACAATAAACGATGTTTATTACAAATATATTTGTTAGCACAAACTCAAATTTGTGTTAGAAACATGGTTTAGGGTTTTTTTAACTATTTTTGTGAGCGTTAACAATGTAAAGAGTTTCTTACCACTATTGTTGTTAGCGAAAACACAAACTTGAGTTACAAACATGGTTCGGAGTTTGTTTTACATCTTTTTGTGACCGCGAACAATAAACGATGTTTATTACAAATATATTTGTTAGCACAAACTCAAATTTGTGTTAGAAACATGGTTTAGGGTTTTTTTTAACTATTTTTTTGAGGGTTTACAATGTAAAGAGTGTCATACTACTATTGTTGTTAGCGAAAACACAAACTTGAGTTACAAACATGGTTTCTGAGTTTATTTTCCCTCTTTTTGTTGCAACGAACAATAAACAATGTTTATTACAAATATATTTATTAGCACAAACTCAAATTTGTGTTAGAAACATGGTTTAGGGTTTTTTTAACTAATTTTGTGATGATAACAGTGTAAAGAGTTTCTTACCACTATTGTTGTTAGGGCAAACACAAACTTGAGTTACAAACATGGTTCTGAGTTTATTTTCCCTATTTTTATAGCAACGAACAATAAAGGATGTTTATTTCAAATATATTTGTTAGGACAAACTCAAGTTTGTTTTAGAAACATGGTTTAGGGTTTTATTTAACTATTTTTGTGAGCGTTAACAATGTAAAGAGTTTCTTACCACTATTGTTGTTAGTGAAAAACACAAACTTGAGTTACAAACATGGTTTGGAGTTTGTTTTACATCTTTTTGTGATTGCGAACAATAAACGATGTTTATTACAAATATATTTGTTAGCAAAAACTCAAGTTTGTGTCAGAAACATGGTTTAGGGGTTTTTTTAACTATTTTTGTGAGCGTTAACAATGTAAAGAGTTTCTTACCACTACAGTTGTTAGCGAAAACACAAACTTCAGTAACAAACATGGTTAAGAGTTTATTTCCCCTCTTTTTGTGGCGACAACAATAATCGATGTTTATTACAAATATATTTGTTAGCACAAACTTAAATTTGTGTTAGAAACATGGTTTAGGGTTTTATTTAACTATTTTTGTGAGCGTTAACAATGTAAAGAGTTTCTTACCACTATTGTTGTTAGCGCAAACACAAACTTGAGTAACAAACATGGTTTAGTTTATTTTCCCTCTTTTTGTGGCGACGAACAATAATCGATGTTTATTACAAATATATTTGTTAGCACAAACTTAAATTTGTGTTAGAAACATGGTTTAGGGTTTTATTTAACTATTTTTGTGAGCGTTAACAATGTAAAGAGTTTCTTACCACTATTGTTGTTAGCGCAAACACAAACTTGAGTTACAAACATGGTTTGGAGTTTGTTTTACATCTTTTTGTGACTGCGAACAATAAACGATGTTTATTACAAATATATTTGTTAGCACAAACTCAAATTTATGTTAGAAACATTGTTTAGGGTTTTTTTTCACTATTTTTGTGAGCGTTTACAACATAAAGAGTTTCTTACCACTATTGTTGTTAGCGAAAACACAAACTTGAGTTACAAACATGGTTTTAAGTTTATTTTCCCTCTTTTTACAGCAACGAACAATAAACGATGTTTATTACAAATATATTTGTTAGCACAAACTCAAGTTTGTGTCAAAAACATGGTTTAGGGGTTTTTTTAACTATTTTTGTGAGCGTTAACAATGTAAAGAGTTTCTTACCACTACAGTTGTTAGCGAAAACACAAACTTGAGTAACAAACATGGTTATGAGTTTATTTTCCCTCTGTTTGTGGCGACAACAATAAACGATGTTTATTACAAAAATATTTGTTAGCACAAACTCAGATTTGTGTTAGAAACATGGTTTAGGGTTTTATTTAACTATTTTTGTGAGTGTTTACAATTTAAAGAGTTTCATACCACTATTGTTGTTAGCGAAAACACAAATTTCAGTAACAAACATGGTTAAGAGTTTATTTCCCCTCTTTTTGGGGCGACAACAATAAACGATGTTTATTACAAAAATATTTGTTAGCACAAACTCAGATTTGTGTTAGAAAATGGTTTAGGGTTTTTTTTAACTATTTTTGTTAGCTTTAACAATGTAAAGAGTTTCTTACCACTATTGTTGTTAGCGAAAACACAAACTTGAGTCACAAACATGGTTCTAAGTTTATTTTCCCTCTTTTTATAGCAACGAACAATAAACGATGTTTATTACAAATATATTTGTTAGCACAAACTCAAATTTGTGTTAGAAACATGGTTTAGGGTTTTTTTTAACTATTTTTGTGAGCGTTAACAATGTAAAGAGTTTCTTACCACTATTGTTGTTAGCGCAAACACAAACTTGAGTTACAAACATGGTTCTGAGTTTTGTTTCCCTCTTTTTGTGGCAACGAACAATAAACAATGTTTATTACAAATATATTTGTTAGCACAAACTCAAATTTGTGTTAGAAACATGGTTTAGGGTTTTTTTTAACTATTTTTGTGAGCAATAACAGTGTAAAGAGTTTCTTACCACTATTGTTGTTAGGGCAAACACAAACTTGAGTTACAAACATGGTTCTGAGTTTATTTTCCCTATTTTTATAGCAACGAACAATAAACGATGTTTATTACAAATATATTTGTTAGCACAAACTCAAGTTTGTGTTAGAAACATGGTTTAGGGTTTTATTTAACTATTTTTGTGAGCGTTAACAATGTAAAGAGTTTCTTACCACTATAGTTGTTAGCGAAAACACAAACTTGAGTTACAAACATGTTCTGAGTTTATTTTTCCCTCTTTTTTTGGCAACGAACAATAAACGATGTTTATTACAAATATATTTGTTAGCACAAACTCAAGTTTGTGTTAGAAACATTGTTTAGGGTTTTATTTAACAATTTTTGTGAGCGTTAACAATGTAAAGAGTTTCTTACCACTATTGTTGTAAGCGAAAACACAAACTTGAGTTACAAACATGGTTCTGAGTTTATTTTCACTCTTATTGAGGCGAAGAACAATAAACGATGTTCTAATTTACAAATACCGTATTTAATGTCAAAGATAAATTAGATTCAATCACTGTATTTCGTGTATCAATGTCAAAATTTCGGGGTGCCGATATAGCGTACAGTACGCTAATAACGATTCACGGTGTAGTTGTCGGTACCTTGGAAGGTATTTACTATTTAGGGAATGACTTGTGGCAGCCTAACATTATCAGTGGTAGTGATCGGAGTTAGCAATCTGAGTGAGTGAGGAAATATTTGTAAGTGAGAAAAGGTTCAGTGAAATATATTTATGTTTTGCTGAATTTCCGTGTGATCTATAAAATTGTGAATTGTATTTTTATTTGCTTCCGCTGTGACTCGTGAGTGTATTTGTGAGCGTCATATCGATCCTGGTTTATAAAAACTACACCGTGTATCGCTATTAGTGTTTATAATTTTTTCGCCACTTAAAACATCTTTGCTCCGTACACACTTGTCAAATTGTGGATCTGACGGTTGCGATTGAAAGTTAAGATTCCTGGCTTCCGATTGGTCGTCTCAAATTGAAAATCGGACAAGTGTGTACGGAAAAAATATGTTTTAAGTGGCGAAACAATTCTTAACTGTACACCGTGAATCGCTATTAGAGTAATGAAATTGATAGCGTAATGAAACAATTAGCGTTATTTACGCTAATTGGGAAATTGGGGGTTTTGATGGAAATCATTTACTCTAATTTGTTTTTTAAAAGGTTTTTATTAATTATAGTTGAGAATTTGGGTAAAAAAATGGGGTACCTCAATTAGAGTCATGAACGCTAATAGCGATTCACGGCGATACACGGTGGTACCTGATTCGATTCTGCCGGATATACGGTTAAGCTATTTGGGTTTCGAATCCAAGGTGAATATGAATCCACGTGGCGAGGCAGGAGAAATAGACTGTACATTTAAACACGTGTTTTTGTTGAGCCTTCCCCACTTACGTTTGGTTGACGGTAAAATCAGCAAATGACGAGAAATTGAGAACTGCTTCTGTCCTCAGAAGGTACGGCGATTTTTAGCTACGTGGCAATACTTGTCGTGAGCGAAAAGTCTCAGAACACGAGAAAACGCAAATCGTGGAAACGACAAATCTGGACCAGCGTTATTTGGCATTTTGGTATTTTTTGAACGGCTCAGATTAGAGATTCACAGATTAAAGTACATTGAAGTACGTTCCGATTATGAGTCATCGGACGGACGACAAAATTTTGGATACAGACCTTCGCGATAACCAGAGCTAGACGCGTGGCAGGAGAAAAAACATGTTTTTATGTTTCTCGCTCTCCTGCCACGTGGCATTCACTTTCAGCAGCAACACAAATTTCTATTTCGACGAGTTCGTCAATCATCCAATGAAAAGAGGCGCAGAATGGAAATAGGCAAACTATTATCCATTTTTTGTGATTATCATTGGCTCCCTGTTTTACGGAATCAAAAACTGTACTTAACGTCGCGTACGTCACGTCACGAGAAGTCGCAGCCTTCCACGTCATATCATGAAACCGAAGTACATTACATCACGCCAAAAAAAAACGTCACGTCATACCGAAAACGACAACCCGCTGTCACGTCTCGTCGAGTCATGTTACGTGACGTTACGTGTTGGCATTTTTACTTGATGCAGACGCAACCTTTACATCACCTTTTGTCTTCTCCCTCCCCTTTACATCACATTCACTTCTTTCCCCACAAGGCCAAAACGCCTCCCTCTCACCCTCTCTCCCTGCCCTCTCCTCCCACAAGCCATGTCTCTCCTCTCCCTCTCCCTCTCCCTCTCCCTTTCCAAACCCCTTCCTCTCCCCGTCCCTCCCTCTCCCTCACTTCCTAAAACTCATTCCCACCTCCGTACATTCCCACATTTCCCCTCTCCCTCCTCCCTCTCCTCCCTCTCCTCCCTCTCACCCTCCCAGCTTTACCCTAAGAAAACCTCCTTCCCTTCCTCCTCTCCCTCCTTTCCCTCCTCCTCCTCTCCCTTCTCCGTCTCCCTCGTCCGATCCGCTCTATTTCCGTTCGTCAAAACGGCGCGTTCCGATCCTCCGGCCGAGGCAACGGAACAGGATGCGTTCTACATGCGGCGCGCAGTGGAACTTTCCAGGAAGGCGCTGGGAAGGACGTCGCCCAATCCGATGGTGGGATGTGTGATAGTGAAGGACGGGGAGGTGGTGGGAGAGGGATTTCATCCCAAGGCGGGAGAACCGCACGCGGAGGTGGGAGGATTTCTCTCTCTCTCTCTCTCTCTCTCTCTCTCTCTCTCTCTCTCTTTCTCTCTCTCCCTCTCTCTCTCTCTCTCTCTCTCTCTCTCTCTCTCTCTCTCTCTCTCGCTCTCACTCTTTCGCTCTCTCACTCTTTCGCTCTCTCCTCTCTCTCCTTCTCTTTGTCTCTCTCTCTCTCTCTGTCCCTCTCTCTCTCGCTCGCTCTCTCTCTCTCTGTCCCATTCTCTCTCTCTGTCTCTCTCTCTCGCTCTCTTCACTTTCCTTTTCCCTTTCCTCCCCTCTCCCTCTCCCTCTCCCTCTCCCTCTCCCTCTCCCTAATTCCCTTTCCTTCCCTTTCCTTTTCCCACTCCCTCGCTTTCTCGCTTTCCCTCTCCCTCTCTGGCATTTGTTTATCTTCGTAAATATGTTTTATACTTTTGGGTTTTTACTTAACCTAAACTTTACTTGTTATTAGAATCCATTTTAACGGATTTTTTTTTTTTTTACAATTTGAGATTTGATTTATTTCTACATTTTAGTATTAAGTAATGGTTCCATGTAATTTTCGAAACCGTAAAAACAATGATTATTCGATAAATTAGTTTATCTCTCTCTTTTTTTTTTTTTTGAACACGCATATAAATATTTTACCCTCTCAGGTCTAGTTTTTATTTCTCGAGGAAAAACTTTGGACCCGATTTAAATACTTACGTTTTTAAATTTTTTGGTTTATATACAGTAAAATATTATAGTTTATTTTTTTTATTCATTATTATTATTATTAATTTTTTTTCCTAAAAGATATAAAATTATTCTTTATCCACAAGAACCGACCCAAGTTTTTTTTTTTTTTTTCTGTGCTTCTAAAGCTTTCTTATTACTTTCTTAATTAATTTAATTTTTTTAATTTTTATTTTTTATTTTTGAAGGATTACAAGTCCAAAGTCTATTTTTTCTTCAGCTCCCAAATTTTTGATTCTTTATTTTTTTCAACTTCCCTCTTATGATTTTTTTTTCCGCCGTCAAGGTTTTGTTTTTTTGATTTTCTTTTTTCTCTAATTCCAGTTTGTCGATTTTATTATTGTTCTCTTTCAAGAAACAAACAAAAAAAAAAATAACGGAATAAAGAAATAACAAAACATTTGAATAAATCGCAAAACAAATAAATAAACTTTTTATGTCAAATTTTGTAGTTTGGAGGGTTCCAAATGGAGTATATTTCTAATATTTTTTGTTTTTGTTGCATCAAAGTGATTGTCAACAGTAATTTTTTTTTTTTTTTTATTATTATTTACTTTATTTATTTATTCATTTATTTTATGTATTTTTCATTTTTTAAAAAACTTTAACCGATATATGCCTTTTTATTTCCTTCACTGAAACAATGTGAACAAAATATATGTTTTTATTCTTTGCAGTTTTCAAATTCCAGATGAATTACTTCCTTTTTTTATTTCTTTTTCCTCTTTTTTCTTTAAGAGATCACCGCCACAATTGTGCAATGTTTATTTTCCCGAAAACAAAACAAGAAGAAAAAAAAGAACAAAAATTTGATTATGAAATGCTGCATAATAATAATGCTGCATAATGCTGCTCTCACTCTCCCCCCCCCCTCTCTCTCTCCCTCCCTCCCTCCCTATTCCCCCACCTCCCCTCTCCCTCTCCCTCTCCCTCTCCCTCTCCCTCTCCCTCTCCCTCTCCCTCTCCCTCTCCCTCTCTCCGCTCTTTATACTTCTAAACTTATTTGATTCTAATCCCATCTCCCCGTCTTCTTTTTCTCTCCCTCTCTCTCCCTCTCCCTCTCCCTCTCCCCCCCCTCCAGGTTTTTGCTCTCCGAGAAGCTGGCCCTCTGGCCAAAGGAGCCACCGCCTATGTGAGTCTCCCTCCCTCCCCCTCTATCTTACCCCCCCTCCGCCCCTCCCTCTCCCCTCCTCCCCCCTCTTCCATTCACTCTTCCATACACTAACTACTTCCTCGCCATCTCCTCTCCTCTCCTCTCCCTCTTCCTCTTCCTCTCCTCCCCTACTCCCCCCCCCCCTCTCCTCTCCCTCCCCTCTCCCTCTCCTCCCCGTCTCCTTCTCCTCCCCCTCTCCCTCTCCTCCCCGTCTCCCTCTCCTCCTCCCCTTCCCCCCTCTCCTCCCCCTCTCCCATTCACTCGTTTATACACTCCTTCGTCTCTCCCTCCTCCCCTCGTCCCTCCCCTACTCACTCGTTCATACACTAACTCCCTCTCCCTCTCCTCTCCCTCCCTATCCCTCCACCCCCCAGGTGTCCCTGGAGCCCTGTAACCATTTTGGGCGCACCCCTCCCTGCTCTCAGGCCCTAGTGAGGGCGAAAGTGGCGAGGGTGGTGGTGGGGACGAGGGATCCCAACCCTCTGGTGGGGGGTAGAGGGATAGAAACGTTGAAGAAGGGGGGGGTGGAGGTATTGGAGGGGGTGGAGGAGGAGAGGTGTAGGAGGAATGTGGACGCCTTCGTTTGTCGGGTAGTGGAGAAGAGGCCGTTGGGGACATTGAGGTGAGGGGGAGGGAGAGGGGAGGGAGAGGGGAGGGAGTCGGGAGGGAGAAGGCAGTGTGTGAATGAAAGAGGGGAAAGGAGGGAAAGGAGAGGAAGGAAACCCTTATTGAAAACACCGGAAACGTGAATCATAGAAATTTAAATAAAAAAAACCCCAAAATTACTAAAACCTAAAACTTGAAATAAAAAAAAAATACATATATATAATTTGTTTAAAAAAAAAAAAAAAAAAAACAAAAAAAAAAACCGGAAAAAACTCCATATCCAAACCCCAAAATATAGAAAAAATAAAAGGTTTCAACTGAATCTACTCTCTCTCTCTCTCTCTCTCTCTCTCTCTCTCTCTCTCTCTCTCTCCTCTCTCTCTCTCTCTCTCTCTCTCTCCTCTCTCTCTCTCTCTCTCTCTCTCTCTCTCTCTCTCTCTCTCTCTTTCTCTCTCTCTCTCTCTCTCCCCCTCTCTCTCTCTCCCCCTCTCCCCCTCTCTCCCTCTCTCCCTCTCTCCCTCTCTCCCTCTCTCCCTCTCCCTCTCCCTCTCCCTCTCCCTCTCCCTCCCCCTCCCCCTCCCCCCCTCCCCCATATACACCATGTCTCTCGACGGTAAAGCAATTGAAGACATCGGCCAATCTAGAAACTTCCCTGGAAGCTCATTCTTAATTAAACCTGTTTTTCTCTCCCCCTCCTTCTCCCTCTCCCTCTCCCTCTCCCTCTCTCTCCCTCTTCCTCAGATACACCATGTCTCTCGACGGAAAAGTAATTGAAGATATAGGCGAATCTGGAAACATCACCGGAAGTTACTACAGTAAACTTTTGGAGGAATACGATGCTGTAGTCGTGACGGACAAAGCAATCGTATCCAATCCTTCGATTTTTTCGTCCGAAGCCGGAGCCAAACAGCCAATCAGAGTGATTCTCGCGTGGGATTTGTCTCTTTTATCGAAAGATTTTTCGGTTTTCGATACGATTGTGGGTCCCACGCTCGTCATAACGGACGAAAAGGCTCTCACAAAAGACATAGAGAGGTCGAGTGGGCAAGGAGGAGAGGCCTCGGAGACATGGTTGAGAGAGAGAGGAGTCGATTTTTTGGTCGTAAAGGAGATAGAGTTAGATAATGTTTTGGATATTTGTTACCAAAGGAACGCTAGTTCTGTATTGTGGGACTGTCAGGGACCGGTGGAGAGAGAGGGAGAGGAAGAGGGAGAGGGAGAGGGAGAGGGAAAAGGAGGGAGGTATTTGGGGAGGAGCGCGGTGGAGGGAGAGGTGGTGGATAAAGTGGTGATAGTAGTGAAACCCGTGTTCGTGGGAGAGAAGGGAGAGGGATTTGGGTTTGAGGTGGAGGGAGAGGGAGGGGGATTGGAGAGTGTGACGACTCATATGTCGGGAAATGATGTGATAATTCAGGGGTATGTGAAGAAAAAGACGGGGTAGAGGGAGAGAGAGGGAGAGTGAAAGAGGGAATTGTCGAGAGATGGGAGAGAGCTCGAGAGAGATAGAGACACAGATGAAGAGAGAGGCAAAAGAGAGTGAAAGATGGAAAAAGGGAAAGGAAAAGGGAGCAGAAGAGGGGAGAGAACTGTTCCGAAATACAATTTTGTTTTTTTTTTTTTTCGACTGAGTGGTAGTAAGTTTTAAAAGTTAGGATTTGTACAGATAGAGGGTTGAGTTGAGTTTTGTAAAGTATTTTATTTGTTATTCCTTTCTATTTTTTTTTTTTTGTTTTGAAATTTTTATTTCTTTGAGAAATCCTTTAAGCTGTATTTTTTTTTGTCGATTATAATGAAGAAAGACCATTTTTAAGCCTAAAATGGTTTTGGGATTTTCTAAGTATCAAGGAAAAAAATCGGAAAGCTTTCCAAATGTCGAGTACAAACCTTTTTCCTTTTTTTCTCTTGGTGATGTTGACATTTCCAATGTTTTTTCCTAAACATAAACTGACAATTGTTTTGAATTTCTCAAAGGTGGTTCTAATTTTTTTTTAATGGGCAAGGATGGAGGTTTTGGCTTTTGCCAAATGTTATTCACAAATGTTTCTCAGGGTATGTTCCAATTGTTTTGAATTTCTCAAAGGTGGTTCTATTTTTTTTTTAATGGGCAAAGATGGAGGTTTTGGCTTTTGCCAAATGTTATTCACAAATGTTTCTCAGGGTATGTTTTCGTCTAACTGTAACATAGTCTTGTTATTTTGTCTTTCAATGATAATTTGTAACTTAGTCTTGTTGCTTTGTTTTTTAGTGACGATTCTTCATACTATTCAGTGTTCCGATGTTCGAAAACAAAATTGTTTCTTTAGACTGACGGCATTTTCTTTACACTATGACAGTTGTAGGCTTCTACAAGATTGGCGAAAACTTCAAGGGACTTCAATTTATGATGTGGGACTGCATGTAGAAAAATGTCTAATTTTTTTAACATTGAAGGTTTAAGGTTTTGTGAAATTGTAACGTCATGCGCACATGTGACATCGTCGACGTCACTAATTCAAGAGCTTTCTGCCATGGCTTCATGATTTTGTTTTTTTCGTCATTTATCACTCGATCAGCCATCAAACTGCACCCAAAGGTACTACAAAAAAAAAGAAAATAGCGTAATAATAATAATAATAATAAAAAAAAAACCTCCATTTAATGACAGATTGTTGCATTTCATTACAAGAGGAGAGAGGAGCGACAGAGTGAGAGGGAGAAACATCGAAGATGATGTCACTTTTGAATGAAAATGGTATAAAACAAACTCAAAACACTTTTAGTTATTTGCAAAATGTCACTTTTAACAAACTCTCTAAGAAAATTTTTCATCATATCAAGCACTTCTACTAATGTTTTAATTCTAATTTTTACTGTTTTTTCACACTTAATTTTTCCAATTATTCAAAAAAGTACTTTTTGTGCTACACATCACTTTTTGACATTCAAACCGAAATTCGAAATTGTACCAAATCCGTACAGAAATCCCTACAGAAACCCGAATGTGGATTTACCCATTTCCAATGCTAATAACAAGAACTTTCGTCTTCAACTAGGACAAAAACCCAAAAACCTTAATTCCATAAAAGTCTAAAAACCTATTTTCCTTTTTTGTTTCCACGTACTCAAATAATTTAATATTTACATGCTTTTAATACAGGAAAAATTTCAATAATAAAGGTCTAGACAAGACTACAAACGACCTATAAAACCTAATAAAAAAAATAGATACAGAAAGATTTTTTTTTATTAAAAGTAAGATTAAGGATTTTCATTATACAGTTTTATGTGTCCCCGGTACACTGAAGGAGGTTAAAAAAAGTACGATAAATTGCATTTGACTTTTGAGGATATAAATCAAAAAGATGATATTACTTTTGAATTCCCTTTTAACTCCAAAAAGTCCAATAACCTCAGTTTTCCTTTTTATTATTATTATTATTTATTTATTTCTTTATTCCCCTAGAATAAGGTGAGAATACTTTGTGTCAAAGTATACAAAAAAAACGACTATATAAAAAAAGACTCAAAGATGCACAAAAAAAAAAAATGCGGTAGGGGAGAGGAGGAGAGAGAGGAGGAGAGAAGGGAGCAAAAAGTTAGGGTTGATACTCACATTTTGATAGCTCTTGAAATCTTTTTCAAAATGTGACAAATGTAACTCACCTTGAGAAAGATCGATGTTAAATTAACAAACTCACCGAGAAATATTTTTATTCACTAATCAAAGGTTATTTACAAACAATAAAAAACAATGTAGATTCCTTCGAGAATTCGACATTGTTAAAAAAAAATCAACATAAGAAAGCGAGCAATATAAGCTGAAAAAGAACAAATGAATTGAAAAGTTTCCGAATGAAAAGACAAAAAAGGGGAAAAGAAAAATCGACGAATCAAGAAAGATTTGTTTCATTTGCCCCTTTTCTCAATTCCAACTCGTGAAGATAATCTCGTTTCATTTGATCCAAAACTTCGTTACTTGTACTGCTCAAAAACCCCAACACAAAAAAGGACAAGAATTCACAAAGTGCCAAAACAGTTACCAACTAAAAACAAATAAAAATAAATAACTAACTTACAGATAACCCAACCTCTGGAAACCCAATTTCCCCTTCAAAAATTTCATTTGAAAGCACGGATTATTTCCCAAGCACAAAATTAATTTTAATCCCTTTTTTCAACACCTGTTAAGGAATACATGCGTAACACTAATTATCATTTTGAGCATTACTTCATACACCCGCTTTTAAACAGCAATCCACGTAAAAAGTTGAATAGTTTGATGCATCTCTTCATTTTCTCCTTTTCTTCACATCGTTTCAAGGAGTAGAATAAAACATTTTATAACTTGTGTTATTTCAAACATGTTAAACATACACATCATTATTTCAAAAAATTAAGCAAAAATACACTTCATTTAACAATGTCTAAGAGAAAAACTTGAAAACCTCACTACGACTTGAAACACTTTGAATTATTACAAAACTCTTGTAAATACACACCCATTATTTCAAAACTCTTGTAAATACACACCCTTTAATTGAGATATGTTTAAGAGAAAAACTTGAAATACGTACTATTGTTTTAAGCATTCGTTCATTTCGCGAGCTTCCGGTCGACACGCCCAAATGACGGAAAACAATCTCCCTCTCGCACATTCCGCAAAAGATGCTAATTTTGGTTTACATTTTTGAACAGCAGCTTCCTTCATTTTGCTCCGAAGGGCTACATTCACAAATAATGTAAAAAACACAATCGATTCCCAAGACGACAAAATTGTCTTATACAACGCTTAAGTCTCCTGAGGGCTAAATTCGTTTTCATTGCAAAAAATTACCAATATTTGTGTGGATTATGTTAACAAATTTATGGAAGTTTACAATTGTGTAGCTATCGCTCATCTTCACAAATGTTGGTCAAATTTGATTGGTTTTATTACATTATACATAAGTTTATGTTTTGTACTAAATAGATTTAACTGATTCATGGAAGATTCGCATGAAAACAAAGTTAATTTCAATTAGAATGAACAATGTCATAATTGATTATAAGAGAAGAAAATCGTTTTCACTAAGTTTGTTTGACATTTTTGGTAGACGTAAAATGCATCGAAAAAAACATTTCCGTAAAACCCAGTTTTAGATATTTATGGTCCAAAATCTTAAAAAAAAAATAATCAGTCCAAATCCACAGAAGACTCAAAAAAGAAATAATAAAAAGGAGAAAGATCGCAAAAAAAGAGAAGAGGGAGGGAAAGGGAGGAGGGAGGAGGGAGGTCTCAAAAAATAGTTAGAATCAAAAAGGAGATAGAAGATTTACCTTCTTCCACTTTCTTCTGAGTCCGCACTTCGGACCTCGATAATGTACTCATATTTTCCTTTCTCTAGAAAAAACAAAAAAAAAAAAAAAAAGTCAGGCATTACTTTTTCGTAAAAAATAAGAAAAAAAGATGGAGAACGGTTGTAGAAATTATTTTAGAATTTATCCCCCTCCCTCTCTCCCTCCCCCCCTCCCCCTCCCCCTTTTTAAATCCCTGATACAAAATAGCCTCCAAAAGCTTAAAGTCAACCTAACAAAAATAAAAACCCAAAAAAATACTAAAACTAAAAACTATGAAGTTACCAAAAAAAAAACCAAGAGGATAACAAAAGAACAAATCTTAGAAACCACCCAAATGAAGGAAATCTCTTCACATGTTCCCAAAGAACCTAAAAGTTAAAAAAAAACCAAAAAACTGAAAATAGCAAAACGCTGAACAGTACAAAACCTAATACATGAAAACTAGAAATGCATACAATAATCGATAATTGGTTTTTTTAGGTCCTCGATATAAACAATCAGTCAGAAAAATATATTCTCACTCAAGTTTTATCGTCAATAAAAATTCGATATGAAGGACAAAATTTCAAGTTGTGCTTGATTCAATGATAGCAAAACAAAAGTAATAGTTTGTGTTTTAGAGTACAAAGTGGAGATCGACCTATCTTTGGCGTTTGCCATTTTGTTGTTCAATGGATAAAATAATTCGAATTCGAATACTATTTTTTAATGCTATTTTTTTTTATATTCTAAGTTTATTTTCGGAGTGTACAGTACACTTGCCAACACTATTAGAGTTGATAACACTAATTCGCTCGCGGCTTTTTTACGGCCAATAATCATAAAATAGTGTTGAGAACACTTTTTAAGGGAATGGACTAAAATCTGCCAGGTTTCCTTGCACAAGTTAGTATTAAATATTATATTTCCGCATTAACACTTATAAATCCTTAACCCTATTAACGATGGGCAGTATAGTAGTACGGCTTTACCCCATGCATAATTAATATTATATGTACGGGGTATGTATAATTATGTATTATTACATAATTACATATTTATTAGTTTCATATTAATTACATAATTATCGAGGCAAGGAACCAATCGTTAATTAATAATATCGTTATCGCCAACTATCAGTAGTACAACCGATACGATAAGAATCCCTAATGAAAACCCTAAACTCAAAACTCTAAATCTTACTATCTCTCAAAAACCAATAAAAAAAACCCTAAAACAATTGAGGCCTTAAGCACACTCGAACATGAAAACCCCAAAACCCTCCAGTTTCTGCAGAAAAAAAAGGGTATAAAAACAATAAAACCCATAATCCCCTCAAAAAAAAATTCACTGAAACCCTAAAAACCCTTACAAACCCTCGAACTGTAACATGAAAATCCTAAAACCTTTCAACCCTGAAACTGCAAAACCTTAAAACCAAAACCCTTCAACTTTCTAAAACACTAGCCGCCAAAACCCTGAAAACCTCTTAAAAGGCATGTTAATAAAACCAGAAAACGACAAAATCCTTAATTTCCTGTAAACAACTCTATTGCATAAAAATTATAACAAAAAACAAAAAAAATCCCAACAACCCTAAAACTCTAAAAATCCTAAAACCAAAAAAAATAAAATCAGCTAAAATCCTCCAATCCATTAAAAAACATTACTAAAGAAAACAGAAAACCCTAAAGCCCTTCAATTCCTTAAAAGAAAAGCATTAAAAAAAAAACAAAAAAAAAAAATAAAGCAGCAACAACAATTTAAACTAGTAAGTACCAGTTTATTTAATTATTGTAGTTTATTTAATTATTGTAGTTTATTTATTTATTTGTGACTTACATATTTTATTTATTTATCTATTTAATTATTTATTAATTTATGTATTTATGTGCAAATCATTGTGACATCTCTAAAAGCCAAAAATCCTGTTAATAAAAAATAAAAATACCCAAAAACCCTTTAAAAAAAAAAAAAAAATGGGAGACAGCCGGTAACACTTTTCTTTTCTTTTTTAATAAACTATCGCAGATTCTTTATCTTTCCAAACTTTTCAGCATCCTCAATATTACATTTACATTGTTTTACTTAAAAAAACAAACAAAACGTTAAAAACGAGAAAAAAAACGTTAAAAGTTTGGTCTTGAATTTCACCTCAATCCACTGAGACAAAAAAAAAAAAAAAAAACTCACTGAAAGCTCCACGTGTCAGTTTTTCAGTTCAGGATTACAACTACGTCGGCCACGTCCTCTAAGCGCCACGTGGCAATCCAAAACTGCCAAAAAAGTAAACGACCGGCAACTTTTCTTCTACACCGCAATGATAACGTACAGTACACCGTGAATCGGTATTAGTGTTAATATTTTTTTCGCCACTTAAAACATCTTTTCTCCGTACACACTTGTCCGATTCTCAATTTGAGACAG
The DNA here is from genome assembly GCA_037447655.1 of Zygnema cylindricum. Taxonomy (NCBI): domain Eukaryota; kingdom Viridiplantae; phylum Streptophyta; class Zygnematophyceae; order Zygnematales; family Zygnemataceae; genus Zygnema; species Zygnema cylindricum. Next base: position 343,134 of record JBBHKE010001626.1, read on the forward strand.
GCAATCGGAAGCTGAGAATCTTACCTTTCAATCGAAACCGTCAGATCCACAATCTGAAAAGTGTGTACGGAGTAAAGATGTTTTAAGTGGCGAAAAAAAATATTAACACTAATAGCGATACACGGTGTACCGTACTGTACTTTACGACCTCAATAACTCGTGATCTTCAACATTGCCGGCCGTCAAACCTTAATTTGTACAAAAGTACACTTTTTGTACTTTTCTACAAATTCGTTTGTACTTTTGTGTGAAGCTTCTGTCTTGTTCTGCCTACTAGAGATTCTTCTACACTTCTATGGTGTTCGCCGTTCGGTTAAGATTAGCCGTTACAGGCTGGCTAACTAGAAAGAATTCATGTTTAACTGAATAACTGAATGCATAATGAACAGCTTTCAGTTTTCGGAGACCTTTTTTTAGGGAAACATTTTTGATTTTTTTCCATAGTTCAAAAGTAGGTGAAAGTAGGCCCATACAACATGCCTATTGTATGCAAAACATACAATATGACCTTAAGACCCATATTGTATTCGGACCTATTCGGACCAATTAAAACATTCGGACCAAACATTTTTATTTTCACCGTCAGATTCGGACGATCGGACGGCCGCTGATCAAAGTAGCGATCTAAGAAGATCACATGAAAAGCCCGTAACACAACTTACGACAAAGGCGCCGACCAAAGGCCTACCATAAAAACGCCCACTTTTGAACTATGGTTTTTTCGCAAAGCAAGATTTGAACTCCGCGCAAGCGCTTGTGGTAATAAGTACAAATTCGTACATATTTCGTACAATTCTAGTACAACCTGAGGGCCGTCATTTTCATACTTACTACGTGAACTCTCCATTCTCTTTAAACCTAAAATTCCCTCCTCGATATCCTTTCCATCTCTCTTCCTCTCCCTCCCTCGCGCTCTTCCTCTTCCTCTCTCTCTCTCCCTCTCTCTTCTAACTCTCACTCTTCTCTCTCTCTCTCTCTCTCTCTCTCTCTCTCTCTCTCTCTCTCTCTCTCTCTCTCTCTCTCTCTCTCTCTCTCTCTCCCTCCTATCTCTCACTCTTGGCCTTCCCTCCAAAAAAGGTAAATTTTCCCCACAATCCCTTTCAAAATGTCTCCTCTTTTCCTCCTCACTTCCCTCTCCCTCTCCCTCCCTCTCCCTCTCCCTCTCCCTCTTCCTCTCCTCTCTCCCTCCCACCTCCGCCAGAACTCCTCTCTACGCCGCCTCCCTCCCTACCACCTCCCTCTCCCCCCACACCCGCCTCCTCCCTCTCGGCCTCATCAACGGCTCCGCCTGCCCCAAATATCCAAAAGTTTCCCAATTTCTCGGAATCCCATTCGCCAAACCTCCTGTGGGCCCTCTCCGCTACCGTCCAGCGGAGCTGTACGACACTCCGTACAGTCTTCCAGCTCTCCAGGCGACCACTGCCCCGCCGCCATGTGGCAGCATCTGCACGCTCTCGACTACCACGAAAATGAGCGATGAGCAAACGGAGGACATCAGTAGTGAGGGCTAGGGCAATGGAGGACATCAGTAGTGAGGAGGAGGGGGAGAGGGAGGAGGGAGAGAGGGAGGAGGGAGGAGAGGGAGGAGGGAGGAGGGAGAAGAAAGGGAAAGAGGGGAGGGGAACGGAAAGTGGGAGGAGAGGAGGATAGGGGAGTAGAAAGAGAGAGAAGGAGAGGATTGGTAAAAGAAATGAGGTGGACGTTCGAATAGAGATCGGGGCAGGGGGGGAGAGTGTGAGAGGGGCTTGGGAAGCAGGGGAGGAAAGGGAAGATGAGATGGAAGAGCGTGGGATGGGGAAGAGGTAGAGGAGTGGGAGAGGAGAAGGATAGAGAATGGAGGAAGAAACAGCGGAAGAAAATTAGGGAAGTGGAAATGGATATGGGAAGAGGCAAGGGTGAGAGAGAGAGGAAATAGAGGAAAGATGTAGAGGCGAAAGAATATATTTTTCTCCCTTTCATCTCCTTTCACACACACCCAAATTCCAACTGATTCTGTGTATTCTTTTCTCCTTTTGATTTTTTGTCTGTATCTGCCATTTTGTCTGTTTACAGAACTGTGCAGAACTGTCTATACATGAACATCTGGGCTCCTGTACGGCCCAGCTATGCCCAGGCCTCTCTCCCCGTGAGAGTTTTCATCCATGGGGGAGCGGTGAACAGGTTGTTCGGCTTCCGACGACTATTTGAACGGATGCGCCGCAGTGGGGGAAAACAGGTTAATATTCAGGTGAGAAAACAGAGAGTGAGCAAAGGAGGGGAAGAGAGGGAGGGTGTAGGGGCAGCAGAGAAGGCGTGGGGATTAGAAGGGTGTGGTATTGGAGGACAGTATAGGAGGGGATCTCTCTCTCTCTCTCTCTCTCTCTCTCTCTCTCTCTCTCTCTCTCTCTCTCTCTCTCTCTCTCTCTCTCTCTCTCTCTCTCTCTCTCTCTCTCTCTCTCTCTCTCTCTCTCTCTCTCTCTCTCTCTCTCTCTTATTATTCAAGGTCATTTTTTTTTTCTCCGCATCCTTTCCCTCTGCCTCTTCCACGTTTTCTTCTCTCTCGGTCATCTTTGTCTCCTTCTCGTTTTTCCTCTCCCGTATATCTCTCCATGGTACTCTCGGCAGCTTTTGCTTTGCGTTCAATCTTAGGCAATCAATTTTATACATAACTTATCGCACAGTGTTTGTGTATCTAAGAAGGTATTGCATTTTTGCAAACATGTTTAGTTCTGCATTGCTTTGTTTAGTACACTTCTGATTGCTTTCAGGGAAGCCGGGAAGCTGTTTTTTGTGATGTTTCAGTTCCGTAGAGGCCCATTTGGATTCTTCGCTCATCCGACAGCATTCGACGAATGAAACTCGACCGGAAATTGGGGTATGAAACGCTTTTTATTCATTTCATTTTTATTTGCTCTTGTTTCTTATGTTTTTCTTTCTTATTATTTATTTGGAATTGGGAGGAAACTGCAAGAAAAAATTTGGTTAAGAGTCCTGTTAACATGTGTATATATATACACACGTATTTTTACATATTTATGCATTTATATGTACAAATTTATTGCTGTTGTTTGTCTCTTAATATTGCATGGAATATTGAAACTTTGTGTTGATCAGATCATATTTTTTGGGCGGTTTCCACTTTTCAATGGTGAACGTGTTTGTGCTTGCCCAAGCCTATGAGATTCAAAGCTGATTGACTTTTCTTCTGCTTTGTTTTTTTTTTTGTTTTTTTCTTTTTTGGGTGGGAAATGCAACATTTTTGGACTAGCAACTTGCCTTGCCTTGAAATGGGTTGAGGAAAACGTCGCTAATTTTGGAGGGGACCCTAACAATGTGATGCTGAATGGGCACTATGGAGGTGAGGATTGGATTACCTTGCCCTCCTCCTCTTCCCCGAGTTTTTATCTAGTTTGGAACAGGAAAAGAGGCTTAAATCATATCACACCACCTTGCCTTTCCCCTCGTTTTCTCATGTTTTCCTCTTTTCCTCCTTTCCGCCTCCTTTCATCACTCCTCTCCTCCTTCTTTCGTCTTCAAATCCTACTATTTTTTTCCTTCCTTTCCCCCTCTTTTCCTCATTTGCCTTCCTTTTTCCCTTTTTTTTTCCTTTTCTCCTTTCCTTCCTTCTTTCCTCCTCCTCTTTTCCCCCCAATGTCCTCCCCCACCACTTCTCCTTTCTCCCTCCGTTGCCCTTCCCTTCCTCTATGTTCCATGCAGTTCTTACATTATGTATTTCTTATTGTTTTTTTTTGCCAGGTGCCCAATCTGTTGATTTTCACCAAGTCGCGCCTAGATCTGAAGGTCTTTTTTCTTCGGCCATCAGCCAAAGCCCAACGTGTTTCCGTCTCATAACGCTCGATCAAGTAAGTCCAAAAAATAATGTCAAATTCTCTGTACTATGGAACTTTAACATGAAGATCAGGCATTTAATGATTGTAACAAACTTCAACATTGTGTCACATTGTGCAAGAATTTATGAATGTAGGACATTTTTTGTCATTTGGGAACAGCGTTATTCTGAGTAAGTTAAGTTAGTGGATTTTCTTTGAAATAGTTCGAATTGGGGAATAGATTGACATTTGTGTTTTGGAATTCCTACATGCTCGTTCCTGTAGAGTGTTGGCCATTGAAGTATGAAACACCCATTTGTGCCCGTTTGGCTATGAAAAAAATAGCTAAAATACTGTCCACTTGTAAAAGAACGAAGGGTTTTGCAAAGGCACTGTCAAAAACGACAGAATCGATGAAGGGAAAACGAGGAAATCATTTTTCTAACTTTTTTTGGATTGAAGCTTAATGACATCCGAGACTATTTTTTCTTAGTATCTTATAATGACGCCTTAGTGAAATAGAGTATTCTACATATAACTTCCAAGTTACAATAATCAGAATACGCCAACTTAATTCAAAAGCGCGATTGGTAAACATTCTGAATTCATGGGAACAAAAGGAGGCAGCAATGCTAAACCTGAAAAACTACGTGGAGAGAAGCAAACAAAAAGGAAAAATTTGAATTATTCGAATATGGTGTTGCATATCGTATCGGAAGGATGTTCTATGTGCGAGTAATTTTTCCCTACCAACGTGCAGAGGTCGCAAACGGTCAACCGAAACCGTAACCGACCGTTAACCGACTGCCCTCGTCGGATCCGGAACGGATTCGGTTGCCAAATTTGGGGGGTCGGGCGGATTCGGGCGAGTGATTCACGAAAAAAAAAAAAAAAAAAATCGGTTACAGTCGGGTAAGCAAAAAACGAAAAAAAATGAAGATTTTGTACTGACAATACCCGGTCGGGCGTCGGGTACACAGATTTTGAAGAAAAAAAAAACAGTCGGTTTTGGTTATCTAAAATTTTGACTTCTGCGACCTCTGCCAACGTGTACTGTACTCCACCGTGTGTATCGCCATGAAAGCTAATGTTTTTTGTGCCACTTGAAACATCTTTTCTCCGTACACATTTGTTGGATTATGGACCTGACGGTTGCAATTGAAAGGCAAGATTTTCACCTTCCGACTGGTGGTTCCCACTTGAAAATCTGTCAATTTTGTACGGAGAAAAGATGCTTTAAGTGGCGAAAAAAATGTCAACACCAATAGCGATACACGGTGTACTTTGATGATTTTGAAAGAATGGCCGAAACGTCGATGTTCACTATATCGATGTTTGGCTTTTCGATATTCTGTCAACCTAACAATATGAAAATATCGATTTTGTTTGACGATATTACATCGGAAATATGCCAGTTTTGACGACGTAACGGTTGACGCCGTATGCCGCAAAACTCATTGCATAGCACATTGCCACGTGGCTGTTAGTTGTGAATCACTCTTGTTCACATGAGTGTCGTAACCAGTTGAAAATAACGCTGAAACTGCATAACTGGAAAACCACTACACGTGATAAGTCCATTCAAAATTCGTCGCGTTTAGTACCGTATGTACGGAAATATTTGAATTCCTGTCCAACGCTCCTTTCAAAAATATGGTTTGAATTTGCCGTTTAATTAGACGGCCGGCAAAATTGTTCACATTTTATATTTTTAGACACCTCGTACTCTCGAGAACTATTCCGTCTTCATCTCTCCCCTCTCTCATTCCCTCGCTGCAATTCTTTGCCCTAAAACACAATCCTATTCATCTCTCCCTTCTCTCCCATTCCCCTGCTGCTATTCTTCTCCCCTTTCTCATTCCCCCTTGGCCATCCGATGGCCATGGCGTCCCTGTGCCTCCCTCCGTTCTCTGGCTCCCCGGCTTCTCTCCTCGCTTTGCTCTCTCCGTCCAGCCGGCCGCCAGCTCTCCCTCCACACGTGCCACAAGCCAAGCC
>JBBHKE010001627.1:0-64124 GCA_037447655.1 Zygnema cylindricum
GGTGTGCATAAATTTTTTTGTGATAATCAGGCAGCAATCGCTATTTCTGCCAATCCTAAACATCATTTTAAAGCCAAACACATGGACATTAGACTCAGCTTTGTTAGAGAGAAAGTAGAAAACAAAATAATCAGTTTAGAGTACAGACCAGATAGTGAGATGGTAGCAGATATGATGACCAAACCTGTGCCTTCCCCTAAGCTAATTTTTTGCAAGGAGAAGTGCGGTCTGAAATTAAAGATTGACTAGAAAATAAGGGGAGTGTAGAAATTAATGGTACATTTTTAGTATTTTCTAGGTCTAAATAGAAATATAGAAAGAAGCCGAGGCAGTCTACCTCTAACTTCTCTCTCCAAACTCTCAAACTTGTCGCAGTCACTGAGAAATTGGAGAGGGAGCTAGAGCCATGGCTACCTAGGCTATCCAGAGGTTTACGGGAAATTTATATTAGTTAGGGTTTATTTATTTAAAAGGAATGTGCCGGCGACAGGAATTGATCCTTGTACCTACCGGCCGGCAGACTAGAAGTAGCCGGTAGCCTTAGCCGTTAACTCTAGGAATAACATTACGAAGTATATAATTTGATATTTATTTAAACACGTAAACGTACGATTAATCATTTAACTGTAATTGTTTACGGTATATATAGATCCAGTAATGTATAAGTACGGAATACGGTACGAGCAAGAAATCAATACCGCGCATTTATTTCTTAAGTGAAACGAATACAGCGCATGTATTTATTACAGCTACGATTAAATTCGATTCTAATCGGACAGCCGGAATTAGCGCCGAGATCGCGGAAAAAGATTCTGGCGGTTTGTGGCTATCGCCACATCGGATGACGCGTGGCGAAATTACATTGGATCGTGGAATCTCCAGAGATTATGGCACCGAATCCGGATATGACATGTGTCGACATTTAGGCCATGTTGTACACTGTCCGTACATAAAGTACACCGGCAGCTGTTCTTTTGCGTACGGAACTGTATTCTGATTGGTTCCGTACATCAGTAGATAGAGTTTGTGAGAGAGATAGGACTTAGAACAATTAGGAGATAGGACCCTCTCTCCGAGAGAGCTTCTGTACAAAAGGTCAACTTTGACCCTCCATAACTTACTGCTTAGGGGAGCAAATTCAGAGATTCTTTTCGCTATCGACTCAGGGGAGTCTTGTCTTTACAGGGGTGAAGTTGGTCAGAGTTTTTGTCTGCCAGGGTGGCATTTATTTTTTGGTGAAACACAAAGGGGTCAGGGTTATCCTCGAGGCTTCTAGGAAACTGTCCACTCTGAGGACTTATGGAGGTCTCAAAGTTTTATCACTGACGTCGACGTTGTCAAAAGTGAGCATGATGTCATAATTTACAAAACCCCAAGCGTCTACCATATCACAAAAAACTAGACGTCTACACCCGTCAAACGTCAAAATTTAGACAATTTTTGCAGTTGTTTACAACAGTCACAAATGTATCGACGTCTACAACCGTCACATTTGAAAGTTACGATCCATTTTCGAACATAAGAACACTGTACATATAATCTTCAAAAAACAAAGCAGGAATAATACGTTATGACTACATAAGAACGCACTCTCTTATTTATGACGCAAATAGAAAAACAAAAACAAAACTAGAAAGCATTGACTTTATAACGAAAAAAAAGGTTGTCGCCCTAAAACGTAAAACAAATCCACACTAAATGTCAACATTATACCTACCATTTATGTTCTTTGAGGGGCGAGAGGTAAAATTCTCACTACGAGACCATTAGTAGCCACCATGTTTTTTTAGATATCGTTTAAAGCTTGATACCGTTGAAGGGCAAAAAAAATACGTAGGCAATACAAAGTTTACATGGTAGTTGGCAGAGACTATCAAGTCATTCAACTCTAAGAGACAGTCGGGTGTAATCACGTATGAAGTCCTAAAAATAAGAGTCCAATATGCCAAATCTCTTCATATTTTTGTTATTAATTTCTCATCTCAGTCTCAATGCCCCGAGTTGCGTTGTTGTTGCATATCGAGCCACAACACCAATTTGGAATGCCACATATGTCGGAACATGGAATTCCAAAGGGTACGTGAGAACAGTTCAAATCGTTAAACCGTCCAAATTCCTTAGAAACCCCTAAAACGCTAAGGATGCTTAAAAAATCCTGAAATCACATGCTGTGAACTTTGGCATAATATTTATACAGATCTCGTACATTAATAGGCTGGACTTTATGTACCTCTTAAGAGGAATTCCCATAACACTAGATTAGACAGGAAAGAAAATGACTTTAGGGGATTATTATGGGTTATGGTACGGCCCCATGTATTTGTAACTTAGCGAACCTACTTTGTTTTTAAGCGCAGATTCGCCGGACCCGGATTTCAAGTGTCCCTATGTGTTTACTCGAAATTAATACTTAACGGTGTGACGATTGTATACGTCGACCTTTCTTGTAACAGCTGTCAGCGTCTACAATCTGTCTTGCCGAACCTTATTTATCGAAACTTTTTGAAGCGTCCTAAAATCGTAATTTTTGAAACTATTTGGTATGTCACATGTCTTTGCGTGACATCGTAGACGTACAGCCTTGCGACCATGGCTTTACAACATGTCTGTGCGTAAACCTCTCATATCCGGCCGCTATGAATGACAGATATAATTCTTTAGGCCCCTTCAATTTTTATTTTTTTCTCGCAATTGTTGTATTTTTTCCAACGTGACTTATTTCGCGCAAGTGCGGGGCCGCCCTTAGCATTGTGCCTTCCTCCATTGGTGTCGCGAATTAACGTTTGGAGTGAAAGAGAGGCAATGTGAGCAAGGTGAGAGAAGCGACTTTTATTTGTTTCGCACGTTTGTTGTATTTTTCTCAACGTGACTTGTTTCGCGCAAGTGCAAGGCCGCCCTTAGCATTTTGCCTTCCTCCATTAGTGTCGAGAAGTAACGTTTGGAGTGAAAGATAGGCAATGCGAGCAAAGTGAGAGAGGCTCGAGTTGCAATGGCGCCTTCACGAATTTTTCACCTCTCCGTGAAATGGCACTGCGACCTCCCTACCCCTGCAAAAAAAAAACGTAAAAGATGCAAACGGACAAAAACGAACAGCCATGTACTTAGGGTGTGTTCCCATTTGTTAAAGTAAGGGTTTGTTCTTGTCTTTTTCGTCCAAAACAGATCATGCAACGAGAAAAACTTATATCGTACAAGAAAAATGTAAAAACCAAAGTACAATTTGTGTCATCTTGAAACTTAACATGTACTCGGGCTTGTAGTCTTTCACTTTTCGAGCCACTGCCACTTCATTCCAACTCATCTTCAAATTTTTCCTAAAAGCAACTTGCGAGTCAATTATATTTAAAGCAACGGTTGAACCAAAAATATGATAATGTTTTTGCACGTGTTGATTTTTTTTTAAATTTCCAACACGAGGAGTAAAACAAAAAAAAACGTTTTCCGTACCCAACCTGTACGTACTTCTTTACGTACAACGGCTGTGGAGGGGTCTCGAGCAACAGATGTCATTTTGCTAAGGTAAAGTCTACAAAGGCGCCTCTCTCCCTCATCCTCTCACCACCATCGATTTTATCTCTCAACATTTATAATAAACACAACAATATTAATATTGTAACAGGATTTCCTACCTCTCAAAAATCTCATTTCTACAACCAATTTCAACCACACATTCCACACATTGGAAAATACACCTCCACATTGGAAAGCACTCACATAAGGATAAACTTTAAATTAGAAGATGTTTTTGTCCAAATAACATTAGCCTAGTTTATTGACCTCGGGGCTCAGCCTTCTTTTAAAGTGTTTTCCACTACTCTCCACTTTTAATAATTCTATCTCTTAACTACTAAAACACTACTTAGGTAGCAAGAGATTTCAGTGCAAAAATGCCATTGCTCCAATTTGGTTTTTATCGCTCAAGATCAAGATCGGTCATAATTTCCACAAACTTTTCCCCAAATGAAAATATGTATACTATTCTCATAGACTTCACTATTTATCCATCATCGCCCTGGACTAGCCAGGCCAGAGTCAACGCCCATTCTACAGGTTTTACCTGGGCCAATCATTGATCAGCAAGAACTCAGACTAACTAATGCAAAAACGTGTGAAATCTCTTACTAACTACGTAGCATTTACCAACCAATCAAACGCTACATTTCACTACATAACATTTACGTGAAAAAATGCGCGCCAAGCGAAACGCGATTTCGCACGAACGTGCGTCACAAATTTCGCACGTGAAATACCTACGAAATTCCATTAAGTGAAAATGACGTTTCATAGTAGAAATTGTACAAAATGAATCATCGTGCGCACAAAACAACTAAATGTTTCATTAGTACTTTATGAAACATACATGCGAAATTTTGGTACCAATTTGACTCTTAACCCGTTTCAATGATACCCACTTGTTAGTTTGACCCCGGGCTGTCACCTAAATACACACATCGCTATATCTTTTGAATTAAAACTCCAAATATGGCGATTTTTTCGGGAACGTCTACCGAATTCATAACTTTATATTCGTAACCCTTGAATACCCATTTACAACCAAGTTTGATCCACTATTACTATTACATCATCCCCTCGGTATTTTTAACTTACCTCAGTTAAAACACATTTCATATTCAAGACAGGACTTTTATATTATTATCCCTTGAATACCTTTGTAAACACTCAGAAATTTTATGCTCTAAAGTCAACTCATCTTGTGGCCTTCCTAGATAATGTATTGCGGACCTTGAACCGTTGACCAACCCAATCTATTACCCATCGGTGGACTTTAGGTTCTACAATTATTGAGGGATCCAATTCCAATTTTCTTTTAGTTGGTCGAAGATTTGTTGGTTTTAACTGGCTGATGTGTATCACTGGATGGATTTTTGTTGAAGGCGGAAAGTTGAATTTGGCAGCAACTGACAATATCATCTCGTTAACATAAATGGTCCAATGTACTCAAGAGCAAATTTCCCCGTAGGATAATTCAAAAATAAAATCTTTTACAGCAACGTCAGATGTATTTATGTCAGTTACAATCACATTTTTGTTTTTAAAGATTTTCAGTCGTGTCTGATTGAGGAACAACATCAATGTTAGTGTTTTCTCCCGCCCTTTCATCAATAACTGCCTCAGTTACCAATAACAAGAAAGCATGATTGGTTTTATCTTTTAAATGTTTTTTAAATTGTTTAGCAGAAATCAAACCTTCCACTCCCAATTTGGTTTTGTTATATATATGATTCTTATGCAACTTCTTCGAAAGTAATGCTTGCAAAACCTTCCAACCGTTCTCAGACTTCACTCTCAAAGTGTTAGTTTCCCAATTAATTTGAGGGTTATGTTCTGTTAACCAGGGCTTTCCCAATATTACCTCCTCACTACCCAAATTCATTATTTCACACACAACTTTCATTTTATGACATTGGATATCAACTTCTATTTTGTATCTTTGTAAATCTAATGTGGATTTATTACCAGTTGGCACTTGAACATGCAAAGGTTTTTCCCTTATGACTATAGGAATTTTATTTTCCTCGACAAACTTATGTGAAATAAAATTATGGGTAGCATTTGAATCTACCATAACTCTCAATGGTTTCCCTTCCACCAAAGACTTTAATCTGATCAAACTGTGTATGGTGACTTCGTTACTTAACTGTCCCAACATACGTCTGTTGCTAAGAGTTTCATCAGAAGGATTGTTCAAACAATGGAGTGTACATTATCATAAATCCAGTTATCCTAGCTTTCCATTTTTACCTAGCCCTCCATATTTAACTCTTAAAATTCTGGATCTGGTCGACTCAACTGGGGACTTTAAGCTAGTCTTTTCCGTTTCCCACCTGTTAGCTTTCTTTTCAACTAGTTATACTGCAATATCTTCTTCAAGACTTTCATTGACATCAACTCTTTTAAGAGATCCTTTATTTGTACAATCATTAGCGTAATGATCTACACCTCCGCATTTAAAACAAGTGACTTTTTTTTTCAGTTTTGTGCACTCTCGCTGAAATGTCCCTCCTTTCCACGGTTATAACAGTTATTTTTTTCCAGTTGTGCACACTCAAATGCAGTATGATTTCTTTTTCTAACAGATAGTGCATGTGGGAATGCTAAGATTGGGTTTCTTAGCATTAATACTTGGTTTAATATTCTTAATATATCCCTCTCTATTGTTAAATTTGTGTCATGCACTAACACTCTGTCCACCTCTCTGATTTCCCCGAAAAGTAACATTTCTCTTACAACTCTTACCCTTTTGGTTATTAACATCATTTCTAGTGTAAATTCAATTAATTGGCTCATTTAATTTATAATTTGAAACATTCTGATTTTCTTTAACATCTGTCAATTCACTCTTCAATTCAGAAATTGTTTCATCAACAACAACAACATAGTTATTAAATCTTTTGACCAATATCACAATACGTTTCTTCTAAACATTCAAAGCATTTTCCATTTCACGTTTCCATGCAAAATTTGACATTAACACACAATGAAATCAAACAAAAAGAATGGTGGAATATAATTTCCTAATGAAAATTGCGGCAGATTTGAAAACCTCAAATTGCTCTAATCCAAGACTCTTTCTCCCAAACAAATCATTTGAAAAAAATATCAAAATATGAGATTTCAGTAAAACATTGAAAGTAAGTTAATGCAAATTCAGTTTTTCCATTTCTCAAACATTGAAACAGAAAAGTAAGAATTTCCCCACAAATTTTGCAACATCAAAATTGAAAGCTCTCAAAAGTAAGATTTAACCACAAATTGAACAACAAAATTGAAAACAATCAAAGGTAACAATTTAGGGTTTAAAAAGTATTGAGTCATTTTTTGACTCCTTTGCTCTTGAAGAAGTAAAGTACTTTACTTTCTTTCTCCTCCATTAGCAAATTTCCCATTTTCCACTATATCAGGATCTTTTATGCTCTAATCCTGACATCCTCACCCTTCATGGCTTCAAGCCTTCCCTCTACACATGATTCATTGCTAGGAGAAGGCAAGTTTGTTTGGCCTCTAGGTAATTGGAGTGAGCTTCAACGATGGCTACATTGCCCACCCTGGCTGAGTCCTTAGGATCTAAGCACGCCCCACGTCTAACTAGCGGCCGCCAGCAGTGTGGTCACTTAGTTTCCCTCCTATCCCCCACCACTCACACATATTGTGGTTCCACTGATACAAGTCAGAGCACCCTCACCGTTCACGACATTCGATTTTCGGGTAAGCAAGCTTCTCACTGGTTTCTAACAAAAGCTGCGATACTATATGTAACAGGATTTCCTACCTCTCATAAAATCTCATTACTACAACTAATTTCAACCACACATTCCACACATTGGAAAATACACATCCACATTGGAAAGCACTCACATAAGGATAAACTTTAAATTAGAAGATGCTTTTGTCCACATAACATTAGCTTGGTCTATTGCCGTAGTGGCTCAACCCTTCTTTTAAAGTGTTTTCCACTACTCTTCACTCTTAATAATTCTTTTTTTTAAGTACTAAAACACTACTTAGGTAGTAAGAGATTTTAGTGCAAAAATGTCATTGCTCCAATTTGGTTTTAATCGCTCAAAATCAAGATCGGTCATAATTTCCACAAACTTTTCCCCAAAGGGAAATATATCTACTATTCTCTTAGACTTCACTATTTATCCATCATCGCCTTGGACTAGCCAGGCCAGAGTCAACGCTCCGTTCAACAGGTTTTACTTGGGCTAATCATTGATTAGCAAAGACTCAACCTGACCCATGCAAAAACGTGCGAAATCTCTTACTAACTACTTAGCATTTACCAACCAATCAAACGCTACGTTTCACTACATAATATTTACGTGCAAAAGTGCCCGCCAAACGAAACGCGACTTCGCACGAACGTGCGTCGCAAATTTCGTACGCGAAATTACCTACAAAATTCCACTAAGTGAAAGTGACGTTTCGTACTACAAATTGTACGAAAAAACCATCGTGCGCACTAAACAACTAAATGTTTCATTAGTACTTTATGAAACGTACACGCAAAATTTCGGTACTAATTTGACCCTTAACCCGTTTCAATGATACCCACTTGTTAGTTTGACCCCGGGCTGTCACCTGAATACCCACATCGCTATATTTTTTGAATTAAAACTCCAAATCATGTGATTCTTCCGAGAACGTCTACCAAATTCATAACTTTATATTCCTAACCCTTAATTACCCATTTACAACCAAGTTCGATTCACTAATATTGTTACAAGTATGCAATGAAAGATCTTTGGTAATTGATTCTTTTTACTACCTTTGGGCATATTTCCACGAAAAGTCGAGTGAGAAAAATTGGAAAAATGAAATTTTGGAGATCATGGTCAAAAGTTCTTCAATTAGTGACGTTGACGTTTTCAAAAGTGAGCATGATGTCATAATGTCACAAAACCCCAAGCATCTACCATATCACAAAAAACTAAACATCTACAACTGTCGTTGTTTTGTAAACGTCAAAATTTGCCGCGATTTTTGCAATTATCTACAACCGTCACAAATGTATCGACATCTACAATTGTCACATTGTAAAGTAACGATTTATTTTCGAACATAGAAACACTGTACGTATAATCTTCACTAAAAAACAAAGTAGGAATACTACGTTACAATTAGATAAGAACACACTCTCGTTATTTATGTTGCAAATAAAAAAACAAGAAATGAACCGAAAAGCATAGACTTTATAATTAAAAAAAGGTTGTCGCCTTAAAACGTAAAACAAATCCACACTAAATGTCAAAATTATACATACCATTTATGTCTTCCGAGGGGCGGGAGGTAAAATTCTCACTTCGAGACCATCATTAGCCACCATGTTTTTTAGATATTGTTTAAAACTTGATGCCGTTGAAGGCAAAAAAGATACATAGGCAATACAAAGCTAACATGGGAGTTGGCGGAGGCTATGAAGTCTTTCGACTCTAAGAGAAAATCGGGTGTAATCACGCATAAAGTCCTAAAAATAAGATTCCAATGTGCCGAATCTCTTTATTTTTTTTGTTTATAAGTTTTCATCTCGGTCTCGGTGCCCCAAGTCGCGTTATTGTTGCATCTCGAGCCATAACACCAATTTGCAATGCCACATATGTCAGAACATGGAATTCCAAAGGGTTCGTGAGAACCACGCCACCCAACGTTTTGTTAGTTTTGTGCACAATCAAAATGACCACGCGAGGGCCTCGTATACCTCTAGGTTGAGAATGTGGAGGAAGTATGTGTGGCACTTTATAATAAAGTGTGTTTTTTTCTTCACTACACACTAAAGCAATTGTATCTCAAACCATATCATGAGATGTGGTGCGAAACACACCTTGTGAGTAGCGGAACAAATGAATGTCCTGCACATTTACAGAGTGACCACAAATGCAACGAGGCTTGCCTATGAGCGAAGGTTGCGGTATGTTGAGACGTAAAAAAATGCAAAGTCAAATCTAGAAGTAGATAAGCGGAATGAGGCGTAAAGTTGGAGAAGCAACGAGCTAATCCCCAAGCCTTAACCCGGAACAAGGGTGAACTTGAGTCGGCGCTTCGTCGGTAGGCAACCTCAAAAAGGTTTTTACATTCGGCGATGACGACTTCATTGCCGACAAGTGGCTGCACCCATGAGTGGTTGTTGTTGATTAGGGAAGACAATGGAGACCTTCATCTTGGGTCTAGACCATAAAAGTGAACGAGTAGACAATAATTACTGTTAAAATGGCAATGAGCCGTCGTTGGCGGTAGATAATCCTCATCCCCTATTGCGAAATGCTTGAATGATTATCCCATACAAAATCCTCACCACTAAAACCACGTTGTTTTCATTCATTAAGTAGGTATGCTTAAAAAGAAACGATACTAAATAGCAGACAAAAATTCCTAAAATCTAATCGCCTCGGAGTTCTAATGATACAACTCAGTTTCAAACGGCTACCTGTAAGGGTGCGTCTCCGTGTACTTGAAACTTAGAGAATTTACTTTGTTTTTTAGCGCAGATCCGACCGACCCAGATTTCGGGTGTCCCTATGTACCGAACGAAGTTTTCACTTAAGGGTGTGACGATTGTATACGTCGACAATGCCCGTGACGGCTATCAACAGTGTACAATCTGTGATGACGCACGTTATTTTTTGTAACTGCTAGTGACGTCGCATGACTTTTCGTGACATTGTACCGCCATCCTCCCTGGGCCGTTTCACGGTTAAAGAAGATGCACTTTGCCTTTGCGTCTCTTGTCCCCTCGACGTGAAATGGCATCGGATCTTGAGACCCCTGGCAAAATAAAATCCGTAACATTTGCAAACGGATAAATCCAAACAAATTGTGTACTTTGCTTTGTTGTACATGAACGCAAACGGACAACACATAGCGGATCGTGCACTTTTCGTCGTCGCTTGAATTCTTTTGTTTTTTTTTTACACGTGCGACTACGTGTTTCTATTTGTTTTTCGAAATTCTCTGTTTTAAAACACATATTCCCTGTGTTTTAAAGAAAAGTATGAAGATGACGTTTTTTGGCGTGGCCGTGGGTCGAAGAACACAAAACGACAACATGTTGTACATCTTAAATTCGATGATGACGCAAAATGTACTTCTCATTTTTTCTATTTTTTTGTACGGTTGAAACTTACGTGGTACGGCTCTAAGTTTTACACGAAAACGACAGAAAAAACCCTTACTTAGGCACATGGAGACGCACCCTAATTAATATCATACTGCTGAACCTTGGGACCCGAATAAATACTGAATTGTCAACCAATCAAATTTCACTGCTGATACTCTACATCACAGTGAACCTCGTAATTCGTACAGCTTTCTGTATGATTGTACTGCGAATAGCGAGCATATACCGCAAAGTGGACAAATCGTCGAATCAGTAAATGGCATATTCGTTCATCCATACGCATCCATAAAACCATGATTAGGTTTTCGACTTCTCATGTAAGTGTGTGATTAATTTTTAGGGCGAAGCTACAGTACAGTATTGTCTTTAGAGTTGACTTTAGACTTTAGAGTCAAGATATTTTAGGTTACACGTGTTTTGAGAGACATTCTTGTGCATATTTTCTTCCTTGCATCCAGAGGCTCTACACATCGCCTCCGCAATAATATTTATAACTTCTTCTATGCCAATCATTAAGCCGGGAGAGAAACTATTAAAAAATATTACTCAAATAATTACAGCCATCGATCTCTACACGTTTTGCTTTCTGCTTCATAGTTAGACACTTGAGAGTGTCCTTTCCATTTTCGTTCGTCGGATTTTGAATTTTGTTGCCAAGCGCAAAGCAGGTGATATGCTCTGTTATTGTTGCTGGTTTATGTATCTAGATTCCTTAAATGTCAATGTGTTATAACAATGTGCTCACTAGAAAGTTTTTTTTTTTTCACCTCTTCAGAAAACTATTTTTTCAGGTAAAGTTTTTATGGCGAAATGTATATCTCTTCTATTTTCATAAATGCTTTTTTCCCGTCAGATTAAAATGTTTATCAGTCTTTTCATCAAACTCACATTCCTGAAAATCAATCTTATAAACTCTATCACATTCACAGATTCCCACTTATATATATGTTGAGACATGCATTTATTTTTTATTTGACCATTTACGCTGACACTTTTCGTTGTACCCTTCTCTCTCTGTCGCCCTCCTTCCTCCCATCCCTCCCTCCCTACGTCCTTCGCTCTCTCCCTCCCACCCTCCCTTCCCTCCCTCCCTCCCTCCCTCCCTCCCTCCCTCCCTCCCTCCCTCCCTCCCTCCCTCCCTCCCTCCCTCCCTCCCTCCCTCCCATCCTCCTCCCCCCGTTTCCCTCACACCCTCTCCATGATATTCTGCAGACATGGCAGCAATCAGCAGCAGCTGACATCAACTGACAGGAATAATTCACATCAATAGTTGACATCAGTTGTCATTAGTTCAAAAACAGCCCAGCTTCAATTCTCTAATTAGGCAGCTCTAAGCATATCAGCAATAAATTTATTGTTTAAAGACCTCAAGAAGTCCTCTTAGTCCAAAAGAGTATGCAGGACAAGGATTCTCTGGAGAAGCCATTAGGTCAATTAAGGCCATCCATTGGAGGCCATTCAGCTCCTCCTTCCAATTTAGCATCTGTCTCAGCCTCAACAGATTCCGAAAACCCGTCCTCTTTACGTTTGATGGGCCATGAAGCCACTCTAAAACCTCTAAGTTGGCGAAACTTTTGCCGGAACCGATGGCTTGTTCTCGCCGCGTCCTCGTGGATGGAGGCGAGTGCTGGGACAGGTTATATGTTTGGAATGTATTCTCAAAGTTTCAAAACGACACTCGGGTATAACCAAAAGATGGTGGATGGAGTTGGAATGGCGAAGGATATTGGTGGAAACGTAGGAATAACTTCCGGATTTGTGGGAGATTATTGCCCATGTTGGGTTGTGCTTCTTATTGGAGCTATACAAAATACATTCGGGTACGGAATGCTTTGGCTCGCACTCACCGGTCGGATACCTAATCCCACTTTTTGGCAAATGTGTTTCTACATCTGTATTGGAACCAATGGAGCCACATTTTTCAATACCGCAGCAATGGTTACTTCTGTTAAAAATTTTCCTTCAAACCGTGGACCAGTTGTCGGCTTGTTGAAGGTGAGTTCTTAAGCAAGCTGGTATTATTGCGACAGAATTATAGATTTTTATTTGGAAGTCAATAATGGTTCCAAGACAGCCGACGTGAGTTGCGATAGTTCTGACAGACAATTAGTGAAAACTTGCAAATTGGAACATGTAAGTCTTTGGACCGTTTCTGTAGTCATCAAATATAGCAATGTAGAGATCGAGAAAATGTTATAACCGTCAATTAAAACTGGCTCATGTAACTGACTTGCTAGTATAATAAGTGTTATCATTAACACTTTTTTGTTTCGTGTTCATTATGTGGCTGTAGCATAAGTTTGGCAACTACAAGTTCTTGGCATTGACCTGCAAATATATCAGTCTAAACCATAGATAAAATGTGTGAAAGCAATTGGAAACGCTATATGCTGTTACACCGTGCTATACGCTTAATATACAGCGTACTACGCATACGTTTATAGTATGGGGTCGCCGCATATAACTTTTTCAATTGCTGTCACATGTTTAATCAATTATCTAAACGGCCGAATTTACAGCTGCGAAGTGATTGTGTGACAGTGTTTGAACGTGTATGTCTTTTAAATATAAACAAACGCAGGTTTGATTTATATTCTCCTTTCTCTATTATAATCTGTACACCAAAAACCGTTTTTTTAAGGTTTTGATGTCCAGCCTAAATACTATCTTTCCGATAGTCATGTGACACCCCGAATCGATTTTTTGAAATGTAAATTATCACGATATGTAAACAATATTTTGTACAGTTCAGGACTAGACAGCCGAAGTTTGCAACATCAGATTTGTCGTAGTTTAGGGTCCCGTATGATTTTGTATAAGGACCTCATATTTTAGAGCTGTATGGAAGTATGTATAGTACTACAGTACATATATTCAAATACAGATTTACGTTTCAGTCGTAAGAAGCTAAGAATATACAGTAAACTATGTTGTATGCACAGTACACCATAATGTATCATATATGAGATATGTATCGGCAATAAGCATGTGCTCATCACCACCCAATGTACCGGGCCTCTTTGCTGTTCGATAATTAGCAATAGTGAATATTATACATATCGCGATAATTTAAAGCCCGATACACAACAGTACTAAATACTGCGAGAGGTGTAGCTCGAGGGGGCTATGAAAGGAGTCTGTAAAATTTAAAATGAAAGTGAATTGTGAATTAGTGGAATGGCAAAGTAGGCTGATCTATTTAGGCCTCCAATGCTTGCGTTGAGGCTGATGAGGCACAGAGCAAGTGTGTTTGGACACAATTAATCCCATGAGGTTTTTCATTTGTGGAAACATGCAAAGGGATCCAGCATAAGGTCTTGATAGCCTACGAGCGTCTTAATCACTTCTTGGCATTTTAAACATACTAGAGTGAAGTACTAGAGCGAAGTACTAGCGTGACAAACATACTAGAGTCATAACGAAAATGACAAACATCTATAACGTGAAGTTCATGTGACACCCGACCACAATGAGCTTCAGAACAGGCCGAGTATAATTTATTGGCTGATTCAAATACAAAGATGACCATTTACATCGGGATATCAAACCTGAAATGAATCTCCCATGCGTCATTAAGTGTACCAAACATTGTTGGACATCTCACAATATTATGAGTTTCTGATCCTGCATGTAAAGGTAAACTTTCAAGCATCTAATTGCTAAGGCTCCGCTCCACACATGTCTGTGTGCAGGGGTATATTGGACTAAGTGGAGCAATCTTTACACAATTGTACCTTGCACTTTACGCTCCTGATAAGGATGCATTTTTGTTAATGGCCTCATGGCTCCCTTCATTAGTAGCGTTTCTTGTCATGCCATTGATTCACCCTTTGCCTCCAATAGAGGAGCCCGGCGAACGTAATAATCTTTTACTGGTTCTTTCTGCTGGTATCAGTCTGGCATTTTACCTGCTCGGTGCCAGTCTTTTGGATGAAGCGTTTGTTATGGGGAACTCTGTCAGTTTTGCCGTTTCCATTGGAGCCCTCATAATTCTTTTTGTACCTGCGATTATTGCATTCAAACCAGGATCGGAAAAGGCCGGTGGTGGACCAGACAGTTTGACAACGCCACTTATCCGGTCAGAAGAAGGTCCGGACCGCAGTTCCATGTCAACACTAACGGGACCATTGTCGAAACGGAGGTCAATAGATGTGTCGCCTGTTGGAGTGCCACTTGGCACCGATTTAGCGATACCAAGTGGACTCAAGATGAGACCGAGACCCGGTCACGCCCATCAAATTTTAACAGCATCAGAGGAGTCAGAGGAACAATTGTTGGACGAAGAAAAACGAGCGAATTTTATGCCGGGAGATCGTCCCCATGTTGGACGGCCAAGGAGAGGAGAGGACCATAATTTGTTACAGGCTCTGGTTTCCCTCGACTTTTGGCTCATATATGTTTCTATGACACTGGCCTCTGGATCGGGACTCACGGCAATCAACAACTTGGGGCAGATCGGAAGGTCTTTGGGCTACGACCAAAACGCGATTGGTGTGTTTGTATCACTCATGAGTATTTGGAACTTTTTGGGACGTGTCGGTGGTGGTTTCATTTCCGAAAGTTTTGTTCGAAGTAAAGGAGCCCCCAGGCCCCTTTTCATGGTTATTACTCAACTGGCTATGGCAGTCGGTCATCTCGCCTTTGCTACTGCCTTCCCCGGTTCTCTTTATGTCGCATCGGTTATAGTTGGTCTCACTTATGGGGCGCAATGGGGCATAATGCCCGCCGTGGCTTCTGAAGTTTTCGGTTTGCGGTATTTCAGTACTATGTATAACTGGTTGACCATCACAAACCCGACAGGTTCCTATCTTCTTTCGGTGTGTATTGCGGGTTATCTCTACGACATCGAAGCAGAAAAAGATCAGAAAATGGCACCTCCTACGAGCTTACCTCCACCTCCCGACGAATCAAAAGCGTTACTTTGCAACGGAGCTCATTGCTTTCGAGTTACGTTTATCATTATGGCTTGTGCCTGTGTGATTGCGTCTCTCGCGTCGTTGACTTTGACTTTACTTAGTAGGAGTTACTATGCTTCTGAGTTTAATAGACGGCAACAAGCGTCACAACGGGACAACAAGTTCTCGGAAATTCAAGAACGATAATATGGCGCTTTGTTGGATTAACTGGTTTTTTTTTGTCCTTCTTTTTACCGAATTAATTTGTATGCAATAGTAACGATGGATATATGGAATAAGTACAAGGAAGCTGTGATATTTGAGCCACTATATGATGCGTGAGTTTGCCGTTGAGTATGATTGTTGGGGAATTCAAATAGATGATTAAATAAGGAAGGAGATGGTTCGTAAAAATTCAAGGTTTTATTGAATTCTTTTTAATCTGTCTTTTTTGAGATTAGAGTGTCTCCAAATATGTTTGAAATTCAAATCAGTCTTGTGATTTTACTAAATACGTTGCATAAGACAGTTACAATGTCTAACATTATTATGTCACAAACTCCTTCCTAAAGCCAATGTACAATATAATTTGTAATTATTATGTTCATGTGGTATTCTCGATGCTGGTTCATGAATGCGTGGTAGTTCTTCTGTGCTCTGTTACAATCTTGGAGTGGTATAGCCTTTTTGTTCAGCGTCCCATTGTGTTTTTTATGGCTTCATGTTAGTCAATCTTACTTTAGAGCTTGTTCTAATTACACGGTATTTCTAGCAGCGTAAATCTGCACAAGGATTATGTCAATTCACATGGTGTGCCACATAGTTGCACACTCACATCGTAAATTTTTGTTATAGTAGACATACTTTACAGACTTATCTTGGTTTTTAAGTAAAGAAAGATAAATTGACTAGGGAAGTTGATACTGTATCTTCAGAGGAATGACATGTTTCCATAATATTGCACCAACATAATTGTATGACCCTCACAATTACTTTTTTGTCGGACTCAAAACACAAAGCACATGGAATTAAGAGGTAAAGGAAAACCTGAAGTAAATGTTGAACTGCAGATGAAATAGTGAACAAAATTTTCCCTCGGATTGTAAAAGACACACAAAGAAAAAACCAGACCAAACCGGACCTCAGGCCAGACCAGACCCAAGACCTCAGACCAGACCTCTAATCAGACCTCAGGCCAGACCAGACCAGTCAGACCATGCCAGGTCAGACCTCTAATCGCCAGTTGAACTATTTTGGCCAAGCTACAGAAAATTTGATACAAAACTGGAAGCAAGCAAGCAGTTGTTTATCGAAACCTAACTAGAAATTCGCCTGAATGAATGCGTGAAGCAAATGGTAGAATGGTAGTTTACACGCATCAGTATGATTTGAAATTTGTCCGACCAATACATTCTCCAAACCCTGGTTCACCAAAACGAAAAGGAAGATTTTTTTTTTATCAAACAACATACTGTGGATATTTCTTCTAAAAAGCCTCTTTTTCCCCTTCTGGACTATCTGAAGAGAATCGCAAGCTTATCGTTTTGTACTTATCAATAAGTCTCAAATAAGTTATGTTGTACATCTTGAATAAGTGCCACGCAGCCTTTTTATACATATTGATGTGGCAATACACAAGTATTTGCCACGTTTGAGCAGAAAAATGAAGTAAACAACTTTTTTATTCATAAAAAAGCTCGAAGGTGAGCGAAAAGTCAAAAACGCCGTCTATCATTAAAATTTCAGCGACGCTAATTGCTGTTCAACTCGTTTATATGCTTTCTAATCCTGGATTTGCTGAATAAACCTGGCAGTTTGGCCAAGGAAAATGGTTCATATAAAATGCATTTTTTGTGAGGAAAACGGTCAACAAAGTTGGCGTGGATCAGCATTAATACCATAATCTTGTAACTTTAATATGAGAACTTGGTTCTGTATTAGCTGTAATAACACTACTCGTTCTGCGCTTTTTATGCCTTTCCTGGACAAAAATTAGCGAATTCTTTTTGTGGTTCACAATTTTCCATGTCATTCGAATCGGAAACATAACTTTTAACACTAGAATAGTCCTCATAGTAATTATGTTTTTGATTATAATAACTATTCACGGCAAACACACGCTAATAAGTTGGTGATTTGAGTACACGGTTTATAATATTAGGATTAATATCTTTATTCATATGTTTTAATTTATAATATTTATTTGTACGGTGATTTGTCATATTAAACTATATAACATCCACACAACTGTCCCTTCTGTATTCACAACAACAACCGCAGCCTTATCAACTGACTAACGATTACCAAACCAAAAAAGAAAAAAAAAACAAATAAAAGAGGATGGGAAGAGAGGAGACAGTAACAAAAAAAATGAAACCCGAAAGTTATTGGCTTATTGCTTCTCAATATTTGCTTTTTTTAGCTTCGGCGTTTGCTCCTGGAAAAGTTCTCAGATTGCATTTGGAATCGGTATTCAGTACAGTACACCTTGAATCGCTATTTAGTGTTAATGTTTTTTTCGTCTCTTAAAACATCTTTTCTCCCTACACACATGTCGGAATATGGATCTGACGGCTGCGATTGAGAGGAAAGATTCTCAGCTTCCAATGGGCGGTCACAAATTGAATCGGACACGTGTGTACGGAAAAATGATGTTTTAAGTGGCGAAAATATAATTAACACTCGTAGCGATACACGGTGTAGTGTTGCGTCTCCAATAGGAACTGCCGATTTTCAGTTGCCGCCAGATGGTCAAAGTCGTACTATTTGGTAAGGGCTGGCAATATTTATAGTACACGGCTTTTTTTTCTGATATTTTAGGTTTTAACTTTTAAGCCTTACAGAACCCCTCCTTATTTAGATGTTTGGAATGACCCCCATAAAGATAAAATTATTACTCATGAGAAAAAGCAGTAAGGTCATTGGACCATTTAAGAGGCTTAAAATTTAAAGTACGGTAAATGAGACAACGCTTTGTCGGCTTGTGTCGCATTTTTTATGTTACGACTACGCGCGTAGTTTACTTTTACGATATCGCGTGGGAATTAAGTACAGTACCGCATATTGGTTCCCAAGATATATCGTATTGTAGGTCTAGATGAGTTGTCGTCGTTTGGTAAAAAAATATCACCTTAATTGCAAAACGTGCGATGGAAAGACCATCTGGGTACAAATGGGGTATAACCAAAAAAGACATTTAGTTATTTAGGGTGCGTCTCCATGTGCCAAAGTAAAGGTTTTTCGCTGTCGTTTTCTTGTAAAACTTAGAGCCGTACCGCGTAATTTTCAACCGTACAAAAAAATAGAAAAAAGGAGAAGTACATTTTGCGTCATCGTCAAATTTAGGATGTCCTACATGTTGTCGTTTTGTGTTCTTCAACCCACGGCCACGCCAAAAAACGTCAACTTCAAACTTTTAACAAAGTATTTTTTCTTAACAAATAGGACCACGTAGCACGTGTATTTTTTTTTCAAAAATCCCAAACGAATTCAACCGACGAATAAATTACATTCTGTTTTGTCCGTTTGCGTTCAATGCGACAATGAAAAGTACATTATTTGTTTTATTTTGTCCGTTTGCGTCCGTTACGGTTTTTTTTTATTGCAGGGGTCTCAAGATTTCGATGCCATTTCACACCGACCGGGAAGGAGACGCAAAGGCAAAGCGCATCTCCAATGAAACCGCACAGGCTCGAAGGCGTTACGTCTACAATGTCACGGAAAGTCATGCGACGTCACAAGCAGTAACGAAAAATAACGTTTGTCATCACAGATTGTAGACGTTGACAACGGTCACGAGCATTGTCAACGCATACAATCGTCAAACCACTGAGTAACAATTTCGTTGTTAAATATAGGGGGACACTTAAAAATCCCGGTCCGCCGGTCTGCGCTTAAAGCAAAGTAAGGTCGCTAATTTTAAAGTACACAGAGACGCATCCTTAAAGACTACAAGAGTCAAAAGAATAGGCAAAGTGAAAGAGACAAAAAGGAAAAGCAATGCAATTATGCAAACTAAAACAGGCAAGCCACCAAACCAATACCAACTGCCAAAGATGACGACAGGCGCCACAAAAAGTGAAAAAACCTACAGGAGAATAGGAGATCAAGCTAAATAAAAGAAAACAGTCAGTCGGTCCCGGAACATTCGTACTAAACGTACAAGAGTAATACCATCTTTCAGAGCGAAGCGACAAAAAGATTATGTGCGATTTGATGTTGAGTATCGCACTAAAAATAAATTGCGCTTCTCGTACAATTTCGTGTTAGGACGCGTGCCCATGTAACCGAAACTTTGAAACATTACTTTGGAATTTAGCGCAGATTTTACGACGTACTTTTCAAAGTGTTCTTATGTGATTCATTACTTGCGCTTTCATTACTTCAATTTTGTGACAAGAATGCGAGGCTGCGTGAGAGAGGCGGCGTGTGCGACTTGCTGGGGCGCCCTCAGAGATTTCTAACGATTTCGTCAAATGGTATCGGATTTTTTAGACCCCTGGAATGGAAAATTTTGTACCAAACGAAACGCGACAAAACACAACAAATTGTGTACTTTGATGGACGCAAACGGACAAAATATAACTAATAGTGTACCTTTCGCCGTCGCTATAATTATTTTGAAATTTTTGTAAAAAACTGTACATGTGCGAATACGTGTTCCTATTTGTTTCTGAAAAATACTTTGTTTTAAAACACATCGGCCCTGTATTTTAAATAAAAGTTTGAAGATGACGTTTTTTGGCGTGGCCGTGGGTCGAAGAACACAAGACGACAACATGTAGTACATCTTAAATTTGATGATGACGCAAAATGTACTTCTCTTTTTTTCTATTTTTTTGTAGTTGAAACTTTCGCGGTACGGCTCTAAGTTTTACAAGAAAACGACAGAAAATAACCCTTACTTTGGCACACAAAGACGCACCCTAAAACAGGCAAACCACCAAACCAATAAGAACTGCCAAAGATGACGACAAGAGCCACAAAAAGTTAAAAAACCTACAGGAGAATAGGAGATCAACAAGCTAAAGAAAAAAAAACGGTCAGTCGGTCCCGGAACATTCGTACTAAACGTACAGGAGTAATACCATCTTTCAGAGCGAAGCGAAAAAAAGATTCTGTGCGATTTTATGTTGAGTATCGCACTAAAAATAAATTGCGCTTCTGGCACAATTTCGTTTTAGATGCTTCGATATGGACGTTCGTCACGTAGTTTTATGACGCCATGTTTGTAAAGAAACAGCGTCTATGACGTCAACGGTCAAACTCAAAGTCTGCGACTTCCCGCGCTTTTCACGAAGCACTTTTTGCGTCCGCACACGTTTTCAACTTTTCATGTACATTTTCATACGAATTCTGATTTAGAGGGGAAGTCCACCTAGCATTTTGGGGTGTCCCCATGCAGCTCCCTATTTTCATTCGAGACGGCTGCCGATTGGTCTTCGGGCCCGCAAACTGCCGTCGCTGACCGGTCAAACCGGCAAAAGTCAATTACGACTTAGCGTGTTACAGCTAGACAGATTTGCGACGGGAGCCTCCAGCATGCGATGGCTAACAATCTACTGTACTGTACTGCACCAGTTACAAAGAGTCAAAGTTGAATCATCCTGCCAACTTTGCTGTAAAGTGAAAAGCCTGCAAGAGAATCAAACCTGCCAATTTTTTTTGTTTTCTTGCACGCAGGAGCTTCTTCTTGTTCGAGTCTTCGAGTCACTTTTGTTCCTTCGTTTTCCTCCAAGGCAGTTCTCTCGTTCTGCACGTGTGAAGAATGTGAGAGGAGAATTTGTGAGGCAGCCATGTCCTGTATTTATACTATCTTTAAAAATCCAGCCTCGGAGCTGGAACCTCTTAAGGTTCCTGATACAATCAAGAAACTTTATGTGGAGTTTGCAGGGGATGGAGAGGGTTTAAGAAGCCATCAACTTCTGGAATTATTAAAGACACACGTAAATGTGAGATGGATTTCCATTGCAGCAGTAATTTTTTTTATTTTTTGAGGTCTCCTATGCCATGGTGGTTCCATACCCTTGCCTCTGTGGTATTACAACTAGCAGAAGGAGATCTGTCACCTGTTATACATTACTGTCTCAATCATTTGTCATAAGTGTCAATTTTACGCCATATGTGTGTCAATTTAACGCCATATTTATGTCAATTTGACGCAATGTCAAGCCTACATTTTGCTTCTGTTCTTGACTTGTGGTCTACTTTGTCTGTTTTCGTTTCTCAATTCTATGTCAGAGTGGATTGCAAGCCACAAAACTCGATGAAATCATTGCGATGTCGAAGAAGAAAAATGTACCGAAACGGTTTACGCGCAAAACTAGCGTGGGTCACTTTTTTGGACAATA
This sequence comes from Zygnema cylindricum, assembly GCA_037447655.1. NCBI lineage: Eukaryota > Viridiplantae > Streptophyta > Zygnematophyceae > Zygnematales > Zygnemataceae > Zygnema > Zygnema cylindricum. The sequence continues at coordinate 21,882 of JBBHKE010001627.1, forward strand.
TTTTGCTCCCATCCGATCGATGCATTGATCCTATCGATCCTGTTCGAATCCGCCTGATCCTGCAAACCTTCTCCCTCTCGCCCCTGCTCCCAAACGATCCGCTCACCCAACGGTCGCCCTCGCACCAACTTCCTTTTTGTCCTTGATTCAGACCTCTCTTTTGTCACTTCAAGATTATGGGATTTGATGAGGGAAAGACCGCCTTTGATCTGCACTGTCGGAATAAACTACTTATCGCCGTGGTCATTAGCATTAACTGAATAGTGTGAGTAACACTTATTTGTGAGTATGGGTCAAACAAACTCTCACGCGAATCAGAGTGTTTGACTCTAACAGGGATGGAAGTGTAGAGAGTTGAGCATGAATTTGCAAGTCAAGTGTTAAGTATCAACTTCCCTCAAGCAACTCACAGCTCCTGGAATACAGTCAATTCACGAAGGAAGGTTTAATTCACAAAGGAAGGCGATAGAATTAGTGGTAAGGGAGGATTTCTTTGTTAAGAGGGATTCTTGTTTTGGTGGAGCAGGTAAGCCAGGATATGACCGCTCCTTTGTCTCATTACTTCATCTACACCGGCCACAACTCATACTTGAAAGGCAACCAGTTGACAAGTACCTCGTCTGTACGTCCAATTATAGCATCTCTTCAGAGAGGAGTGAGGGTTATCGAGCTTGATCTTTGGCCTAACGATAAGAAGGACGCAATTTTAGTCATGCATGGGGGGTAAGCTTCAAGTCTTCCATTTTCTTACTGCTTCGAGGCAAATAAGAGCAATGCATAATTGTTTTAAAATCATCTTGTTTGCATTTTCTTTCACACTCTTTTTGAATGTTGAAGTTTCACTTCACTATGTTTTGCCTGGCGGAGAAATTGTTTAGCTGGCTTTTTAGTTCTTTAGGGTAGTCATCAGAAGTAACTTACACCGTGTATTGTTATTAGCGTCAATGTTTTTTTTCACGATTTTCATCAACTTTTCTCCGTGCACACGCGTTCAATTTCTCTTTGGAGACTCCCAATGGAAAGGTAAGATCCTTATCTTCTCCATCGCCACCAATTGTGCACGGAGAAAAGAAGATTTGAATGGCGAAAGAGACATTGACGCTAAAGGTGTCATATAACTTTTTTTTGCAATTCACTTAGTTCTGATGTCCATTTCTCTGTTTTACCTCAAAACTGTCATTTGCTGTAGCAGAAGTACAATAAGGAAGGTATGTCTATTAGACACCAAAACTGAAGATAAGGTTAGTTCAATAGCATTCAGTTACACGAGTTACAAAAAAAAAGTGAACAGAAATTTACGATTGGTTGATATTATGGTAAGAAAATAAGGTATCCTTTTTTATCTGCCTCACTTTTACGCTGTTCATCTTTTCCTTGATATCATCGAAGGGTTTGACGATCTGTCTTTCTCTCCAGATTTCTCTCTGTTTTTTTTCATTCGAGCTTCTGTATGAGTATCCTGAACTGTTTCTTGTCCCTTTTTGTCCTCCCACAATGCTTCTCCGGTCTTCCTATTTGCCCTATCAAAACACGGCATTGGGTCTGCGATGCAGGACACTCACAAAACCAGTTGCCTTCGAGGATTGTATTGTGGCCATAAAGGAGAACGCATTCGTTGCATCGGAGTATCCTGTTATCATTACCCTTGAGGACCATCTTCCTTCCAGCCTCCAAGCAGAGGCTGCCAAGGTGGGTGCTTATTCATTCCTCTAAATTGTTTTTTAAAAAGTCGAGCACGTGTAATATTTGACCATCCATTTGGTCCTAATGTTGGAAAGCTTATTCTTATTATCATCATAGAATGCTAGAGTGCTCATTCCTCTGCATTGGTTCTTGAATGCTCAAGCACAAAATGCCACTTTTGACGATCCATTCGGTCCATTATGTTCAGAGGCTTATTATCATCACAGAGAATGCTAGGATGCTCATTCATTCCCCAGCATTGTTTTTTAAAAGCTTAATAATTTTTGACGATCCATTTGGTCCATAATGTTTAGAAGCGTATTCTAATTATCATCATCGGGGGTGGTACTGGACAGGTTCTACTGCGGGTTCTCAAAGAATTACTGTGGATGCCTCCTGCCGATACGCCCATGGAGGAGTTCCCTTCTCCACAGGACTTGAAGGGACGTATCATAATCTCAACACAACCACCAAAGGCAAACAAAGAGGATGAGAAGTCAAGGACATCTATCGATAATGATGCGGGTCCGTTAAACAAAATATCCCTCGCAGAGTCTAAAGCAGAGAAAGGAGAAAATGGTAGTGAGCTGAAGGTGCCGGCAGATTCGTTTCAAAAAGACTGGGGTTTGGACGGTTCCTGGGGACATTCGAAAATTTTTCCGAACTCTGTACGCTTCCTTTCCTGACTAGAAACCTTGTGCCTTATAGACAAATTTCTTGCATCTGGAGTAGGGCAGTTAGACGTTGAGACAATCCATGGATCCCCATTTGTGGCATACACTTTTACACGATTGAGGATACGGGAATAGGTGGTTATGAGGAGCCATGGGCCATTTGGTTTGTGAATATGAGTCAGGTGGGAAGTGTTATGGCTTATGCAGAGTCAACTTTTGAGGGAGGTTTGACAGGCATCTATTGGCCATGAGGACAGTTCTGGGGATGAGAAGGATGAACAAGGGCCTCCGTTCGTAACACGGAAGAACACAAACGGATCCCTCACCGCGGTAATAGATCCTGGTGAATCTACAGACTATGGTCGTATGATTACTATTGCAGGTGGTCGCATGCCGGGGGAACCTGTAAAAATTTCATTAATGGATGGCCCCTCGGTTAAACGTGTGAGCGTTAGTGAAGTCAAGTTGTCGGCAGTAGCTAAGGGCCATCCAGATGACTTAATAAGGTATGACTATCTCTCTCTGAACATTCCGTAGAAGGGAATTATTCGTGCCCTGTAACTGGTGTTACTGGCGCAGTAATCATAGTATTCGTACAGAAAACTGTTCGAGTTTGTATAAAAAGATCATTTTTCTGTACGATTAAGGTGATTATTGCGTTCGCATAGTCACCCTAATACGGCATGGCATTGGAGCTTTGGCTCTTAAAGATTTTCCCATTTTTGCAAATAGCTTAACAGGTGAGATTTGTCATGAAAGTGTTTTGATGGAAAGGTCAGGGAGGGAGAAGCCCAGGTTCACTCAGCGCAACATTTTGCGAATATACCCTAAGGGTCTGCGTGTCGATTCTAGCAATTACAATCCTCTATTAGCGTGGAGCCATGGGGCACAAATGGTGGCCATCAATATGCAGGTGGGCTGCGACGAGATCCTTTATCCCCACGTTCACTCTTTGAAAGAAGTCAAGTGTTTGTACTTGGCACATAGCATGTATTGACCAATCTTTGGGGATTTTGTGTTTTCCAGGGTTATGGGAAGCCTCTCTGGCTTGTGCACGGTTTTTTTGCTGGAAACGGTGGTTGTGGATTCATAAGGAAACCAGCATTCTTTTTTGAGAAGAAGAAGACGTCGCTCGAGAATCACAATCCTTCTGAAGAGCCGGCCAGTCTAGAGTATTGGAACCCGCAATACCCTGGACCAATCAAAGTTGTTCTCCAGGTCAGTAGGATCCACATTGACTGATCTGGAATGTTGAAGATGGTCTTGTGTTGGTTTTTAAGGAATGGTGGCAAAAAATGTGGGACTACGAGGACAAGATTTAAGTCCGGTTTTAAGTTGAATGTGCAGGTGACTCTACTTCTCGGTTTGGGATGGCTGGAATGCTTTGGTAGAACCCATTTCGACCGCTTCTCTCCGCCGGACTTCTATGTCCAGGTAAGCCACAGAGGTCATTGGAGATTCACAGTTCACGGTTACATTCAGAGTTACAGTTCTAGTTTCAGTTCCAGTTACAGTCAGAGTTGCAGTTTGAGTTACTCTTACAGTTATTGTCAAAATTAAATTTTCTAACTACAGTTCCAGTTCAGTTCCAATTCCAGTTATATTTATAGTAATTGTTCCAGCTAAGATTTACAGTTCCAATTATACTTACAGTTACAGTTATAGCCAAAGTTACAGTTACTGTTCCAGTTCCAGTTCCAGTTGCAGTTACGGTCAACAGTTAAGTTGAGGGCAGAGAGTGGCAAGATATCGCCCATTCTGATGACTTATCGATATTGATGCTCATTAGTTGCAATTCTCAATTTTTTATCCTGTACTAATTATTGGACCCAATGGGGCCTAAAACATGATTTAATTTCCATTTACCGACCCGACTAGGACCAATGTTCCAAGCGGAAGTCAATTCACCAACGCAAAATCGATGTTTGCCAATTTTTTTGTGCGCTGTTGTATTTTAAGGACGCTCGTACATCGATGTTTAATTCTGTTTTTTATATCGGGTGCGTCGCCTTTGGGTGAATTAGCTGGATTGGCCGTCTCTGCTGCATCTGTTTAATATAACTCGGTCATATCGGGCCAATTTCAGCATCGGCTGTCTGTTTTTTTGCATCTGTTGCGCAAAAGCGAAAAATTTATAGAAAAGCTGCATTGCGACGTCTCATCGCTGGCGTCTAATCAACCCAGGAGTCCATTGGGATACCGATACCTTTAATGAGAGTTGAAACGCATCAATTCTTATCGGGCAAAAAGATTGCCTTGCTTCTTATAAATTTAAATTCTGCTGAAGAGACTGCAACCTTGAACTTGGTATCGTCCTCTTGTAGCTGTGATTTTTGCCTTTACGTTTTTCCACAAATTTAAAATTGTTTTTAAATGCAGATTGGTATCGGAGGTGTACCAGCGGACGCTGCTTTAAAAAAGTTGGAGACGAAAACGGACCAATGGCATCCCAGTTGGGAGGACCAAGTTTTAGAGTTTCCGCTCCATGTGCCTGAGCTTGCTCTGCTGACAATAGAGGTGAGTACACCGGGAAGGTGCCAGTGCCTGTTTTTTTTTGGCCTCTGAACATAAAATAACGTTAAAAATACTGCCTTTCTTTTCTTATTGTTAATTTGGAAAGTGGTTGAAACGTGTCCACGTCGCTCGGGGACTTCAGTAAGAACTAATATCACTAAAATAAATCCCACGCTAAAAATATTTCTTAACGCTAATAGCGGTTCGTAGTGTAGTAGTGTGGTGAATTTGATTATCTTGCTTGTCTACCAGTCTTTTCTCCTCTTCGAAATTGCAGAAGGAGAAAATGTGGCTTGGGGATCCTTCTTATGAGTCTGACGGGTCTAACAGCAATGATGAAAATAAGTGGCGTTTTTTCCGTTTTTTTTTTTTTTTTGGTTTTTCAGGTATCAGAATATGACGTCACGGGCCCAGATGCTTTTGGGGGACAGGCGGTGCTCCCAGTGGGATTTTTACAAGAGGGTATCCGTTGTGTGCCTCTATATGACAGGAAGGGGAAATTGCTTAAAGCCCATGATAAAAATATTAAAGGACCTGAATCGGAGGAGGTTAGTTCAAAAGGTCCTCGATTGCTCTTTTCTTTCAAAATGTTGCCCCCGAATAGGAAGGAGTCTTGATGACCGTGAAGAGGACAAAAAAGATAAGAAAACAAAACAAAACAAAACAAAACAAAACAAAAGAAAAGAAAAGAAAAGAAAAGAAAAGAAAAGTAAAGAAAAGAAAAGAAAAGAAAAGAAAAGAAAAGAAAAGAAAGAAAGAAAGTAAGGAAGACAGAATGGCATCTTACATAACGAGCCTGATTGGCTCTTGTGTTGGTATCCATTTCCCATGCGAGACATCGTTTCAGATGTTCATTACCACATTAAATGCGGACGGGGGAATGAGAGAAATTGTTCTCAAAGTCCTCTTTGTACAAATCATTCCCCACTTCCTAAAGTAACTGTTTTCTTGCAGTTCACAAAATATCTTTGTTCTATTTAGGTTGTCTTGTCTTTTTGTTATATATCCTTTAGTTTGTAGTCAGAACGTTTGTAGATATTCAGTTTTTTGTTGTTCATAGAGACACATCTTATGATTTATGAATTAGTTTCATTCACGGCTTCATTTTAAAAGAGAGCATGAAAGAAGTTTCATGTTTTTTTTTATAAATGCATTTCAATCTTTTACTGTCACTGTTAATTGTGTCAGGTTAGATCTCTTATATGTTTTGCTCCTGTAATTATATATGCTTATGAATCAGTGAATATAAACTCAGCAAGTTTGCTATTTCCCAATGTATGATACAGGGTTAGGGTTTTGATATTGATGCTTATTAAACTGAATTTCCAGTCAATTTAATGCAACTTGATATCCGTACAATACTCGATGATAAAGAGGTACCGACATTGGTGCGAATTTGTATTACAAAATGTGCGGTTTTTGTTATTCGATATTGTTATTTTTAACTCTTAAAAAGTGAAAAAATGTTGATTTTTTTTTTCCATGCGTCCGACATGCTATCCTGCTAATTTTGTATTTTACATCTGTTTTTCCAAGGCCCTTTTGCAGGTTTTTTTACTCATTTTTGGCTATTTTCTCGAGATATTAGGGTATCTTAAATTTTAGGATTATTTTGGATTATTCAAGGTTTTGAACCAAAAATTACAACCATATGCAATTTCATGCAGTTTGAAACCTTAAAAAAGTTAGGATTAAAAATGAAATCGCCACATTGTTGACATAAGTCTGAATCGTCAAGATCGAGATTCCCCATCGATATGGAATATCGAAAATTGCTGATTTCGATTCGATACACATCACTCGATATGTTTCTTAGTTCCTAAAATTAAAGTTTTTATTTTTTAACGTTAAACCACTAAACCCTCAGCGGAGAGCAGGGGAACTGGGAGATCCGACGCGGCCGGCCGGTTACGAACCGGGTACGGATTCGGGTACCCGATTGTGACCTCGGGCATGTGCTGCAGTTTTGTACACCGTGTGTCTCTATCAGTGGAATGTTTTTTTTGCTACTTAAAACAACTTTTTCCGTGCACACGTGTCCAATTTCGGTATATGACCGCCAATGACAATTTTGCATTCCAATCGTAATCGTCAGATTAACAACTGAACAAGAGTGGACGGGAGAAAACATGTTCTTCATGGCTAAAATACATTAACACTAATTGCGAAGCACGGTGTATCTTTACCGTTCCTGTACCTTGCGTCGTAATCACGCGTATGAAATGTATTTTGTGCAAATATTGAATCGTCATACAAAGGGTGATGCGATACTGTACACACCATACCAGATCACAATATTTCCTTGAAATTCTATACAATGCAATTGACCAAGCTTCAGCCTCAACTTCAGAATGCCACAATAACTGTTAAGAATGAGATTATCTCATTCTATTTTGCCTGTATAGGTGGATTTGATTTTGCTCTACTCTCGCATATGTTGGCAGAAATACAGAAATTGGCAATACGATGAAAAAAATTGTAGTCACTACAGGCATTGCTATCAAGTTCTCCATTTCCTTTTCGAACATAAACATTTATTTCGTTCATTTGAATCAAAATGTCACATGCAATGAACAGTTCATTTTTGTCCACTCTAATGCATAGAAGTACATGCGACAACATAAAAAAACTTAAAAAAAGAGTCGGAAGAAACATGTACTCGAGCTGTCAAAGGCTTATTATTACAATGTCAATGTTTGTCAGCACATCCAGTAATTAAATGGAAAGCCATTTGCATGTTGCTAATTACTGTGGATATACATTGTTTATCAATAATGGCCGGTTCACCACTTTATATTGTTGTCGGATAGAATATTCGGACAGCTACGGTGGAAAGGTAAGGTTCTTACCTTTCAATTGGCATTTTCCAAACGGAAATTTTAGACGTATACGTGGAGAGATTATTAAAGTTGCCAAAAAAAACATTAATGTTAATAACGGTAAATGGTGTAGTATAAATAGAGATTTAATTTAATATGTTGCACTGGGTTTCAAGTTCAAGCCCAGTAGAAAATTCACAATCAGCTCTCAAGAACAAACTCTACGAGAATTAACCAATGGAAAAAACACATTTTTTGCTCTCTTTTGGAGATAAAACGTGCTTCATTGACACTCGATAGACGATGACACGCAACAGTTCCTTTATCCCTTGGTACTTGTGAGGACTCCATGGTGTAATGAGAAGACTACACCGTGTATCACTATTGGTGTAATGTTTATTTTGCCACTTAAAACATATTTTCTCCGTACACACTTGTCGTGTTATGGATCTGACGGTTGTGATTGAAAGGTAAGATTCTCACCTTTGGATTGGTGGTCTCCATCTGAAAATCGGACGTGTGCACAGATAAAATATGTTTTGTGAGGTACAGAAAATATTAACGCTAATAGCGATGCACGGTGTACTAGTAAACTATCCATAGAGGATGAAAAACGCTTCACATTCTAAAAATGTTTAACACTTGTCCGAGAAAAGAACTGTTATGAATGCAAAAAGTGCAATATTTTGGATGGCCTGTGACATGGTTAGGACAATTAAAACTTTAAGACTCAAAACCCTAACCCTCAAAAACCTAATCGTGAGAGTCTTTTTCTAAAGATATTGTCACTACCAACCAGGCATATATTGACAAAAAAAAGGAGACAGGAAACCACGATTCTCTCTCAAATCCATCCACGACAAGTAAATTAGCACAAAAATTTAACAAGGAACCCATTGTAAACCGTCTTTGTCTTTTTAAACTAGCCTGCCTTTGTCTTTCCTCCCCTTCCTCGCCCACCTCTGCCCCCCCTACTGCTCCCCCCCCTTCCTCTCCCTCCTTTTTGGGTTTCCTTCTGGATTTCAGATACTTGTGACCCATGCTTGGAACCACTGCTTTGCTCGACACCCCCTGCAATAGAATGTAATATATTCGTCAGATAATTAAAAATTTATGGAAAGGATAATTAAAAATCTTGGGAAAGGATAATTAAAAATCTCTGGAAAGGATAATTAAAAATCATCTCTGATAATTCAAAATCATCTCCGGAAAGGATAATGAAAAATCCCTGGAAAGAATCGTATGACAAATGCAAGGACTGACCACTGGTCATCGCTATTTTGACCTCATCATTTTAAACTGATGTGAGTGCTTTTCTGACCCAAAATCACATGTTAGTGTTAATAGCGAATACTATATAACGAACGCTTTTTAAATTAGGGGCTCTCTACCACGTGACAAGACAAGATACATTATAGTTAATTCTATTTAAGTTTAACGCTAGTAAGTCATTAATTCTAATAGCAATGATGGTGTACTCCAGTATCAACCTCGTTTAGTTACTCTTTCCTTTTTCAAATGTAATTTCATACATATCCATGTATTTTTATATGTTACTTTTACATGTTACTTCATATGTCACTTGTAAGATATGGTTAGAACAGCATCAGTTCTCTTCCCTCGGACTGTTAGAGACTTAATCCTAAAAGTTGTCGCAATAATCTGATACCTTCAACTGATAAATTTCCTGACCTAATTTTACACCCTCCTTCCACTAGACTCACAAAACATTTTCTGTCGGTAAAACAAAATCAGCACTTCGGTATACAAAATGTACATTCAAGGAAACCGAAACGTTTAGAAACATTTCAGCATCCTTGCTCTAAACAAACATTCACAAATAAAAGACAACATTTCCAACCCAACTTCCAGAATATTCAATCCACGTTTTCTGAATCCAAATCAAGGGAAAAAAATCATAAAAAACTACAAACCCTGTACAAAAATGTCTCGTTATACAGGGAGAGGTAGAAATTGTCACCTTCATTACCATCAGCTGATACTCCTGAATCCACACCCCACCAAAACAGCCTCCAGGTTAGTTCAAAATCATCATTCAATCCACTCTCTCTCTCTCTCTCCCTCTCTCTTCTCATTCTTTCTCGGACAAAATTCAACCAACTGCAAATCAAAATTATGAGAGTATTCTCACCTTCTGCCTCTCCTCCTTCGCCCTCCTCGTCCTCATCTCCTCCATTTTCTGCCAACCCAAAAGTGTCCCCTCTCTCCCAACTCAGCTTTACCTCAAACCTTAAGTGTTAAGACAATCCTTCTTTGGTTTCCGGAGACAAAGAAGTAAAGACTAACCTCGTCCGATACAAGTAGGACAACCTTGAATCAAGAATGAAAAAGGTTTTGCTAAGAAAAACAGGTTTTCACCTTCAATTGCAACCGGTACATCTGCGTCCACCAAACTGGCTGGCTCAAAACCTATATTGGATTTTCTTTTGGAAACTCCTTTTCCTCGTGTCCCACCAACCTCAGGCAAAAGATCCGCTGACCTCACTTTCCCCTCTCTCTTCTTTAAGGCACGTGTCAGTTGCCCTTTGATAGAGGACGCAATATCCGAGCTTTCGTCAGGAAGATTCTGTGCAGAAAAACATAAAATCTCACCACTTAGCTCACCGTTTATCTCACCATATATCATTTTAATCCAATCACATTGATAACTCAGAATCGCAATCACCGATTCAGCTTTTTCATGAATTACCAAATTATCGTCTCTCTGTTCATTACATCGTGACCTTGGACTTTAAAAATCAGAGGTTTTTTTAAAGAAGTTCCTCACCTTGAATCGGATGAGGGACAAGATAGTCTCATAGTCTTCCACTGTAAGGGAATAAACTGTCATTATCTCCACTGCTTGATCCACATCCTTATCCTATTGAACACCCACACACTCTGAGGTCAAAGGCAAAAATTCATAGTACTTGCTGAGAGCCAAATATCAGAAACAAAAAGAAGATGAAGAAAAAAACATGCAGTGGAGAACAGACCGGAATGATCACGATTTACACTAATTCATTAAGTCAAAATAGCATCAAAGCGGGACGGCAACCGCTATTAAGAATCAAAAAATGAATGAAGAGGACGGAAGGAAATTTAACGCTGCGCAGAAAAAAACTGGCACAGGATTTTCTGGTTGAAAAGACGCTGGATGATACGCTTGGCTATATCCAATCGGATTTATCTCACTGAAAGTAAGCTTTTTGCATTCACAATTTGCGAAGAAGGCAGAAATTTGAGTAATAATTTGAGTAAAGATTGGATTTATGAAAATTGGTTCTAACCATTAGTGCTTTGTGGAGTCGATCTGCCAGTATGGGTAGATAGTCCAACCGGACGGCCAATCTGCCATGCAAAAAATTATACAAAAAAGATAGACGAAAGTAGTCAAGAAAAGTGTCTCCTCTTTTTTCTATGTTTAGCTGAAATCAGTACATTTCCTTCTCTCATTACCTTCCCTTGGTGGCAAATGACCAGTCATTCTGGAGAAAGCACATGAAACACATTGAATAAAAACAGGAAAGGTTTTCCTTTTCTATTAAAGCATGGTGTAAACATGTCATCGGCAAAAAATGTACCTTTCCAAAAATGTGTGCCGTTCTCCTAAAAGTGTAAAAGTTTAGCAATTTCCTCACCTAGTTGGTTCAGCTATCCTTGAGGCGAGCATATGGGAGTGAAGTTCGTCTAAAAGACGCGTATTCTTTCCAAAAGTCGAATTTTTCCCAAACCATCCTGGGAAACGGGTGAAATTCATCTCTCCCTGGTCACAACATAGATTACAACAATCAATATAAGTTCCATAAAATTGGTAAAAAGCGATACTAACACCAAAAAAAAAAAAGGGTGAAGAAAGGACAGAAGTATGAGGACAAAGGCAGTCATGTTATGAACCTCAGATCACAAAACACCACTGACAAACTAAAAAACTATTAAATCGACTAGAAATTCAATGAAAAAACTGAAAAAAAAACACATAAACAAACTAGAAATCCACTGAAACAGAATTAAAGAACCACTGGATCAGACTGAAACATACCTGCGCCAATGCTTCTCTCCTCCCGCGCATTAAAGACCCCCTGCAATTGCATGTTTTCCCCTCCAAAAAACATTAAACTTCTCCAAAACTTGCATAGAAGCAATTGTTTACAAAAGCTCCTTCGCTGAAAAACACACAACAAAAAATACGACAGTGTGGGTAAGAAAATTCTTACGGAAGAATACTCGACAATACAGCTTGAAATGGGAGATGTTGCCATCGTTGGTATCGCCTCACTATTACATTTATTTGGTCTCCTTCTGCAATAGAGTCAGCAGCTCGGGCAGCACGTTCCATAAGCTCGACACCCTGAGGATCTGGACCGTCGATTTGGGGTCGATAATTGAGGTAATTTTCCTGAGAAAGGTCAAGAAAGAAGCAAGATTCAGTCATCAATACAGCTCGTGATAGCCACATACAGACATCTGAAAAAAATGTCTTCTGAAGTTAGTCAAGATTTGATTGATGTATTATGAGCAGATATTTTTGTTTTAGAGTTTCGCGTTTCTGCTTTCTGTCCACATATGACAGATAAAAGGCAAGACAAATTGAGATACAGGGAGATTTTTGTTACGATTTCAAGACATTTTTTTATTACTGGGCTTGATCTACAGGCATTTCAAAAAGAACAAATGGCACATAAACTATCATATGAAAAATCAGGGTAAAACAGATTCTGTTACTGTCCACCGAAATAGGTAAGCAAAATCTTAAAACTACAACGTCGTGGAGGAGTCAGGAAATTAGAAGACTTTCATATCAATCTCCATCCAGGTATCTGTATGAGACTTCTCTACATGAACGATTCCACAAAGAAACTGAGCAGGGATTTTGAATTTTGCCCATTATCAGCCTTCTGAATAGGACTTATTTACATGATCAATTTATGTGCATCCAACATATAAAATAATGGGAAACACAGATATGGAGCTCATGCGGGAACCCAGCCACAAAAATCCTTACCTGGACCATGAGAGGAATTAAGTCAATGTCCGACATGGCTGCGTCAAGTCGTTGATCCAATCGTAAACTTCTAGCTTCCATGCCTAATATCCTGACAGGTCAAAGAAAACCGATTACTTCTTTTAGACATTACGTCGGAACTTCAAAGGCTGAATGATGACGTAAACTCCAGAACTAAAACAACAAGCTTGAAGTTTGCTGGAAATGAAAAAAATCTGAATTTGCTTTTTTTGGAAAAGGATAATGCCTGATTTGCTGGAAATACCTGTCTATGGCCGCCATTGGTCGCAATTCCTCGTCTTTAGCATTTGATTGTAAGCGAGACTTAACATCATTGAAAGAAATTGTGCGAGACATGAGGGCAGCGTATTGAAGCTGATTCAAAGCGAGACGCATGTCACCATTGGCTCGTTCTCCCAACTCTTCCAAAGCACTCTGTTCCAATTGACACAGTTGAACAGTTCGTTACCAGTAAGTGTGGTCCATATATTCAGAAACTAAGTCAGTTAAACTGTTCCTTCCAGGAGGATTAAGCACATTTGCTTAATACATAGAGCATGACTTTGTGTTGGACAATTGCTTTTGTCAACCCAAAATTGTACTCGAACTTCAGTGTGAAATAGAAATGAAATTCAATTAAGCACGTTAGAGTCGATTAGTATTAATAATGCAATTATATACTTAACTAACATAAGCCATGCTAACACTGGTGAACAGTGTGATTCTCATTGCCCTAACACTGTAAATCCTTTAAATAGCGAAACCCTAAGAAACCTTTAACCGGAGGTCATAACCTGGGCCTTCTTCCTGAACAATGGATTACTCAACCAGATTACTTGATTTCCAGCTCAGGAGGGGGGCAAATAAATGATCGACTCTTAACACTAACATGTCCACAAAATCTTTCTCAAGGGCATACTTATTTACTGTCTTCAAAATCAGAGATTTTGCATCTTCGTTTCCAATCTTTGAGTTTTTCAATCTTATCTATTTTATAACATGCATTGCTTCTGTTTGGTGTACACATATACTGCCATCACTAAAACTCACATCAGGAATTTGAATTTTCTCCTGCGTTGTGACATACCGGAGCCTCTTCACCATCTGAAAAAACAAAAAACCAAAAGAACACATGAAATTCATCAAACATCTTCCTCTCACTAAGTTGTAGACCTTTTTCTAAGTCAAAACAATCCAATCGATCCTCACCACAAGTACCAAGATTATTTGTGTTGCATATCAAAAGGAATTTGGCAATATTTGACAGAGAATCGCAATTCCTAGAATGAAAATTCAATGAGGTCGCGATATCATTCTGCATTACAGTACCACAATATTGCGATGTTTTGGTCATGTATCATGATTGATTGCTATTAGCAATGTGTATCAGCAGTCAGTTATAAGCTAAGATCGTGATCATTCACAAGGGAATAAATAGGCCCAAAAGTTCAGCTTGAACTGCAATGCTCCATATTAAACAAGCCATTTCCGTCATCACGTCGCCTATATCCATGCATGTTCTTGATTTCATTTCTTCCCTTTGATTATGACAACATTGAATTCGACTGGAAGCAATAACATTGTTTGTAGGTTTGACATTGGGATTTAAGTTATTCAGGTGACTTCATGAATTGCTTTTGTTCAAAGTTACCTGCTGTTTGGTAGGCTTTCTAAAGTTGAGAAGTAAACAATGATTAGTTAGACTCTGTAGTTGTCGTGCGTATCGATCATTGCAAATGCAAATTATGGGAATACGACTGATTTTGATGCTAGCGATAAGATCTGCGACTCCTCCTCGATCTCCTCCCGACATACCATCGACTTCATCCATTATCAGGACCGCCTGGGGTTTATCTCCTCCATGTCTGTCACCAAACCAGCATTTGATCACTGTTATCTGTTAACTTTGCAATCAACCAAGTCATTAAATCAAGTTAATCGATCTATTCAATAACAATCAATTCAATCAATCAAGTAAACCAAATAAGTTGATGAATTAAGCTAATCAATCAAGTTAATCACTTCAACGTAATCGATCAAGTACATTAACACATAACTGAAACAGCTTCAACAACATCGCCCTTACATCATCTCAACATCCCTATTAAGGTCACTTACTCCTGACCAATCAGAAATTCAATAGACCTTACAAATGCGACGTAACTTTATTTTTAATCACTTTATTTACATTCTAACTTCAAATTAACCTCTTGTTAATGACCACACAAATTTTCAAACGTGTCCTCTCCTTGTTGGCCTCTTTGCTACCCTTTAACGAATAAGAAATTCAAGACTCAAAAAAATCCATGGAGTCCGTCCACTGGTCTGTACCTCACCCTCCCAGTTGTAGTGACATGTTGCTGACCATCTCCTTAACAGTATTTGCTGTCTTCCCTCCTATACCGCTTATTATTTTTGAATCGGCTTTGCTTCGAGTATCACTGGCATTTACCTGTATAGAAACGGGGGCAATACAATATGAAAAAAAAAAAAAACGAACCTAAATTTCAACAGGTTTAATTCTCAGAACACTAAATTTACATCAAGAAATCTGCTATTGCATGTGATGAAGTACGAATACGTTTATGAAGTATCAAGTAAAATTTAAATTTGGACAGTTTAACTAGGAGTACTGAAATCACACCAAGCAGTCAAAAATGCGTTGGATGAGGAGGACGTAACACTGTGAAAAATCAAAAGACGCCTCTTATTTGGAACCTTCAACTCCAGGAATATTTCACCCATATTAAGCATTCTAAATTTGGATAGTTAAGAAACAAATGATTCACTCATACTTGTTTGGTTACTTTCTGGACGATTCAACATATATTTTTAGGAAGAGTTCAAAGCTTTAAAGAGAAAATGAATGGTTCAAATGAATAAGAACTCCTTGAATAACCGTAATTTACAATGGCCAAGAACAAGGGAATACCTTAGGCTTCTGTTTATGGCACATTAAGTAAAATAAAGTATCAAGAAGTCCTGTCACTTTTACACACACTTTCCACATGCTTTATGTAAACGCATACCTAACGGATTATTAGTGTACTTCCAGTGTGCATTACATGTACTTCTTGTGTACTTATATATAGTTTATGTCTACTTACATGTACTTTATGCATAACTAAAGGTCAAGTCACAATAAACCACTACACATTTTGTTCATTTTGTAGAAAAACGATTGCCCTTCAGTTCAAACCAATGGGCAAAAGAAATTAAATTGAACCTCCAACAGCGGTTCAAATGAGTTGTTGTGGGTACCTAAAAAGCCCTAAAAAACTCTAAAATGACTAGTTTGACATTGCGTGGACAAGAAGTCTTGTAAACAATGCTAGGTAGACATTGAACAGATAAATCACTGCAAGCTGTACCAAAATCTTACGAAATGGAAAATAGTAAAATTTTACTTCAACAAAAGCTTAAGAAAACATATTTCCTCACAAACCTCCTTGAAAAAGATTTGAATATACTTGGAATTTTCTACCAACCCAATTTAGACCGTACATTATACACCTAAAATGCAATAAAACATGCTAGAAATAGTGACAGCCAACCTTTCTTCTGAAAAGACTAAACTGACGGGAAAAGGGAAAAGCCAGGGAGAGGGGGTGGGGGGGTGAAGAGATCAAGATGAACCTCACACACAGGATGCACTCTAACCTATCGCCATAAAGAAAGTGTTAAAACTTTATATCAAGCATACTAGAGTATCCTGAATTTTAATAGTTTTTGGAATAAAGCATTGCCCACCTTATCAGAGTTTGAGAAAAGCTATTCATGATTGACTAGTTATTATGATCAAGCAGGACAATTTGTGACCTCTAGAAAACAAAATTGCAAGGAAGATGGAAATGGAATGACTTCCTTATGTTATCCACAAAGAAGCAAATCTTGATATAATCAAAATAAGCGACGACACTACTATATATTAATATTTTTGCCTCCAAGAGCATTGCTCTTATTGCACATTTATTCCGGATCTCTACAAACCAAAAAGGTCAAAGTGATTGGTTCCAATTGTAATTTTCTAAAAAAAAAAGAACGCGAATTACCATAGGTACAACCTATAACATATGTAACCTTAATGGTATGCATTGAGTTATGGTAATCGACATAAATATCGATCAGTAGAGCGTGTATCGCTATTTGCATTAAGAAATAATAAGTCCAACGACTGTTTTAGTGTTAATAATTATATATCTAGTCCAAGTGACATAAACGATCATGAACCGCAAAAAGAATTAGCACTAAGGAAAAAAAACAGTATCAATAACGCTATTTTGTGTTCAGGGGGCAAAAAGGGAGGGTTATCAACTCTAATAGCAGTTCATGGTGTCGTATAAAGCACGATAAAGTCAAAAAGTGCAGCAGAAAGGTGATTCCCACCATTTTTGAAAGTGAGTTGGAAAATAAATACACATTGTTAATTCTTTCCGTACTATATCAAAAAACCGAGTCTAAATTTGATATCTGCAATCCATTCCCAGAACACTTACCTCCATAACAGTAAACCCGAGTGCTTGAGAAACAAGTTTTGCGGTGGTTGTTTTTCCTATACCGGGATTTCCACTAATAAGAACCGCTTTTTTTCCGGCCCCTCCTTTACTTCCACCAGCTCCCGCAGAACCTTTTTTTCCTTTCTTCACGGGGGGACCTGAATGTGTTTCGTGCCATTTTTGAAGCCATTCCTTTAACTGCTTTACCTGCCATTTTTCCGTTTTATATTCCAATCAACACAACAAACAGGATATCAGACTAAATTTTTGCCTGTACTTTTTTATCATCAGGAAAAGTTACATCAAATAGCAAATTTAGATCATTATCGTTGACCGAAATGAGCAGATTTTACTTTCAGATAGCAAACCTGCGATGTTTCTTCAACATCAACTTTGAGCTTAAAAACTTCAGGAAAGAGTTTTCCACAGGCCTCACTTAAATCTAGAGAGGGCTGAAATCAGCTAAGTTTTATTGCAAACTTATAGAGGGGAAATGGGGTTCGTAAGAAGAAGCAACAAAAGAATAGAAATTTCAAGAAATACGCAAATGAAAAACAATTCGTCGCATGAATGTTTGTTACATTCCTATAAGAAATACAAATTAAAAAGAATAAGAATATTGGAGATTACACCCGAAAAAATTAAGGAACAGAAAATGATATCACATTTTGGAGATTTCATTGCACTTCCAAAAATTGCAAAGAGATCTATGACATCCAAAGAAGAAAAAAACAAAGGAAGAATTTCCCTTACCAAAGCTGGATTTGCCACAATGTCATCAAGGGTTTTGGGGGCATATTTTTGTGGCCATGCATCCGTCTCCATATTGGACACCATATTTTTCTTTGACGGAGATGAAGTTGCCTGTTTTTTAGAAGAGGGAGTAATGGGAATATCTGGTGCCGAACGTTTTCCCTCAAGCTGTGTGGCTGTGTCCAGACAAAAAAGGACCAAATAATGAGAAACTTTCAAAAACTTTTAAGGCAAAAAACCACTCTATCAGGAATTATGGAAAGTTTGTCACATATCAGATCCAGTGAGCAGTAACTGACGGTTTTACATTAAACATAATTCCTTAATCTCGTCCAAAAAAGGTACTAAAGAGACTCTGTTAAAAAACAGTGGACTAATTTATGAATGACGGTTCAGAATCTTTTCTGGGTCAAGATGTTTGTTACTATTTGAAAAGGCAGGAAAACAGGACTGATAACAAAAGAAAAGTAACGTGAAAATAAGATATAAAAACACGCCTTTCTGTAGAAAAGAAGTCATAGAACAATGATAAAAATAATAAAAAATAAAATACTCCTTTCCGTATTGAACCAGATCGATTTATCTTCCAGGGGAGAGCTTATGGAATGATACTTATAGTTTAACAATTTCACTTACACAAAAATCATTCTTCAAAACTTATTTCAAGGAGAATATCTTCTCTTTGAGCCGAAAATGTGATTGCAGTCAACAAAAAACAACAAAACAACATAAAACCAGGTAAAATCAACAACTAAAGTATACCCACTTGCAGGAGACTTGGAGTTTGTAGGAGCTCGAGAAGGTGTGTGAGTAGGGGTAGAGGTAGGGATAGGAGGTTTGGAGACCTTGGGAGGTTGAGATTTTGTTTTTGCTTTAATAAGGTCAAACAATCCATCTTCTGTCAAAATACGGACCCTGTCAAAAACAACAAAGCTTCAAACTAAAATGAGAATTAAAATTAAAATACAAAACGAAACTGATATTGACTTCAAAAGGGATTAGGCCACTATTTGGATTTATCCTCAAAGACAGCGCTTAGAAACATAGGGTTGATAGGAGTACAGATTTGAGAATACACCCATATACAACCATAAAGAGAATACATGAGTTACTCAGTTCTGAATTGACTGAACTAATAACAAAAAAACTGTAAAAAGTTCCAAACATATAATGGTAAAATCTATGGCAGTTTAATTTGATTAGATTGAAAAATAAGTATAATGAGATTTCACAAACAATTCATGCACTTATTGTCAATATAAAGGAGACACAAAAAGTATATTTTGTGGACATTGAAGGGGATACTTTAAAATGAGGGAGGGGGCAATGTTACGAAGGTCATAGATATAATTCCATTTAACATGTGGAAACGAAAAACCGAAAAAGGAAAAATGGTTTAAAAGGTAAAACTAAGAAAAGTAGAGCATCTCTTGTAGACAATTGATATAAAAACGTAACATCCAAATGGACAGGACAAATAGAAAACAAATAACATCCGAGAAGATGAGATATGTAGAAACAAAAAACATTTAAACACACGTGTGGAGATGAAACACACCTTTTTTTTTGACAATGTGAGCTCCAAATAGAAACAATGCACATGGGCCAAAAATATCTCATTTGTCTGTTGAAAAAAACTCATTCAGGTTGCACGAGCAAAAATATTCCCAAATACATTTTATTTCACTTTCTTTTCAACATAAGCGTCCTTTCAACCAGGCTCAGAGCACCAAGTACAATTATATACACTATTAGATACCAACAATCAGAGGTTTCAACCTGGCTTTTAGAAGGGAAGAGGAGTTATTACAAGCATAAAGCTCTTAACAGTGATATCAAGTGTACAACGTAGCTAAAACAAGCTGTTACCTTTTCCTTTTTTTGTTGTCTATGAAATACTCCAAAACTAGCTGAAGTTGCAAACATGTCAAGCTCAAACAACTTTATTTTCAGTCCCCCGGAATGTTGTGGAAAGCAAGGGAGTTCACTCAATATGACTCCGGGCAGAAAAAAAACCAGTCAACAAAACCTTTTCGAGATTAAGAATAGATGAAGTTGGTGAGAAGGTCGCAAAAAGAAATATACACACCCCAATTCTTTGGCTTTTTGGGATTTCCGACCACCAACATCCTCATCAGCGAGTAAATATGTCTGCATTCAAAAATAGGCAAGGTCATCAGTGATGTCTCAGCACTATCAGTGTGATTACTAACTCAATAACTGCGATAAGAATAATAATCCACACAAAAAGAAACAGTTTTCAGAGAACAATCTACAGTTATACTTGGTTTAAGCAGCAAAGTTTAAGCAGACAGAATTGTGTATTTTATCATGAAAAACACAACTTAGACTTTAGTTCATAAATAGAGTTGAACAAATTAAGTGGAGGAATTTTTTTCATCAACAAAGTCTGGTGTAAAAAGTAAAGGAAAAACATGTGGATTTTGGGAAATCATCCTATGAGTGTAAGGATAGAGTTAGTTTCTCCACTTTTGCACAACGTAATAAATTAGAGGACCTAAACATTGGAGAAGTGAAAGTAACTTAGGTGACAAAACTGCGCCATGTTGTACACCATATTTTCCATTATAACTACACTTGTCAAAAGACTCACAGACGTTTAGTAATCCAACATTGTACTTTTACTATAAAAATCTTGGTGGACTCTCCTTAATTAATGTCGTTGTCATTTCTTGTATCATTTATGGCCAACTTCCGCTTCTTGGCCAACTTTCTTGAATGTCACTTTATGTTGTGCATTTTCTAGCTCTATTGTACATTTTATGCATATCCTCTCTTGCCAAAAAAAAATACATTTAAGGCAGGTGCCTGAATATCTGAGTATTTCATCAGACAAACATCTTATTGATATTAAAATAATCAAATGCGCAAATTTTACCGTCTTTCCGCTGACTGCTGATGTAATCCTCCCACCATGGCTTTTGATCAAGTCCTCAGCCTCTTCCCTTTCCAAACTGTTCCATGATAAGTGAAATAACCATTATGTTACTCCACACAGTTAAAGATAAGTGATGCCAGCAAGTAGTCTCACAACTCTTTGAGACATTTAATATTTAGGAAAATCAGTGTATTCCATATTACAAACTCAGTCCGAGGTGAACAATACCAAAAGCCTCTAAAGAAATTGACCTCCATCCACAAGCAGAACAGTTCACATGAACAGCATCAGTTGTAGTTTCCAGTGTATTGACAACAATTTGCTGTTTTCCTTACTTCTGTTCTACCAAGAAATACTAAGAATAGAAAACACAAAAAAAAAATCGGTATGCGACTGCAACAGTCCCCCTGTGATTCTATAAAATAGTGAACCTCTTATTTAGTCCTCCAACCAATCCTCAACTTCAATAAAACGTTTTTTGGCAAGAGGAAAGTGGATTCATGTTACAAACAAAATTCTTTAAAATAGACGGCCTACCTGTCCAAAGTCCCGCTTATGACAAAGGTCAGCCCTGAGAGAGCATCTTCTGGCCCTTGTGGCACTTCCTGCAACCATAATAAAGTTTCACGAACTCCCAAATTAAAATCAAAATCTAAGCTAATCTGTGGTCGAATGTTCACTTACTAGGATTGCAGGAAATAATTGAATACGACACCCAAATCGTTCGAAGACATGAACAGGACAAAGTCATCATTAGAATCGCCGAAAACAAGAGCAAGAATCACAATTTTTGTTTAGTGAAAATCTCCATGCTGTAAGCTCAGCGTCATCAACAATTTCGATAACAACAAAGGGATCTGAAATCACAGAACTTAACTGGAGGGCAAAAAACATGAGATCTTTAAGCAAGCTTGAGAGGCTATGTGCACTTCTCCTCTTGTATGAAATGACATTTTCCAAGTACCTACTAGAAACTTTTCCACCTGTTAAATTTCTCTCCTAAAGATAAGGAAGTACCTTTTCGCCTTTGTGTGGTGGAGGAGCTCGCTCTCCCATGAAGGCTCCACCTCCCCAACCTCCCCTCCCTCTACCGCCTGCAGGTTTTTTGGCGCTTGGGGGTGTTTTATTTTCAGGTTTAGCGGTAACGACCATGACATTTCCTCTTCCTCGACCAACACCAGTAGTTTCGACTTTTGCCTTTTTTGAGGCCGGCATCTCCACCACCTCCGTTTCTTCCTCTTCTTGCCATTCTTCTTCGTCATCTTCGACAATTCGCCTGCCTTTCTTTTTACTTCTTGGTGAGGGTGAAGACTTGGGAGGAATTTTATCATTTTTGGGAGGAATTTTATCATTTTTGTGCGTCGATTTCTTTAACACAGGGCTTGTACCACCACTCAGAGATCCTTCTTTTTTGGCAGGAGCAGATGGCTTTTTTTCAGGAAGTGACTTTGTCTTTTCTGGGAGAGGATCAGAGGCTTTAGAGGTTTGGGATTTCTTTCCATCAGATGCAGCTGATTTCGTCTCCTGCAAAGAAATTCCAGAAGGATTGGTACGGTCGAATTTTTATTTTTAATTCTGGATGTAAAGCACTACTGAAAAAATGAGCTCCGTATTCAATGAATCACATTGCCTAGAAGACTTATATTCATTTGTACATTAAAGTAACGCTATGGAAAAAGTAAAGTAGAATACGTACATTCACTATATGCTATGGAAAAAATAAGGTAAAACATTCATTCATTATACGCTATAGGAAAAGTAAGGTAAACAACTAATATTCGTATATAATATTGAAAACGTAAGGTAGAAAACTCATTACATACTATGGAAAACGTAAGGAATAACACTTACTAAGTAAGATGGAAAACTTACAACCATTATGTACTATGGAAAAAGTGAGGGAACTTACGGGAGCTACATTGCGGGCTTCACTGGCCTTTCCAGCTGGCTTTTTAAACCATTTCCGAATATCTTGCTGTAAAAATCACAAACATCCAGATCCATACGAGACTAACGCAAAGTATAAGTTTATCTCATTTCTGAGAATAATGATACAAAATAAGATTACAAACTGTATTAGCTTTACAACATGATGAACAATCAAAATTCAGGAATTTCTTGAGACCAAATACTTGGTTAATTTATTCGAAAATACATGATGGAAATTAGGGGATTCACTTGAGATGTAACCAAACCATAGTAGAAGTTTAAGACATACGAAAAGAGAAAACATAGCAAGTTGAATGCAAAATATGAATATATGCATTGCAATGCTTTGAAGACGTTTCTTATCTTCTTTGTTTTTCGAAAATTTAATAATAATGGCTGGAAAACATAGCTACAACCTTACAAAAAACTAGAAGTTAGGCGGCAATAAAATGGAAAGAAAACTTAAATCTGAATGATTAAAACATACATTTCGGGGCTTCCTCTCAGACCTCCAAAAACAATAAGGAGTTTTAACAATATTTAGAATTGGTTCTATGGCGCGTGATTCAAGAAGGAGAATAGAAAAAAAAATGAAACTACCAACAATTTAACACTCACCATTGTGCATAGAAATTTCCAAGGTAGACGAGAAGAGGTTTGAGAGGGAGTGGGAAGAAGATTGCGAGTCGGGAAGAGAGAGACACCAAGCGTGGAAAGAGTGAATTTGCTATTCGAGAGAGACGCCAGGTGGAATTTGGCTTTTAGACTATAGACCGTACAAATATCGATGCGTACTATATCCAAATGACTCCCATAAAAATGTTTAGTGCTACAGTACTGTAGTATAGTTCCGTATTTGTGTTTGTAGCTTCTTGTAGTTTTTCTTTGCTTTTGTTTCGCTTGAAGGCCGTAGAGACTTTCTTCTATAGCCTTTAGCACAGTACGTTGCCCGTAGCGCGAAAATCGCAAGGTTCAGTACAGTACACCGTCGATCGTATTTAGCGTGTATGTTTTTTTCGCCACTGAAAACATCTTATCTCCGTACATATTTGTCAAATTTTCAATTTAAGACCGCCACTCGTAAGCTGAGAATACAACCTTTCAATCGCAACCGTCAGATCCACAATCCGACATGTATGTACGGAGAAAAGATGTTTTAACTTTTAAGAGACAAAAAAAACATACACGCTAAATACGATCGACGGTGCACTGTACTGTACTCTCAGCCGGCAACAGTCTCCCCCAATCACCGACATTTCTCCTCCTCCCCTTTCCCCCTCTTCCCTCCCCCCTCTCCCCTCCCCTCTCTCCCCCCCCCTCGACATTTCTGATTCTCTTCCCCACCTCTCCCTCCATCCCCATTCCCCCTCTCCCCCTTTCCACGTCACCGACCAGATCCGAGGAGTTCCTTTGGAGTAAAAACAAAAAAAAATTAAAGGAGGACGTTTGTAAGCCTCTCACAACCCTAAAACCCCAAACCCTAACCCTAAACCCTGAACACTAAACCCTAAACCCTTAAGCCTAAAACCCTTAACTCTAAACCCTTAACCGTTAACTTAAACCCTTAACCCTAAACGCTAAACACTAAACCCTTTACCCTTAACCCTAACCGCTAACCGGGAGGGAGGGAGGGAGAGGGCTAACCGGGAGGGAGGGAGGGAGAGAGGGAGGGATATGGTACGGATGGGGTGGGAAGAAGGTAGGGAGTTCACTTAAGGTTTAGGGTTTCATTGGTCAATCTTTAGGAAGTTGATGAGACGCTTATTTCTTCCGAGGAAATAAATAACACGTATAATCCTAAACTGATTACTTAGTTATCCAAAAAGCCATAATTTAATATACTATTTGAGGTAATATAGCAAAATTAATTTAAGTTTTTAGTGAGGTGATATGGCTAAATTTCAGAAGCATTTCTGCTTATAGAAATAAAAGAAAACTGCATGAATAGTGGTCGATCCCATCGGAAAGACGGGGCGCATGGGCACAGTATTTTTTGTAAATAAGATTTAAAATTTCAAAATCTCTTGACATTGGGCGCGCTTTTCTAGAAAATTACGACAAGAACAACTCGAGGTTATTACTGCAAGTTTTTTAGGACTGGTGAGTCTTCCACAACCTAAATTGAGCATGGATTTTCCAGGAAAGGACCTCACAACTTCTTTGTCGTTTCACACTTGGATACAAATGGGCGCAGGCTCGACAGCAAAGAAATAAATAAAGTAATGAAAAATAATAGTTATAAATAAAGAATACGAAGAAGAACAATGAGAATTAAATTAATAAAGTTGAAGGCAAATGAATGAATTTTTAAGCTGTTGTCCTTCAAATTTTGGCACACAAGCAGAATTTTATGGCTCATGTTAAACACAATATGGGTTGTTGTTCGTGACATTGGTAATCACTACAGTACAGTATTGAATCAAGGAGTGTTGCATATTGAAACGATTTTCGTCCGGTTCTGACTTTGATACGAATGTGTTTATTAACACTGATAAGAAAGAGTGAGTACTCCATTATTGCCATCATATGGTCATCTATCAAAAGCATGCAAAAACCCTAAATAAGACGAGAAGCGCAATAACAAAACCTAAGTATATTCTAATATAAGTAGAGACTTCGGTTTCCTGTCTTTCGTTGTTGTGATATTTACACTTAGTAGAAAAAGAGAAAGGAATAAACAACATTTATATACCGTATTAAAGCATACTCCTGAAGAAATTGTTGCAACAGACCACAGCGTACAAGTTGCTAAAAAGATACCCTACTTAGTATTGAATAAATACAAAAAACCAAATCAAACTCCAAAAAAGAAGAATCCTTTAATAAAAAAATGGACCACTTCACAAGGTTTCCAACTTCCAATAATTGATATACAAGACAAGAAAGAGAAGAAAGAAGAGAAAGTCCCTTTAAAAGAAAAAGTTCTCTTGTACAAATTTTTGGAATGATGAAAAATCCCAAATAGAAAAAGAAGCCGTTAAATTGAAAGAATGTGGGAGATCGGATTTCAATCTGACTGTACAACTACCAAAAGAAATGTCCTCGGAAAAAATTTTTATTTTACTTTTCCAAAGAAAACTTAAAACCTGCTAAAGAACGTACACAATTTGAACCAATGTACGTCCAAAATGTGGTAAAAAAAAACTATTAAAAACCACCCGTCTCCCATCCCTCCCTTTCCGATTATTTCAGAATTAAAACAAAAGCCCAAAAAGCACAAAGATTAAACACTTCTTTTTCTTTTAAACAAGGATAACATCGTAGATAATGGCATTTACAGCAGAAGTTACAAAGGAACTTCTTTCAAAAAATGTTAAAAAAGTACAATTAAAGGTTTATCAAATGGCATCAGGAATGGCGTCACGTCGCACTCCAGGAGGACGACATTCCACAGAGTGACGGAGACGCCAATCTTGGAGTTGGCAAGTACGGCTGCAGTATCTGGAAGAGGGAGAGAGAGAGAGGGAGAGGAGAGGGATGAGTGACGTGAATCAGGACAATGTCAGGAGGACAATGGAGAGGGAAAGGGAAAGGGAGAGGGAGAGGAGAGAGAGATAAGTGACATATGACAGAACGTTGTCAGGACGCGAAGGGAGAGGGAAAGGGAGAGGAAGGTAAGAGTCAGGAAGATGACAGGAGAGAGGAAGAGTGAGAGGGAGAGATGGTCAACGGAAAGCAGAACAATCTGAGGGAAGTGACAGAGTGACTGAGAAATAAAGAAAGGAAAAAGTGGTGAACAAGAAAAATGAAGTGCAGCGAGAACGGGAGAGATCGAGACAGTAAGAGAAAGACTCAGAGAGATCGAGAGAGACAGATCGAAACAGAGAGAAAGTGGGAGAGAGAGAAAAAGAGGGAGAGAGAAAAAGAGGGAGGTTGTAAATAAGAATCAGTACCTTGCAGACCAACAAGAAGAGCATCGCCAAAACTCCATTTTACGTGTTTCCGGTCTCCCGCACGTCTCTCTCCCGCAAAACTCCAAACCCACCTCCAGTTTCCCATATGGTCCCCCTTCACTTTTAGGGTTTTTACTCCTTCCGAACCACTCCAACAAAAAAGCATTCGCGGGATGAGGAGGTCGTTTTGTGACCGACGTCTGTAAACGCTCCAAAATATTCTTTACCCCTTTTTTCGACAAATCGGGTACCATTCCCGCAGCCAGCATTTGTACCACTTTCCCTCTCTCTGCTTCCTCGTCTTCGTCCGTTTCTTTATCACTCGTCTCTCCTTCGTCGCTCCTTTGCTCTCTCTTACTTTCTTTCTCCTTCTCTCTTTCTTTCTTTTCCTCTCCTACTCTCTCTCCCCTCTCAGCCACAGAAGCCGGTGACCCATTTCCCTTTTCCCCACTTTTCCCAGAAACCCCATTTCCTGAACTCCCATTTTCTGACACATCTGACCTCTCCCTCTCCCTCTCCCCCTCTCTTTCTCTCACTCTCTCCCCTTCTTTGGCCTCCATCGCGGCCATCGCTTCCCTCGCGGCTTTCGATCGCGGAATCCTCCGAAAAGGTGTGACCGATGTCACACTAGAGGACAAAGGAGAAGAAGACAAGGACGACGAAGACGACGAGGACGACGCCATAGCGACTTCCCGGAAGCTTCCTCCTCCTCCACTCGCAGCCATATTCACATGAATGGCCTGGGCCGCGACGGAACGGGGAGCGGAAAACGTAACGAGGTCGTCGGAAACTGAGCATGGAACGGATTTTTCAACGGATTTTGGAACGGAACTCGGAACAGAGGCGTGTTTTTTTCCGTGAAAATGTGACAGCTGGCAACTAGTGTGGTCCGAAATTTCCTCCTCCGATCTCCACTCCATTTCCGTACATTCCACTCCATGCTTTCCTCCTTCGAACCTTCCACACTTCTCTCCTTCTACCTCTCCCTCCCTCTCTCCTCCTCCTCCTATCCCTCCAGTTACCGCCTCATTCCTTCCTCTCCTCTCCCTCTCGATCTCCACTACTTCTCCTCCTCCTCCTTCCCCTTCTGTCCTCTCTCTCCCTCCGCTCCCCGCCTCTCGTCTCCTCAACGACCCACTTTCCCTCTCTCCTCCCACTCCCTCTTCCTTCCCTCTCCTCCTCAGTAGCGCCTCCACCGCCCCCTTAGATATCCCTCTCTCTCTCTCCCTCTTCCCCCTCTGCAGCAGAGCCTGTAGCGCCGCCTGCTGTCTCTCTCCACTCATCGGCATCCTATTCCCAAATATCTCATCCCTGTACTCCCCCGTCCAACTCCCCCTCCTTCCCCTCCCTCTCTCAGTCCTCCTCTTCCCATCACACCCACCTTCCTTCCTTCCTCTCCCTACCACTCTCCCTTCTCTTTTCTCCCCCCCCCTCTCCCTCTCCCTCTCCTTCTCCCCTCCCACCTCCCCCACATGCGCCATCAACAGCCACCTCCACCCCTCCCCCGCCTCCCTCCTCGCCCCATATCCGTCCAAAAGACAATGGGCGGCTTCCCTCCACCCCTCCCAGCTCCCCACACTCGCCGCCCTGCAGCACAGAGCCAGGCCCTCCCTCGCTCTCTTCCCTTCCCTCCCCACCCCACTCCCATTGAAAGAGAGGATAGCGAGGGAGAGGAGGGCCTGGGAGTGGCCCCCCCGGGCGGCGGAGGAGAGCAGGGATAGAGAGAGAGGGCGGTCGGGGGGGGAGGTATAGAAGAGGATAAAGCCGAGGAGGAAGGAGGCCTCGAGGGAGAGAGAGGAGGATTTGAGGAGGAAGGAGCGGCCGCCGGAGAGGAAGTGGTGGGGGAGGAGGGAGAGGGCGGAGAGGGAGAGGAGGGAGAGAGTGGAGGGGTGGGAGGAGAGGAGGTGGAATTGGCGGTTGACGAGGGAGAGGGAGGGAAGGTCGGAGAGAGAGGTGGCGGAGGAGGAGAGGGGAGGGGGGAGGGAGAGGATGAGGGAGGATGGAGAGGTGGAGGAGGAGGATGGGGGGGAGGAGAAGATGGGGTGGAGGAGGGGGTAGGGGAGGAATTGGGTGGTGGAGGGGGAAGGAGGAATGGAGGAAGGGAGTGGAGGAGGGGAAGGGAAGGAGATGGACGGGGGGAGGGTAGATGAGGAAGGGGGGAGTGGAGGAATGGATGGATAGAGTGGAATGGACCAAGGACCACGGAGGGGAAAGCGGGAAGGACGGGCAGATAAAAGACAAAATAAGGAAAGGTCGGGACGGCAGCGAATGCTGCGCTCCCATTGGCCGTAAAAAATCATGCATGCGACGAGAAACAGTCGCATAGCGTCGCTTTTAAGTCGCACGGCGAAAATTTCGGCCTCGAAAATGTCGTTTGGAAGCGGAAATTGCGTCGCTGAAAGATTCGTATTGGATCGTGTTTTGTCGTTTAGTGATTCGTACATAATCGTACATAGTCGTACAGAGTCGTACAGAGTCGTGTGGAGTCGCAGGTAAAGGAAATAAAAAAGCGTAACTAGGAGACTCCACGTCGCAGCACGGGGGGCGGCAGTGAAGCGACGTGGAGACGATGGGCGCGGTCGACAAATGATTCGGATCGGACGGCTGTGAAACAATCTCACGAAACGACAATCTCCATCGGACGGTCCAAAAGCTAGCAGTGACGCGTAGAAGATTGCGCAATTAAAGCGGCGACACAGAAGTCGACTTCGGGGCAGTGAGCCGGATCCCGTAAACTGGGGAATTCCGATAGTCGCAGAAAAAGACAAAAGTGACGTTTGTACCGAGAGTGTACGGCTAAAGCGCGGACAGGTGGAACGGAAGGATTGCGAGTTTCGATTGACACGTGAAGAGTACGGTCCGTACCTAATATGACAGCTGTTATGAAACAGGATTTGTCGGCGTACGGGAAAAAGGCGGTGTGGTGGAAAAGCCAAAAAAACAGAAAATGGATGTGAGCACGTGACGATGAGTCACGTCACGTTAACGCTCGTGTGAAGGTAGCACGGGAAGCGATCTGATTGGAGGAAAACTCGATCCGTACATGTAGAAAATGTGGACCAGGAGGCTCGAGGGAGCTTTAGTGTACGGACGGTGAAAACTGACCGTAAAAAAGGAGCGAGAGCGAATCACCGACATCGAGCCGCGAGTAAATCCGTGATACGGGGAAGCCGCGAGAAAATTCTAACCACGAAACCTATGCCACGTGGCAGAATCTGCCGTCAGTGAAATATTTTGCTTAAATTTCCGCGACCCAAGCCCGAGTGTGCGGTAGAACTTGTGGATAAGTCTATAGTTGTTGATACGACAAGATTACCGTATTTCTCTTCGAACGTGGAGGTGATGCGGTGGACTCTGACGTGGCGAAAAGCGTCGAGGAGTTTCGCGCATCGACAAGCACGAATACCAAAAAATTGCCACGTGCCGTGCAGTGAACGCGAGATCCGATGTGATGACCTGGCAGCAATCGCGCGGCGGATCTCTCGAGAAACGTCTCCTAGTTTCTAAAGGACCGGTACCGGAGAGTGACGTAAGAAACCTTCTACATGATGACCTCAACTAAACGGAATGCAGTTGGGAAGAAGGGACAAGAGACAAACAATAATGTACTAGAGAAGGTACAGTACAGTACACCGTGAATCTGCTATTAGCGTTAATGTTATTTCTGCCACTTAAAACGTCTTTTATCCGTACACACTTGTCCGATTGTGGATCTGACGGTTGCGATGGAAAGGTAAGATTCTCAGCTTCCGATTGGCGGTCTCAAATTGAAAATCGGACAAGTGTGTACAGAGAAAATATGTTTTAAGTGACGAAAAAAATATTAACCCTAATAGCGATTCACGGTGTAGAGAAAGGTACATTTACGCACGGTTATGTACTTTCATCATGCAGTACATTATATTGTACAATAATGTAATTTGGAGGTACGCCTGACGGTTTCCTGACGCTTTCTGGAAATTTTTGACCAGTAACAGTACGCATGTCAGAGGCTGCAGATAACGGCAGTCGTTTCTGTACATTTACTGTTTTGGACTGTACTACTAACTAAAGTTCGTACAAATGAAACCTTCGACGATTGCACGTTTCCATGTATTTAGGGTGCGTCTCAAGTAAGGGTTTTTTTCTGTCGTTTTCCTGTAAAACTTAGAGCCGTACCGCGTAAGTTTCAACCGTACAATAAAATAGAAAAAAAAAGTACATTTTGCGTCATCATCGAATTTAAAATGTACTACATGTTGTCGTCTTGTGTTTTTCGACCCACTTCGACGACAAAAAACGTCATCTTCAACCTTATCTTTAAAATACAGGGCCGATGTGTTCCCGCGCGCAATAAGTACGAGTGAACAAAGTTTTAACGTTTTGTCGAAAAGGAAAACGACAAATACTGATCCATTGACAGCCTGCAAAGCACCTCCTATTTCGGGTGAGAGACTACACCGCGAATCGTTATTAGCGTTATGAACTCTATATCGGCACCCCAAAATTTTGACATTAATACCTTAAATAGAATAAACTACACTATTTAACAACGTGGACCAAAATCTGCCACGTCTCCTGGCACTAAATTAGAATGAATGACGCTAATTTTTTCTTTACACTAATAATTTCTCAACGCTAATAACGATTCGCGGTGTACCGAAACAAAGATCCGTACATAACCTATTGAAATAAGTACGGTCAGTCTTCTGTTTTCTCCCTTTTCGCGCCCAAAATTTCCACTTAAAAGTCCTAAACGTCCATAGAAATAGTCAAATGTACGATTTCGAGAAGTGCAGTGAAATCTGCAGTTAAGTACAGATTTTGTAAATTGGAAAAAACAATCACCGACCAAAATAATCTCCAATTTGCCTGCCCATCCTACCAATACACTCCTTCCCTGCTGACCGATCTGATCGATACGATTACGATACGCAAAGCAATATTTTCGCACCAAATGGATGAACCTCCATCAGGCGAAAAGTGAGGTTCATTACTGGAAAAAGTGTATTTTCGTACAATACCGTACTGCATTTTTTTTTTACAAAACATGATTACTGTAGATTCGTGAAGATTCTACAAACTTTTGGGCGACAACGTCGACCGTCCGATTATGCGTTTTCGAAGCAAGCGGTCATCTTATCCCGTGTCTACCTAGTCTCTCCCCTTGTTTTCCGTGAGAAGACTAGGTACACAATGGACGTGTAAAAACTCTACACGTGGAAAGGTCACGTACGATCCACTATGGATGTGAGAATGTGACCTTACATGTGGCGCAGGCCACGCGTCCTCGGACAGGCTGTAATCGAAGCCACAGAAAACCACCAAAAAAAAGTAAAAAACCTTTGTTGAAGATTGTCACGTGACGCCGCCTCCACCATCCATTGACATCCGAGATTTGCCGCGCCTACTTTTTTATTATTTTCAACGACAAAATACGAACGACAAAACAACCATAGAAACGACAAAACGCGAATGTACAAAGTGTACATTCACGTAATTTTAATTTGCGGCTGCTCGTAGAGGGTACGAGTTTTTGGTGCTTCTGGATTCTTTGACTGTGCTCGTAGTCTGAACATGAATCTTCGTGGATCCATTCAAAATGAAGCACGTAGGCGAGAGATTCTTTGCTGACACGACATGATGGAGAAGTGAACAAAATAATACGGCCAGTAAACTTTTCCGTACGATTATTGTCGGCGCCTGATGGAGAAGAGGCCTAATAAGTTATTAGGGTACGTCCCCATGTATTAAAGTATCTACTTTTCCCTGTCTTTTTGCCCTAAAATTCAGGGAACTTTGACAAAAACTTTAGCCGTACGAGAAAATCATTTTTACCAAAGTAGAGTCAACGTCAATTCACACTTTGGATGTACGGCATGTTTGTCGTCATGTGAACTCATTTTGGCGTTTTGCCCTTTTCTACCCCCAGGCAAGAGAATCCAACCCAAAAAAAAACTTCATCCAAAATCACCTCGAGGGGGTGATTTTAGTTCAAGTACCGCCCAAACAGCGAATGAAAAATGACCCACGCACGCGCCACAAGAGTGGGAAACTTTTAGGACGAGGGAGAGTCCTCGCTATTTTTCTCCGTGCCCGTCACGCGCATGTACGGAAAAAAATCTGCAGGGGTCTTGGACCTCCACTTTCATTCATGGGGTCCTTTGCAAAATTTTGCGTCGTCGTCGCCACTCCCCTCTCCCTCTCACACTATCCCTTTTATCTCACACTTTTTAGAATGAGACACGACAATATTGGTATAAAATGAAAGATATTTTAAAAATATTATTTTTGACAATTTTTAGGTTTTTTTTATGGCAAGTCAAGCGAGAAACGCATAAAAAACGATATCGGAAAACCATGTCGGAAAGTTATTGAATCAATGACATCGACGTTGTCACAAGTGAGCGTGACGTCATAATATCACCAAACCCTAAACATCTACGATTTCACAAAAATCTAGACGTCTACGATTGTCGCTGTTTTTGTTGGCGTCATTAATCGTCGGAAGTTTCGTTGTCGGTTTCAATCGTCACAAGTTGTACCCACGTCTACAACCGTCACATTTCAAAGTTCCGATTTTATTTTCGCACATAGGGACGCTCTTCAAAGTAGTACGGAGAATCTTCACTACAGTCCAAAATACTTTATCAAAGTACCGATTACATGGGGACGTACCCTTATTAATAACCTTGATTGACTATTTTAGTGCGTATAGGATGTGCGGATTAAACCGTAATTTTGATATACGATACCATGTTCGGTCTATTTTTTCAATTTGTACTTTGAACCATATATCTAATGGGCGGTTTAGCAATATGTGACAGGTTTGGTGCGTAAAAAAAACAGGTAAACAGTTTAATAGACACTTTATTACACGAGTCAACAAAATGGCTTGGCCCTAACTTACTTGGCGTGCTTTCAATTCCTTTTCACCTGGTTTTTATGTTGTAATTGATTTTGCAATTTCATTAGGTACGAGCGGTTGATTTGAGATAATCAACTACATTTTACTTTTGAGCTAGAGTGATGAAAATAAATATCATGTGTCCTTTTGTAGGTTGCACCCATGCTGGCTATGTTGTTGAATCGGTTGTAGCACCTAAGGTGAACCAGCTCGCTCTTTTTTATATGCATAATGCACATATTTAAGTAAAATATGCATAAAACACATATAGTATGGATTACAAAAAAAACGGGTAAAAATTTTGACTTAAAAATACAGTCATTAGATTCCCAATGGCATGCAACGCACAACATTTTTGCTAGTACCTTACTGTATAAAAGTATATAGGTTCATATTGGTAAAATTGGGCAATACATATGGCAGTCACAATGGTTGTCAATAATTGAACAATAAACTACTAAACTTCAAAAGATACAACTATTAATTTGGTGTTAAACTCTTTTGCTTGTTGAGATACATTTGTTTAGCAAGTTATTGAGGTGACACTTAGCAGTGTATAGTTTGGTTGTTGACATTTAAACTGACTAATTAAATTTGTGATAGAAAACTTGTATTCACTATTTAATTCCAAACAAGTAAAAAAATAGATGTGGATTTGTTTGTTAAGTTGTGAGCTTCCATAAACATTTTGGTATAAGGGTTAGAAAACTTACCCACGTAGCCCAAGTGTGTCACCTGATTATAGGTAGATTTGAAGCTAATAGGGAAGACCATCATAATCCAACATTTACGGCCATAACTTATTAGCGTCAAAATGAGTAAGATTCGAGTTACAACACTCCAGGAAGTTATTGATGTTGAGAAAGGACCTCCAACAACTCAAAGGTTCATTTGTGTGAAAGACTCCACATATGTGAATTATACTTGTATAACCAACGCGATCACGAAGATACATAATATCGTTTGATGCATTTTCAATTGTCTATCAAACTTACCATAAAAAGACAACATCACTTTTTAACATGAGCATTAATTAAGTTGTTTTCGTTATCAATGGATTCGATTGTTAAAAATGAGTATCATATGCGCACCTACATGAGGCCATTCTTATCCCAAACGAACTTATTACTTATACAGGTTACCAACGAGTATATCACATTTTCAACCAAAAAAAATACCCAACGACTCGTTCTTCGCCCTACAGTCAACGTATTTTTTTGTTCGGAACTGCACGCGACCATACAAATTTGCACCATCGATTGAACATCCACAATGAGGTGTTTTTTGAATTTTCTTAACAAAGTGAGCCTTTCATCTCAAGATCCTTCAAAACACTCATATCTTTATCAGGTAAAAAACATACCTTTCGACCAAGTGTTGTGAGTCCCTTTGTCAAACTTTGCACCCAAAAAAGAGTTGTCGCCTGATAAGCAACGCCATAGAGGTAACCACGCCATTATCAGTTCCAGCTCCAATCACATCAACCGTCGAAGGCTTCGAATTTCGACTTCGTTTGTCAACATTATTTCGTAATCCCTCTTTCGCTGTAAAATATGAAATTCATATCTGTGCAAAATCAATGCCCACGTGGCAATTTTAACAATGGACTTACCTTTCTCCATGGTCGATTAAAATGTTGTTAATCGCTAATACACATACCCTCACAAAAAAAATGTTGAATTTATCGTTGATGCTACTCCGTATTAGAAAATATGGATGTAAATACAATACTTTAATCCGGAAAAAACACCCACAACATATGTTTTTTCGGCCATACTGTTTATATCATACAGTGATATCACATTGAAAGAATTTTATTTTACGAGGACAAAAAATGCTTCACTGTTTATATACAAAGATTAACTTGAGGGTGGGAAAAAACAAATGGTTGAGGAAAACGGATAAAAAATAGAGAGGGAGCGGGGACAAAAAACAAAAAATATGATGTGAAGGAGTAAAAAATGATAAAAATAAAAGGGAAAGAGAGAAAAAGAGATGCAGAAAAAAAAGGGATTAAAGTAGGTGAAACAAAGATGAGAGGGAGGGGAGAGAGGGATAAAGGAAAATTTGAGAAACAACAAATATGGGAGGTAAAGGAGAGAGGAAAAGGGGAGAGAGGAAAGGGAAAGAGAAAAATACGACGTGAGAAGGGGGCAAGGGAGAGATGAGAGAAAAAAAAAAGGGAATGGGAGGAGGATGAGTGATAAGAGAAGGTGACGGAGTAGAGGGACACTCATGAGAAGGGGAAAGAGAAAAAGGTAGGGATAAAAACGGGGGGCGGTGTCGTGAGAGTATACCGAAAGGCGAAGAACAAGGAAGGAGGGAGAGGGAGAGAGTGAACAAATCTCTCTCTCTCTCTCTCTCTTTCCCCTTTCTCCTCCCTCTCCCTCCTTCCCTCTCTCCCCTTCCATCTCCCTATCACCCACTCATTGTTTTTTGCTAAACTTAAATCTTCAATTGAAAATTTAAATCCCAAAATTTGAGGGGTATGAGAATGGAGGAGGTAAGAGTGAGAGATAGAGGAATAAAAGGGACAGAGGGAAATAAAGGGAGGGGGGGAGGGAGGGAGGAAAGTGAGGGAAGGTGGAAAGGAGGGGGGGAGGAAAGAGGGAGGAGCGGAGGAAATATGATAAAAATTGGGGAGAGTTGGTTGCTCTCTTTCCTCTCCTTATCTCATCTCTTTCCCTCATTATTTGATACTTCTCTTTCTCTCTCTACCTTTCTCACTTTCCCTCCAACCTTTCCCCTTTTTATCTCTCCATCTCCCTCCGCCTCTCTTCCATCTCTCCCTTTCCTCCCTCTTTTTCTTTTCTTACCTCCCACTATAGCTTCCTCTCCCACCTTTAAAAATCGAGGGGATTTGAAAGTTAGGTGTGGGTGTACGGATTTTAGAGTTTATGATTTTGGTTTGCATCGAGATGATTTCTCGATGTTCATTAATTCCGGATCAAAACTCGTAACCCAAATCTCACGACATTGAGTGATGCACATCTCATCATGAAGATTAAATAGTTTGCGCATAATCATTGCAAGAGGTTATAGGAATGTACCAGTTGGCTGTTGCGGGGTGCAACGTAAATTACATGTTCAATATTTGCCCCTTCATCTTTTAGTTATTTTTTTATTCCATTTGCGACTAAACTCGAGTGTTGTGTTGCGCTACATCTTTCGTTTTTCTTTAGTCTCAAGCACGAAATTTTAGTTGGCGCGCGTAAATGTTAAGGTACATGAAAAACGACCCTTTTCGAATTTAAATTTTATCAGAATTGTGACGTAACGTTTCTCAAGCGTCCACACTCCACAGTCCCCCATGAATTGTGAATTTCAAACGAACCGTCCATATCCTCCCATTAGCCATATTTTATCTTGTGATCGGAACTTGAACCTGATTTGTTTTTTTCTCCCTGGAGAGGCAGCGTTCGACCTCTCGCGTTTAAAATATGGTATACCGTTCATTCTAAAAAGAAAACAGATCGGACGGCCGATATTGCAGTACTCCTCGAAATGACCTAGGGAATACCATACGTTACAAAGTCGTACTTGTTCTAGCCGTGGGCCAAGCGAACGGTTCTGTTTGAAACCGGGATGAGATTTCCAAACGAATCTATGCCGTTGGATTTCGCCGAACCGAACGGCTCAAACGGCTTATCCGTCCAAATTCCTTAAGAGCCCTAAAAGTCTAAAAGAAAGAAAGAAAAAGAAAGTCTCGAAATGACGTACCATTTTTGTACATTACACCTAGAATCGTTATTAGCGTATAGAAATTATTATGTAAAGAAAAATTAGCGTCATTCATTCTAATTTAGTGCCAGGAGTCGTGGCAGATTATGGTCCACTTCCTTAAATAGTGTAATTTATTATATTTAATGTATCAATGTCAAAATTTTGGGGTGTTTGTATAGCGTACATAAGGCTAATAAGTAATAACCATTCACGGTGTACTGTACTGTAGTAGGCTGTCTTCTATGTACTTTGATGATCGTAACCTCGTATTTTATGATACCGTACAAGTGTACTGTATATCAGTACATCATTTCAAACCATAGTTGTTCAAATCGCGCGATTTTTTCCTTTTTTCCGATTAAAACGTATAATTCGTGTCTTTTGAATAAATCGGAAAAAAACGCGATGTATTTCTGTCCGGTAAACTGAACGGGGAGTTTACGGAAACTGACGGTATGTACAGTAACTGTACGGTTTTGTACCAATTTAGTACGGAATTTGACTAAAAGATACGTTACACTTCGTAGTACTTTCTGTACGGTAAACTGAACAGAAATTTATCGGGAAATGTATGAAATTGTACCAAAATTGTACGAGCTATGACGAAATGAGACGGGAGTTGTACGGAAATTGTACAAACTGCGGGATATGTAAATTTTATTTTTGTGTACATGTCGGAATAGTACGGACGAAAATTCATTAACGATTTTTACGATTTTTTTAAAAGGTTCAATGCGTTTGTTACGTATAATTCGTCGCGATTAAATCGCTCGTACTAAATGCCGTGAACAACTATGCTTCAAGCCGGTTCGGCGTGATAGAAAGTTAGAAACCGAACCAGCCGTTTTTAAAATCGGCCATACCGAACCACGCTGGGCCGAACCTTAGCGAATTTACGAACATCGGCGCGAAACGGTTTTGGTCCAAACCGGGCCCCGTGCGACTCCTCAACATTCATCGTTCGGACGACAATTTACGTCGTAGAGTTCGTAAATTCGCCCCGTACGTATACGATACGCCAGTTAAAAGTTCGAAAAGCGATAGAGATACGATCGTGTGTTTCTTCCACGAAAACGTTCACGCTCTTGCAATTTTTTAGGATTTTCGTCTCTTTCTAGGGTTTTTTAAGGGATTTTATAGGGTTTTTCAGGGTTTTTAGGGTTTTTAGGGCTTTTCTAGGGTTTTTTAGGATTTCTACAATTTGTTCTCCCTTGCAACCTTCATAATTCATAGTTCATGGTTCATAGCTCATCTGCCATAAACCCTAGACCTTTGTAATCGTTTATATTTTGTCGTTTGTGGCAACAGTACGGAAAGTTTCTGGTTTTTTGAAGGGATTATGGCATCAAGGGGAGGATTCCAGTTTCTTCACTCTGCTTTTAGAGTAGCCGCTACAAGACAAAATTTTGCTTCACGACAAATCGGGCCTTTATTGTAGGTTCTCCATTTTTCTCTTTGGATGCAATGCTCAGTCACCTGTATTATTTTTTTTTGTCAGTTTACGAAAAGGACAAATATTCGGTTATTTTTGGAAGCTTTCTCGTTGATTTGGCCATTTTCTAGCCAATGACTTAGGCTCTCGCTCGCTCGCTCTCTCCCCTCCCCCCCCGTCTCTCTCTCTCTCTCTCCCTCTTTTTCTATCCCCCTCTTTTTCTTTCTCCCTCTTTCTCTCTCTCCCCTCTCCCCCCCCTCTCCCTCCCCTCTCCCTCTCTCCCTTTGTCCTCTTTCTCTGCTCGCTCTCTCTCTATTTCTCTCTCTCTCTCACCCTCTCTTTCTTCAATTCTCTAGTCAATTTTCTAGTCAGTTTTTTAGGGTTAGGTGTGATTCATGTTAAAGATTGTAGAAAACTCTATTATTCGACAAGTGTGCACGGAGAAAAGATGTTTTAAGCGGCGATTTTTTTTTTGACACTAATAACGATTAACGGTGTACACCGTGTATCACTATTAGTGTTAATGTTTTTTAAGCCGCCTAAAACATCTTTTTTCCGTACACGCTTGTCGGATAATGGATCCGACGGTTACGATTGAAAGCCAAGATTCTCACCTTCCCATCGGCGGTCTCTATGTGAAAATCGGAGAAGTGTGTACGGAGAAAAAATGTACTAAGTGGAGAGAATAATATTAACACTAATAGCGATACATGGTGTAGTGTCGGATGCATTGTCCAAAAGTTAATTCAATCCGCAATGGTTACAAAAAAAATACAAAAAGATACAAAAAAGATACAAAAAAGATACAAAAAGATACAAAAGTCAAATGGAGTCAAGATTGGTCCAATTTTCTTCACCGACGTTGGCCAATGAAAATGAATTCTTCTTTTGAACAATGACTGTGGCTCTGGAATACACCTTCACAACTAGATTTGCTGATTGCATGCAAAGAAAGGGAAAAAAAAAAATTACATATATATTCAAACTAAAAAAACCGTGTTTTGAATGGCCAAAGTCCCTTGAAAACCCTTAAAACTCTTAAATCCCTAGAATCCTCAAAACCTCTTTGAAACCCTGGAAATCCCTAAAAGCGAAGTAAATTTTAGAACACCCCAAATATAAAAATAATTATTTAGGTATTTAAATCTTTCCGAAATGAGAAATCTGCATCCATGTTTGACAGTTTTTTTCCCGAAAACAGTTTGATTAATACTAGTCGAATACAAAAAGCGAATGGATGAGATTTTGTTAAATTATTCACGAATATTTTGGAATGGAGGATAATATGCAAAAAAGAAAGAATTTGGTGGCCTTAAAAGGAAAGTTTTATAGGGTTCGTGGCTACATTGCGATCAGTGTTAAACATTTCTCAATCATTTTTTGGGCACTCATAAGTACTTTTTCTCGCTACAAAATTTCTCGATTTTCATCGTAATGTCACAATTGAAAGGTGAGACCGTCACCTTTCGATTGCTCTCGTAAAAAAAAAAAATCCAACGGTTGAAAATATAATTAACGATGTTCGAGTGCCCAGAAAATGTTTTAACTCTAATAGCGACAGGCGGTGTGCTATGATTTTGTACAATAGATGGTAATTCATGATATCTGACAAGTGCAATTATCCGTCTATTTTTTCAGTTTTGTTTCACATACATGGGAATTAGTAGCTATTCACTCTAATTTTCCTTCCCATTGTTCAGTTTTTTTTAGCACTACTAAAAAGAAATTTGAAATCCGCAATAATTTCACTCCAATTATTCAGTTTTTTTTAGCTTTTTTCAGGAAATATTAGAAGTTCGTTCTAATTTTCACGACATTCATTCTTTTTTTGAATCTTTTTTGAGCTCAATGACGATAGTTGCCGACCTTCTTTCTAAGACATTCATGTACTATGATTATCTTTCCGATTTGATTCATTCTTTTTTTTCCTCGACAAATTCCGGAAAACAGGAGGGAATATCTTTAATCCATTTCCATTAAAGAAAAAAAAATGCTTTCTTTTTTCTTTTGTCTATTTTTTGCTGTGGTAGGTCAGTGAGACGATATGCGGTTCCATCAGATTTTAATGTATTGGAGGGAGTATCTGAAGAGGCACATCGGGTACGAATAGATGGGTAAGGAAAAAGTACAAATAAGTTGGGTAAAGTTAAAGTGCAAATAGTTGGAGGAGGAAAAAGTACAAACAAGTTGGGTAAAGAAAAAGTACGAATAGATGGGTAAGGAAAGTACAAATAAATGGGTAAGGAAAAAGTACAAATAAGTTGGGTAAAGAAAAAGTACAAATAGTCGGAGGAGGAAAAAGTACAAACAAGTTGGGTACAGATAAAGTACAAATAAGTTGGGAAAAGAAAGAGTACAGATAGTTGGGGAAGGAAAAAGTACACTTATGTTGCGTAAAGATATAGTACAAAAAGTTGGGTAAGGAAAAAGTAGAAATAGGGTAAACAGAAGGTTCAAATGCTTTGTAAAGAGTACGAATAGGTGGATAATAAAAAGTACAACTAAATGTATAAGTAAAAGGTACGAAAAGGAGTGGAAGGAAAAGTACAAATCTATGTAGAAGAAGAAGCACAAACAGGGTACGTAAAAAGTACAAATTGATGGTTAAGTAAAAATCACAAACAATCAAAAACAGAAATGAATGGGTAAGGAAATGATGGGAAGCGTAAAAAGAATACAAATTGACGAGTAAGTAAAACCTGGATGAAACTATTATTCAACTTAATTCAATTTTATTGATATGTGTTGTTGAACTGATATGGTTTCTTTTGATATGAGTTGAGTTAATGAAAAACACCACTTTGTTACGAGAACATTAGTTTAATAATCTTGCAAAGCATACTTTCGTTCAATAAGTTGCTTAAATCAAGAAACTACATTGCCAACCACTATTAGAGTTAATCACTCTCTCTGTGTCTCTCTCTGTGTCTCTGTCTCCCTCCCTCCCTCCCTCTCCCTCTCCCTCTCCCCCTCTCTCTCAATCTCTCTCGTCTCTCTCTCCCAACGAGTGGTTTTTTGACACAAAATCATAAATTAGTGTTAACTAACACTGTCAAATAAGTTATCTCTCCCTCTCTCCCTCTCTCCCTCTCTCCCTCTCTCCCTCTCTCTCTCCCTCTCTCCCTCTCTCTCTCTCTCTCGCTCGCTCTCCCTTCCCTCTCTTTCCCTCTTTCTCCCCTCTCGCTCGCTTTCTTCCCTCTCTTCTCCTCTCCCTTGCTTTGTATGTTATACATTTTCGTATTCATTTAAAAAGAAAAAGAAACTCTCTTCTTTTTCTCCCTCCCTCTGCATCTCTCTCTCTCCCTCCCCTTTCTTTTTTTTTTTTAGTATTTTTCATGCATAAGGATTACAAAACGTTCTCTCCCACTGCAGATACCACAAAAAAAAAATAAAAAATAATAATAATAAATAACTCTTTCTTTTCCCTCTGCATCTCTCTCTCTCCCTCTCTTTTTTTTTTTTTTTTTTAGGGTTTTTTCATGCAAAAGGATTACAAAATGTTCCCTCCCTCCGTGGATTGGAATAATGTGGATTGGA
>JBBHKE010001627.1:69385-120288 GCA_037447655.1 Zygnema cylindricum
ATATAGCTAATAGCCGATGGGCTTTTTT
The DNA here is from genome assembly GCA_037447655.1 of Zygnema cylindricum. Taxonomy (NCBI): domain Eukaryota; kingdom Viridiplantae; phylum Streptophyta; class Zygnematophyceae; order Zygnematales; family Zygnemataceae; genus Zygnema; species Zygnema cylindricum. The sequence goes on from JBBHKE010001627.1 coordinate 69,414, forward strand.
CCGGGTATAGCCAATAGCCGTTTAGGAATGGCTATGTGTTGTGATGTTTAATGTGAGGTGTGGGGGTTTTGAGTGAATACACCTGATCTAGGTAACCACCTACTATACGTTCCGGCGAACAGTAAACGTGGCACGAAGCAGTCTCCTCTGGGGGTCAAATGAGAGCAACTTACCGTTGATACTGTGCAACTGCCATTTTTCGTTTCTATTCCGAACTACTCTCTAACGAATCTGGGAACCTAAGTTTATAAAAAGCGCGTGTTAACATATCCTTTAACAGTTTTATGAACTGTTTCACGGCCATACAATTGTGCGCGAAAAATATTTGAATCCAAAGGTCTAAGCAATCTCTCATCAAGCCTTATCTTTGCTTTTTACCGTCAACGTGTCATAGTTGCCATTCAACGAGAGTAAACTGGGGGTCTCCTCTGACGAAGCACGGTGCAAATGACAAGCGGCCTTGCATATCATCCACCAATGGATCTAGTCCACATAAGTGAGTTTTGGGGGTGTGGAGTGTAATTTGTAGTGTTGTGTATCGGTAAGGATTTGCCGATAACCGATATGGGCCTTTTTTCGGGTAGCCGATAATCGATATATCGGTACGGAAATATATGTACGGACCGTACATATAAAAGTACGTCCAATCATACATGTAAATCGTAAACAAAAATAAACGTACTGAGTGCCTACCAATCAGATCATTTGTACAGGCCGAAAGTACAGTAGTCGGCATAAGTAATGTACGACTTTAGTACGGCTCCAGATAAAAAGATGTACCTTTCACATCCGACGTTATGGCTTGTCTCTTTCTTCCTTGGGATCCACTGGAAACCTGCCATGTGTACTACGGACAGAAAGTACAGAAAGTACAAATATATTGGTAGCTCTGACCATTCGATAACCGATAACTATCGGTATCGGTGTTATCGCGATAACTTTTTTACCGATACACATTACTAGTAACCGCATACAACATCTCCAATCATTTTGGCACACATTTACAATATCCTGACAACTATTACTCTGTGACATAAGACCAAATTGTAGGGAGTCGCCCAAGGTCCTAGACTGCAGATAAACACTACACCCTGTATGGCTATTAGTGTTGATAATTTTTCACCACTTAAAACATATTTTCTCTGTACACACTTGTCCTATTTTCACATGGAAACCGCCAATGGGAAGGTGAGTATCTTACCTTTCAATCGCAACCGTCAGATCCATAATCTGACACGGATGTACGGAGAAAAGATGTTTTAAGTGGCAAAAAAAAAAAAAAACACTAATAGCATTACACGGTGTAGTAATCCTCCATGTGCTCATTCTGGCGACAAGAGTTTCATACTCTTGAGTTGACTACTCTCCAAAAACGTTCTGCTGAATCCCACAGTGATTGAAAAATTCACAAACCTCACATAGTGCAATAATTTCCGAGATCTTCAACAGCAAAACCTCCAACAAAACCAGCTTTCTTCACAAAGACCGATCTCTCTCTCTAAGAAGGATGCAAACATAGCTCACAAGAAACAAAAATTAGATGACACCACACCACACCATAACCATGGTTATGCCACCGTAACAATTTGTCTATATACAAACGTAACTCATCCTGACTGGAGCTCATAAAGAGAGCCCATTACAATCAACATCTACCACTAGCCTCACCTATGCAAAGAGAAGGACCACAACTTGATTGACTGCAATGCAATGTCCCACAATATGCTTTAACTTATGGTCCACAATGGCAATATGGTTCGTCGAAATTCAGTTTACATTTCAGTAAAGTTGAAAGACCGGGAGCTGCTAGTCCTCTGTAACCTTCAGCAACCTCGATAGATTAGTTCCTTAGTCAATTTAGTGAAGAGCAACTGTAAAGCCATACAATGGCTGAATAGAAAGCATAGAAACAGGGCCTAACTACCAGCGAAACCTGAAGTTGCAAAACCCTACAAAGAAGAAAAAGAGCAAACCATTTTCACCCAGCTTTCAACATGCCCTATCAATCACTGTAATTTGTCTGCATTAGAAATTTCCAATGTTCCAGACAGGATTTTTAACATCAAAAGTAATTTTCAACTTCAAAAAGTCACGAAACTCCACAAACGGATGATGGCATGTAAATCAGGAGTCCCATCCACTACCGAAATAATGTGGCAGTAAACAAAAAGCTGAGAATAAAGGACAGCAATTCATTGAAAAAAAAGGGTACAAAAGCCACAAATTGCATGGCGCAGTTTATCTCAAAAGTCAAACAGGCACGAAAGGTAACATAGATTTTGGCCTAACTGGAAAACGCAGACCAGCAGTTTCCAAAGATCGCTGCCTGCTCTGTGGAAAACCTAAAGCTACTACCTAAACTTTTACGCACTCAAAGGTTACTCCAATCGAAGAGCAACAAAATATGGACAAGGTTGCCGTTTTGTTTCATAGGGCCTTGTAATTGCTAGGGTTTCAAAACACACTGCTGTCACCTGCCCTAACTTGATCCAGGCACCATGTGAACTGAAGGAACAAAGGCACGGCCAACAGAATCGTATTTCTCCCTCCCTACGACAAATCAGATAGCCCTACATACCCGAAATACAGCAAGAGAAAACGCCCAAGGGAAAGTTTGTGGACTCAAATGTTTTGCCTTAACCGCTGAGGGTTCCACTACCTAAGTGCCAGAAAAGAATCTTCAGGCCTTGTGATTCGAGGGAAACTCCTGTACAGATAATTGACACACAGCCCTGCTCCATAGCCTCCATATGTCATGTGCAATGAATGAACACTCTTGTTAACCTAACATTCAAAAGTTGTTGAGTCTTATTGCATCTCCAAATTTCTTGTAGATCTCCTTTAAAATGGAACTTTGCCACAGGGGAGTAGTAAACACATACCCTCCATCCATCCATCAGCCGCAGTCCAGTGCCTCCCTCTATTGGAAAAATCACCAGATGAACACAAAGGCGTTTCTCCCGTGATGCAAATGCTCTCCCACTCGTAATTCAAACCTTTGCTTACTTCCTACTTCCCTACCACCTAATCACAGTCGTTCCTCCAATCTGCTGATTCATTACATTCTCTCTATCCTTCATCAAACACTGCTGATTGATTAGATTCGACTATATTCTCTACCCTTGCTGAGGCATACTTCCCGCTGGAGGAGGCACCTGCTGACCTGTCCACATTTGTTGCTGCATAGGCTGTTGCATATACTGCATGGGGGGCCTGGGCTGACTATACATACTAGGATGCTCCATTCCCATGGCCGGCCGTCCAACCATCATTGCCGGAGCCATCATTCCAGGCTGAGCCATGGGAGCGGGACCAGGAGTGGCCTGAGGGACATAATACATGCCACTATACTGCATATCTGCACCAGGAATGGCTACTGGAGCTCTCGGAATACCCAGTCCCTCCTCCTTCAACTCATCACGAGGGACAATGTCGACAAGGAAATCGAAAATGTCTGTCCTTGTGATTGCTCCAGCAATATCGTTCTTCTGCAGAGTACGTCGCTTGTTCTCTTCGGTATGAATCCATGATCGCAGTGTCAACTCTAAAATAAACATCTCACATGCTTTGGAAAAGACAACCGGCGCTTCAGCGCTAATCATCCTGACGTCTTCATCTGCCTTCATAATCTTCTTTATCCTTGCTAACGGTAACTGATGGTTCTTGAAGTCATTCGCTTGCTCCACTTCTTGCATCTGCTGTGACCAAAACAACTGTAACTGCTGTTGATGCTGTTGTTGTAAGTGCTGATACTGCATCTGCTGCTGAAGAGCTGTCTGAGGAGGATAACCTCCTCCTTGCATATTCTGTTGACCCTGTCCTCCTACAGGAGACTGTCCAGGCTGTCCTCCTGTCTGCTGAGGAGGAGGATAAGAAGAAGCCATTCCTGGAGCCATTTGAGGCGAGCCTCCCATGCCCGGGTATTGCATCCCGGGCTGAGGGCCCATCATCATCGGAGGCTGAGCCATAACTCTCTCCTTTTAAATATGTATTGTTTTGCTGCTGGCTGCTGCTAGCTGCTGCGGTGACTACAGTATTGGCAGAAGGTTACTGAGGCTGCCACGTCTTCCTAAAAAGAGCAATGAGATTATGAGAAGGACGGCGATGCGGAAAGCTAGGAGAGGTAAATCGATGGCAGAAATCGTATGAAGCCACTTGGCTGCTCTGCAAGACTTGCTGCGATCTTGGCGTCTCTCACAGGGCAAAGCTGCTGTCCGAGAGGGCGTTTTTCATTTGCTAGGACTCCTTTGCTCCAGCCTTGCATTCTCAGCCTCCAGTAGGAGGAACCAGAGCTGTGAGGGAGCAGGTTCGGGGACGCTTTAGAATAGGTTTAACGGAGGTTCGAAGAACGTCGTACGGGTTTGGAGAGGAAATGAGCGGCAGGGGTGAAAAGGGAGAGTTCGGTTCGAAAGAGGTGGGGAAATTAAGAAAGCGTAATGAACGTAGGATAGTGCCATATGGTGGCGGGAAATACGTTGGATTTTGGTGAGTTAAGGATGAAATCTACATGGCGTGATCGGAGCGGTGGCTGGGTAAGGTATTAGAGAAGGTTCGGGAGATATTTGGAAAGCCTGGACGGAGGTTTGGAATGTAAGCTTCGGTATGCCAGGTCACACGGACGTTTTAGAATTTACATTTTCATTTTTTCTCTGTTTCGAGTAGCCCGGTAACAGTGGAGAATACATAGAAACTAGTAGAAATAAAGCTTAGATGATGCGTGAATATAAAATCAGAAGCCTAGACAATATCAACATCTACCGTACCGATATTGTTTTCCATATAACTGCCCATCACAGTACAGTACACCGTGAATCGGTATTGGCGTAATGGACGCTATTTAAGGTACCTTTCTTTTTCCCCAAATTCTTAAACAGCATAAATTATTATGTTTTTTCTTTTACGTCATTTAGGGTTCTTTTCCAATTTTTATCGTCTAAATAGAGTGTTGTACGGTTATTGTCAGACCGTACAAAATGTACCTTTTTAAGAGAGAAAGTATATTTAATGGGTTTTAGTAACCACGGACGCATGAGAATATGCGCTCTAAAAAGGGGATGCAATCAGGTTGTCAAAAATCACGTTCTCACATATTCGTCCGGCAACCGCGTTTCGACGGTGTGAACGTACGATTTGTGTACAATTTGTCAGATTTTGAACAGAACCTATATTAGTGTAAACAAGTTTGGGGCGGGTGTTTATTTTTTTTTAAATCCAAATTAGTAGTGTTGTGTATCGGTAAGGATTTGCCGATAACCGATATGGGCCTTTTTTCGGGTATCCGATAATCGATATATTGGTACGATATATCAACATCGGTCTTATCGCCGATAAGTAGCCGATAATATCGGGTAATTATCGGCGATAATGCCGATAACGATAATTATCGGCGATAACTGTACGGACCGTACAGGTAAATGTACGGTCTGTACACTCAGCTGTACGTCATATTCTCCGGACGTGTACAAGCATAGAAAGTACCGTAGCCGCCATGAAATCTGTACGATTTTGACACGGATCCAGTAAAAACGATGTACCTTTCACATCCGACGCCATGGCTTTGTCCCTTAATTCCTTGAGATCCACTGGGGACCTGCCACGTGTCAATCTGTCGGCTTTTTTGGCAAAAGCTGCCAAAAGAGCCATTTCGGGATGTCGGCGCTCACGCAAGCCCATCCGTTCGTGTTTTCTCATTCCAAGTCGTCCGTTCGATTCCGGCGGCTTGCAGAGTGTTATTTTGCGTCCGTTGTACTTTTGTGTCCGCCGTCCTTTTCCAGTTCCATGTTCACCAGTTTTTTAGTAAATTTCCGTACGTCGCCGTAAAATTTTTGTTCGGTTAACCGGTCAATGTTTATGTGCCGCGTTTACCGTCATAAATTGCAGTTAAACTGTAACGGTGCAGATTTCTATACATGGCATGCCACGCTATATAAAGTCAATAATATAATACAGTATGTTATAAAGTACTATTGTATGCATACTATATTTTTTTTAAGTTATCGCCGATATGGAATTTGTTGGTCCCAGACCAATATATCGGAACCTCTGACCGTTCGATAACCGATAACTATCGGTATCAGTGTTATCGCGATAAGTTTTTTACCGATACACAACACTACAAATTAGTATAAGTAAATATCCATATGTATGTTTTTTTTTTTTAAATCCAAATTCTCAATTAGCGTAAATAACGGTAATTGCTCCTACACGCTAAAGAAACCTTTACGCGAATAACGATTCACGGTGTACTGATGTAAGACTATAATTAAGAAAGTACGATGGTAAACCATGTGAGTAGATGGAGACAAAAACGAAATTGAAATAAGTTAAGGGAATTGATCACGGCAGTGACTGTTTTGGTTGCGCACAGTCACTTACGTCATTTTGTCAAAAATTGTACGTTTGAAGTACACATTGGTACAAGTAAAGTATCATTGAGTCTAAATTTGACGGTCAATCGGTTGGACAGTTTTGACTTTCAAAATATTGTTTCAACTGCTTAAACTTTTGCCGCGCTTGCGAACGTCGACCGTCATAATAAATTTAGCAATTCACACGGCCGACGAACGTTTACGGTAACAAAACTGCGGCAACCACATGTAAATAAAATTGTTGCAGACAGTCACTTTTTGTCGTTACGTGAGCTCCACGGTGAGAGCAACGTTGGACATTAACTTAGGGTACTTTCGCATGTAGCCGAAACTTAGTCTTGTTACTTTGTTTATTAGCGAAGCTTCTCCGTAGAGATTTCAGAGCATTCGTATGTAAAGAAATGAAATCGTAACTTTAGATTGTGACGGATGTAGACGTGGGTGTAATTTGTGACGATTGTAGACGCGTACAAAACTCGCGACAATTGATGACGTTTACAAAATAGAGACGGTTGTGGCCTTGTAGAAATCTAGCTACTTGTGACATTGTAGATGTTTAGGGTTCGTGACATTTTGACGTCACGCGTACTTATGATAGCGTCAACGTCACAAATTCCAAAACATTCCGCCATGGTTTCTCGATATTGTTTTTTCATCCATTCTCGCTCTACTTGCCACCAAAATAAGCTAAAAGACAGCCAAAATAAATATTTTTTATAGATCTTTCATTTGATACCTTTCTTGCCTTTTTTCGTTGCAAAAATTGTGATATAGACGTGTTAGTGGGAGAAGGAGAGAGAGAGAGGCGCTTTCACGGACTTCGCTTTTGCTAAATGGCGTCTGTTGGTCAAAACCCCCTCCACAACCCCTGTACGGAAAAAAATTGCACGGAAAAAAGTCACGCACAGGCTAGAAACGTGCGGTGGGAATTTTTTTTGGTACTCCGCGCTCAAAAATTGTAAAAAAATTACAGCAGGAGCGACACCATCTGCCTATTCGTTTACCTCGTGGAACTTTATTTAAAATCACCTCGCGGGGTGATTTTCTATAAAGTTTGAAGATGAGTTCGAAGGACGCGAAATTGGGTCGAAATGCGCTAGATGACAAAATGCTTCGCAGAAGACGACAAATTGCAGTACATTTAAAGTTGTAAGGTACACAACTTGTAAGGTGTCAATTTCATTCTTTTAGTACGGCTGCGGATTTTCTCGTTCTTTTCTAAGTTATGGAGGAAAACGACATAAACTAACTGTAACTTTAGCACATGCGAAAGTACACTTAGCCACAAAATTGAAATTTAGTCGTCTAAGCATTACATTGAACTTAGACATAAATTGAAACGAAACCTTGTTAAACAGAAGTACTGGAAGTCTTGTACGAAAATATTAAAACGCACGAAACAAAATAAACTTTGTACACTAAAATAAAACAAACCGGCGTAAAAATATCAATTGAAATTAAATGAAAAAAATGTGCGTCGTCACGCTCGACGAAATCGAGCCACACTATCTACAAATCAACATTCTTACATTGAAAAGTGAAATTTCGTTTCGTGCGTTTTAATATTTTCGTAAAAGACTTACATTACTTTAGTTTAACGAGGTTTCGTTTCAATTTGCGTCTAAGTTCAATGTAACGCTTAGACGACTAAATTTCAATTTTGAGGCTAAGTTAATATCCAACGTTGCTCTCACCGTGGAGCTCGCGTAACGACAAAGAGTGATTGTCTGCAACACTTTTATTTACATGTGGTTGCCGCTGTTTTGTTACCGTAAACGTTCGTCGGCCGTGTGAATTGCTAATTCTATTATGACGGTCGACGTTTGCAAGCGCGGCAAAAGTTTAAGTGATTGAAACAATATTTTTAAAGTCAAAATTGTCCGACCGATTGACTGTCAAATTTAGTAGTATTGTGTATCGGTAAAAAACTTATCGCGATAACACCAATGCCGATAGTTACCGGTTATCGAACGGTCAAAGGTCCCGATATATAGGCCTCAGACCAACAAATTCTATATCGTCGATAAACTTAAAAAATATATAGTATGCATACAATATAACTTAAAAACACACTGTATTATATTATTGACTTAACATAGCGTGGCCTGCCACGTATAAGAATGTGTTCCGTCTGTGATTAACTACGATTTATTACGAACAGCGCAACACATAAACGTTGGCCAGTTAACTGAACATAAATTTTACGGCAACTTACAGAATTAAACCGACAAACTAGTGAACATGGAACGGTAAAAAGACGGCGGACACAAAGTACAACGGACGCAAAATATATAGAAACTAATGGTTTTATTAGTATTTTCTAGGTCTGAAAAGAAATATAGAAGTCGAGGCAGTCTATCTCTAACTTCTCTCTCCAACTCTCAAACTTGTCGCAGTCACTGAGAAATTGGAGAGGAAGCTAACAAAATGACACGTGGCAGGTCCCAGTGGATCCCAAGGAAGAAAGGGACAAAGCCATATCGTCGGATGTGAAAGGTACATCGTTTTAACGGATCCGTACTAAAAGCGTACAGATCTCATAAAGGCTACTGTACTTTCTCTGCTTGCATAGCTGTTCAATACAGTGATCTTTTTATGCCTGTACAACTGTACAATACAGTGATCTGATTGGTAGACACCTCAGTAGATAGGGGTTGTGAGTAGGGCGCGTCCGGGGAATAACACATACAATTGAGTGTACTGGTCGTACATTTATCTGTACGGTCCGTACAAATATTTAAAATGGTTATCGACATTGGTGTTATCGCCGATACTAACCGATAAATATATGTTATTTATCGGCGATAACACCGATAACGATATATTATACTAATATATCGATTTTCGGCTACCGAAAATAAACCCATATCGGTTATCGACAAATCCTTACCGATACACAACACTAAAATTTAGACTCAACGGTACTTTACTTGTACCAATGTGTATTTCAAACGTACAATTTTTGACAAAATGACGTAATTATTGTGCGGAACCAAAACAGTCATTGCCATGATCAATTCCCTGAGTTAATTCAAAAGTATATTATAGTACACCGCGAATCGCTATTAGCGTAGAATTTTTTTTACCATATAAAAAATAAATAGCGTTATTAAGGCTACACCGTCAATCGCTATTAGAGTAAAGGAATAAATATCGTAAACAAAAAATTAGTGTTATTAACACTAATCGGGAATTATTTTTTTTTGAAAAAAAATATATATACCAATTAATCCCTAACTGTAATTTGGGTTTTCTTGAATAATAAATGCCCGCCCTTTCGATGTCTACATTAATCTGTGTAGCCGTACAAAATTTGACAATTCGTACGCCGCCGCGCTGTTCACACGGTCGACGGACGAACATATGAGAACGTGATTTTTGTCGACGAGTTTGCGTCTCTTTCTTCCAGTGCACATTCACATGTGTGCGCAATAATGTTAAGTGTCTTTTTATGCTTTCCTAATTCAAAAAGTACCATTTCGTACGAATATTCCCTGTCCGTACGCCACACTATTTCCATCGCAGTGTACTTTCTTTATTAAGGCTAATTGAAAAAAAAACCTAATTAGAATAATGGAAAAAATAAAATTATGGATTGTATTTCGGGTTTTTTTTTTTGAAAAAATGGCATTAAATTGGCGTTATATACTCTAATAGCGATTGACGGTGTACTTGGGAATTTTAAAATTAAAAAAAAAACTTATATTCCATTTTTTTTACTAATGCTAATTTGGGTTTATCAAAAGATTAGAAAAAAACCCTGAACACGCGTACACTAATATAAATATCCGTACAAAATCTTTGAAACCGTACGCCGTCGCGTAATTTTACCTTCCGTAAATTTAACTATTTTAAGTTAATTTTTCACTTTCTTCCAGTTCACATTCACATGCGCGCGCGCCTATGTTAAATTATTTTATGTAAATTTTCACTTAGAAGGGTACAATTTTGTATGATCTGACACAGACCATACACCATACTATCTAAATCGCATTGTACTTTTATTATTATTGCTAATTCGAACATATCCCTAAATGGCGTAAAGGAAAAATATAATTATTAATGCTATTTTTGGATTTTGGTCAAAATTGGAGGGAACTGAATTAGCGTTCAATGCGCTGATAGCTATTCGCGGTGTATTATCAATCATGCTAATACATGGCAGGTAGTAGCTAATCTTATACAAAAAAAAAAGAAATTGCTTTCATGTTATTAATGTTAATAGTGCGTGTAAGACACCTAATACTTTTAATTAGCTCTCGACCCGGTTCAGTTCAAAAAATAACATTTGTACTCTTATGATTACGATTACGATTGTTACTTTTATCACTATTATTCTTATCGAAAAGTATTGTAGTTCACTTACTATTTACGATGTGAATCCACTTACTACTTTCTAGGTTATTGTAACTACTATTATTGTTTATAACTGTCATTTAGAACATTGGATATTTCGTAGACTACTGTAGTGAAGTAATATATTTTCAAAGTTATACCCTCATTCTGAGCGTGAATTGAATAACTTTTACATTTTTTTGGGTTAATTCACTTTCGTTTTTTGTTGAAATTGCACGATTTACCCTCAACAACAACGCAAATATTGCCAAATTAATTTCCACGTTAGACCAATGTTATGAAATACAATAAGTTATATTAAACAAATGTTAAAACAATGAAATCTTGTTTGACAAGCGTTTGAAAGTTTATATGTTTTTAGAATTCAAACGGTGTAATTTATGTCCAATCTTTCAAATGTCTATTTATTTTTTCAATTTGTTTTCACTGTTGAAGCAGAGCTTTAACTGTCTACGCTAAATGGTTTTTAAAGAAAGTGAAGGTCAAGTTCCATAATATTGACGTATCCGATGTTGATATTTTGGTAATTCAGTGATAATGCTGAACTTGAATACTTATTGAAATGTTGAACTTGAATGTCATTGCTTTGTATTTTTTATAATGCCACTAGTTTTGAAGGAAAATCGTAGAACTACAAGGATTCAACCGCCAATTCCGAAAGTTGTTTGAATTCGATGTTGGATGAAAGTTGTAAGTATATTGTGCACAAGAGAATTTTAATTTTGAATAAAACGGGTCTAAACGAGTAAATGACATGGTTTAGACGTTTAGACGATCATCTAAACGATTGTAGGTTTAGGGGGTAACGTTTAAACCCAACATTGATTAGGCGCTAGTTAAAATTCCATTAAAATTTTCCGAGTTAATAAATGTGCGAAACAGGTAAACGGACAGCAAGTGAACATGTACCTTCTTATGGTACAAGCTGACGCCACGTAACCGTAAAAAACAGATTTGGACACAGAACTTCTACGTCTGCATTATCGGCTGTAGTTTCGACGCCAATGGAATCGTGAAAAACGTGAAAGCAGTCGCCAGCCTCCAAATTTATGGGAGAAGCCGAGAAATCTGCATTTTCATTGGACCGAAATAAAAAGGACAGTCGGTAATGGGCTCTCTGCCGGGGAGCCTGCTTTCCATCAAAAATCGCAAATGTAATGAAACGATTTTTTTCCCGTTCAAAAACAACGGTTTATTTCCCGTCAAAAACGGCTGTACGGCATGAGCTGTGTCTACTCGTGCGAATTGCTCGCACGCGTGAATTCAACAAGTGCCCCCGGCCTTACAGTTTTAGTAGAGTTCGAACTTTACCTTCCGGTAAATAATACCGCACATTTACTGTAGAGAAACTTGTTTTCAATGGGCTCTGGTTATTGTGTCTTGGAGCTAGGTTTGATTTGTGTCGCAGAATTACTGGCATTCCCAGCATTATACCTTGTACCTGTAAAACAAATTGAAAGCAATAATATAAACAAGCAACAACTAATTCCAAAGAAAATACCACAAACACGAACAGAAATACAAACACAACAACAAACACAAACATAAACACAAACGCAAACACAAACAGAATACAAACCAAACACAAACACAAACACAAACACAAACGCGAATTCAGAATCATAATGAGCTCCATTAGGGAAGGAGTTACGAAGGATGGATCAGGACATTCTTTAGCGTTCCGAGTTATGCGTCTTTGCAGGCCAGCATTGCATGTAGACTTGCCGCTCAAGTTTGATGTCGAAGATATTTGGTATGGTGAAGATGATGTTGACATTCCGCAGCCGAAATCGTATGGAGATGAGATGTTTGCATCAAGATGTGAGCTGCTGGAACCTGTTGACGCTTTTGGCGTCAATGGTTTGATGGTTTTACCGCAAGCATTCGGGTATTTAGCATCTTAAAACTACGAAGAAGTGTCTTATGACTACTTGTCACAATAAAATAAAGTAAATAAATTGAATAATTTTTTTCTCATTTGCTGTCTTGTTTTAGCTGCGCATTCGGGTTCTGAGAAAGAATTCGGTTCTGTCTGGGTTGGTTGCTAAGAACATGCCCTTTGAAGCTACAAAGGTAACAACTCGTTAGCTTTTGGCTGTTAGTTGGATGCTTGGTCTATGTGCAGTAAATACATTGAGTGACACCTTTCATTATGGAAAATTTGTTGTTTTGGCAGGTCAATTTACCTTGGAGAAACGTTTTGCAGCTACATAAGTGTTGGTAATCACTCCAGCCACGCGGTCACTCGAGTTGTTGTTAAGGTATGTTCAGAGGCGGACTAGCAATTTCCAACTAGGAAAAGTAGCCATCCGGTTCTTCATTGTACTCAAAGACGGTGTGCGAAATTGATGCCTTTACCCTAGTGTTTTTTTTTTTGGTCCGTCTTATTTTTCCAAACAATGTTGACTGCAAGGAATGATCATTTATGGCAATGACATGTTGCAGTGCTGTTGCATGTGATTTTTGATGCAATTTCAATGTGCTGCAAAGATGTCTACCATACAGAGTTTGCTCCAATACAAAGGTTGTCTTCTTTGTAGCTGACAAGCGTAATAAATTTCAGATGTTATCTTCATTATAGTTGACAAGCATAATGAGTTTGAGAAAGTTATCTTCTTTGAAGTTAACAACCATAATGAGTTTCAGAAAGAGTATCTTCATTATAGTTATCTAGCATAATGCGTTTCAGGAAGTATATCTTCACTTTAGTTGACAAGCATAATGAGCTTTAGAAAGGTTATCCTTGTTATTGTTAACAATCACAGTGAGTTTCAGAAAGGTTATTTTCATCATTGTTAGCAAAATGAGTTGCAAATGGCTTATTTGCTGCAGGCAGAATTGCAAACAGAGCGACAGCGACTAGTTTTGGCAGACACATCAAAGTCCCCTATTGAGACACTGACAGCAGGAGGACGTCATGACTTCCTGATTGAGCACGACATTAAGGAGCTTGGAGCTCATACGTGAGAATCTTGCCCATTTCTTTTTGTCCTTCAAGTGAAATTGGATAGGAGGATTAAGAATGTTTGAGGATGTTAAGGCCCGTCTTTAATTGTGGGCACTAGTTGCCTTTTTTGTCTGTAGCTACACCCCCCATCGTAATTAGTATGGACCAGAAAATTTGCAGGTTCCAATTTTTAAGACCGATGCATAAAATGGTGTAAACCAAAAATGTAATGGATCTTAAAGTGCTTGGACAATAATCGTCCACTTAGGTTTTTCTTTTGTGAACATTGATTTTTCATGAACCATAATAATTTCCCGCCCATCGAGGTAGTGCATCGAGGAGCTTGGTCTTGATGACAATCTCATGTGTGCAATTTTTCCAATTCTAGGTTTCTGCCTTTGCGTTAGGATTGTTGCTGAGTCAATCCTCGCCATTTTATGTATTGCGAGTAAGTGACGCAAGAATTGAGGATGAGTGTTGTTGGTGTATTGCAGCTTGGTTTGTTCAGCAACATATGTGGACCACACTGGCGACCAGAAATACCTGCCCCAATACTTTAAATTTGTTGCCTCTAACCCGCTTTCTGTGAGAACAAAGGTATGTCAGACTACTGAGTACTGCGATTGCTTTTCAAGTTTGTGAGAAAAAGGTATGCATCTGGGATGAATCATATTAGCCAAACCGCCCTTATCTTTTTTTCTGCAGAGGCGATTTTGACTGGGTTTTTGCCCGCATAATGACTTTTCTGCGAACAGTGGTTTTTTTCTGTAGATCACTGCAAGATTTGTCCAATGATATTTTGTTGTATACTTGTTAAAATTATGACCCTTGTTTTTCATTTTGCGGTGTTTGGTGGGTGTTGGCACTCAGGTTCGCACTGTCAAGGTGTGTTACATTCTCCTTGCCTTAATTTTGTTTTTATTCATTTGTTTGAGACAGGTGCCCTTTAAGATTTGTTAAAGCAAGAATTGTTTATAGCTTGCAACTGGTGGCATATTAGTACTTTTTGAACTGTCAGTATTAGAGTTTGCCTTTTTCTTTCGAGTATCTCACTGCATTACTAATATAAAATTCCGCTGATCTCTTATTACTCAATTTATAGAAAGATGTGAGTATTAACCCAATATGTGAATATATAGAAAACTTATAAAAACGTGTTATTAATGTCTTTCTTACTTATACAGTCTTTAGGTTCCATGTTTACGTTAGTATTGCTTTTGCTGTCAAATGGTGATACGGAGGTTGGATAGGTTAGGCTTTCCAGTCTACAAGTAGATACTATAGGCCATTTTCTTAGCACAAATATATGCATATAGCATTTCAACCAAGGATGTTTTTCTCTTATATCTTAGGGAATCCTCCATGATTGCTGTCATGCGGTAGTTTTGAGAGTCTGAATGGATGTTACTGTTTTACAATTATTTTATAAAATTGAAGCAGTGGATAAATAGAAGTTAACAACGAAATGAAACGAAGTGAAATGAATTGAATTGAATCGGATTGAAATGAAATGAAATGAGTTTGAAGATGCAGATGGGCTTATGAATCGCAGGATATGACCTTTCTGGAGGCTTGTGTTGAGAATAGCACCAAATTACCTTTGTTCTTGGACCGTGTAAAGTTTGACCCGGCAGCTGGCTGGGAAGTTAGCAATTTGGAACCAGATGAAGTCAAGGAGGTGCCAGACGATCCTTTTGGGTAAGTTTAAAGAATCTCCTATGGAATCATTTTAACCTTTTTTTTATCGAAGGGAAGAGAAGAGGGAAGGCAGGAGGGGAATGGGGAAGGGGGAAGGGGATGAGGGAAAGGAAGCGCCGGATGATCCCTTTGGGTGAGTTTCAAGTCTCCTCGAATCATTCTGACCTTTTCTATCATTCTTTTCTAAGGAAGGGGAGAGGGAAGGGAAAACGGGAAGGAGGAAGGAGAAGAGAGGAGGGAATAAGGGACAGGAGGCTTTAGATGACCCTTTTGGATCAGTTTTTAGCATGTTCTACCCCATCATGTCAACTGTTCGTAAACCAATGAATATGTGCTTCTCAGCATCAGAAAAAGGAGGAAAGGAAATGGAAGGGGAGAAGAGGAATGAGAGAGGGGGAGAAGAAGGAGGAGGAAAAAAAAGGGAGGAGGTAATGGAGGAAGGGAAGTGGGGAGGGGACGGGGGGAGGGGCGGGACTGCTCATGGTGCAACTGAAATTCACTCTGTGGGTGATATGAAGCTGGATGGAGAATTTTTTTTGGCAGGATTAATTATTAGAGCCACTTCAATTTTATTCATGGACCATGGCTATTTGGATTATCTGAATATCAGCATCCAAAACATGTAACTCGGTCCAGTTTCAATGACAGTGCCTAAAATCCTATAGACCAGGAAAACCATTAAGACATGCTCAAATAATTACTTTTATAATCACCTAAGTTTTTTGTTATGGATATTGTCCTTGCTCTTTTGTCTGACTCTTTATTGGATGGTTGTTCCTAAAATTTTCTCTGCTTGCAGTGGGATATTTAAACGTCCAAATCTTGTTTCTGCAAATGGAGGTTCACGACATTTTCTTTATAGCTTGCGAAGAGCTCCACAACAAGGAGTAGAGGCTGGGAATACTTTGGGGAAACTGGAAATGATGTGGAGGACCACATTAGGAGAACCGGGTCGTCTACAGACACAGCAAATCCTGGGAAATGTGAGTTTCAATTTTCATTTTTTCTGTTTGATTTTAAAAATAGTTGTTCAAAAAGGGTTTTATAATATATTGGGCATGGTTGTATAATCAGTGTGAGGAAAAAGTATCTGGAAAAATCAAATGAGGTTATGAAAGATTATGCTGCTATAGGGAGACTACATTGCAATTTCGGTGTGTTGCAATATTGCCTTCAAGTACTGTATTTTTGCTTTAGTATTTGTCAACATTGAACGTGAAATTTGTAGTTCTTTGTATTTCTGTCTAGAGTCTCCTTCTTTGTCTATATTATAACTGTTCATAGCGTTGCGACACTCACTTGATTTTTCTGGCAATACTTATGTCTTCGCAATGATCGCATATGTTACATCAACAAAGTATTACTGGATAGAGCAACCCTAGGTGCACCATACGTCTTAATATATAAACTGTATTACTGGATCCTTCAGTATATGTGGGAATCCTATGAGGTTGCTACTGACTTTGAAATTTTTGTTAACCTTTTACTGTAGACTTTACTGTAGTCTATCACTGTGTCTCAACTGGAAAACCGGTTATTTTGTTGGCTATTCGAATGTTGAATTAGTGAAATTGCAAGGTAAGTAATGGAGAATTCTTCTTAGTTGTGGAGAATGAAAGTAAGATAGTAGAGGCGGTCTCTTGAGATGATGGTTCTAATATCTTTAATAAGACTTGCAAATTTTGGAAAAGGCTATGACACTCGCTGGGAAAGTTTAATGAGAGGAAGAAGAAAAGGGAGACTTCAAAGATTCTTAACTAATTTGTTGGATACTGCGATTGTGTATGGATCATAAAGATTTCTTATTGTGTTTTTGAATATAACAGCCAACGCCTCGAAAGGAAGTGGAGCTCCGTCTGCTTGACTTACCAAAACGAGTGGTGCTTGAAAGACCTTTTCTGGTAGGTTTTTTCCCTTTTGTTTCTTATGAAGAAAGGTGTTTTTTCTTCTAGAGATAAGTTCTGTGTTGAGACCATGTTTTTCTGCATCGTCCAATGTGTTAGAATTTGAAGTTGTCATATCATCATCCAGGCTTTGTGCCCTTTTTTTCTGTTGCTTTCCTGTTCTCTACTTTTTATTCACTTCTTGTGATAGTGCTGGGAAACGATTTCTAGGGTCTCTCAATGTTTTCTTGTTTGAATGCATTTTGATTGTTTTTCGAATGTATTTTGCAGCTACTTTTTGTCAGACTGAAATGGTGTTTCTGAGTGTTTTTGGGTTTTTCTTTTTATGGAACAGGTCCAATGCCGTATAGCAAATTGTACCGACCGAAGTATCGGTTCTTTACGGATTAGTATGGCGTTAGGAGACACTCAGAAACCAGTTACTGTCAGTGGACCAAAGGCATTGGTAAGTATTAGAGTGAGTTTTAGTGTGTTGAAGGCAGTATTAGAGTGAGTTTACAGAACAGAGCACATATAGCTCTTTAAAAAGTCAAGAATCTTTACAAAACTGGTAAGAAAATCTAACATGTGGGTTTTTTGATGAAAAGTAAAATCTGGAGAATTTGGTTGGGAATTCTAGATAATGACTGAGGAGGCAGGCAACAAAGATGTTCATTTTCATTCTATGGCTATTCTGGATGTGCATATAGAGGAGTTTATGTCAACCGGATAGATACAGTGAGAGATCTTGTTTAGTGAAACCTAGTTTTTATGAAACACAGTCTAGTTGAGTGTTTCTTTTGTCAAACTTGCCGATGTAAATAGAAAAGGTAAAACATTTAGCAAAAATAAAACTTTTTCTATTTGATTCCATTTTTTAAAGGGAGTGCTTATAGTATTCTCTGGGGCATATTTATGGATGCAGATAGTACCTGGTTTGGAACCTCACTCAAGTAGTGACTTCAGTCTAGTATGTAATCTCAGCCCTTCAAACTTGTCTGCTTTTTCTGCTCTCCTTCTGAAAGCCAAACCAATTTTCTCAAACACTGGTCAATGTTCCACCATTCATGATCATTTTCTCCACAACTCGTTTTTGTCCTGTCACTCCTGTTCCCTCCTCTCCTGTCCTCCTTTCTCTCCTTTTCCTACTTCCTCTCCTTCACTCCTTTCTCTTATGTTACTCCTGTCCTTTGCCGGTCCTTTTTTTCCTTCTCCTCCTTGGGCGCTTGTCCCTCCTCTCTCTCCTTCGTCTCCTGTCACTCTTTATTCTCCTGTTCATCCTTTCCTGCCACTCCTTTCTCCCCTATCACGCTCTTCTTTTCTGTCCCACCTGACTCTCCTATCTCTCCTGTCTTTCTTTTTGTCACTCCATTCTCCCCTGTCCCTTCTGACTCTCCTTTCTCTTCTGTCCCTCCTTTCTCTCCTGTCACTCCTTTCTCTCCTGCAAGTTCCTTTCTCTCCCGTCCCTCCTGTCTCTCGTGCCCTTCATGTCCCTCGTGCCCCTCCTTTCTCTCTTTCTCTCTGTCACTCCTTTCTCTCCTGTCTCTCTTTCTCACTGGTCTCTCCTGTCTGTGTATTGTTTTTGCAAAACAATCAACTGATGTAAAGCTGGATGACGGATTGACTGAGTGTAAAACTGATGGTTATTTACTAAGCTTCTTTCACATGTGCACACTGATATATACTCACTAAAGAATTGTTCCTTTACTTCTTACTGCCACAGTGTCTTGTGGCGTTGGCATCGGGAGTCCAACGGGTGACCGGAATTGGAGTGGAGGATGTGAGGGAAGGAAAACCATATGATACTTTGCCAGTTGCAGAGGTAAATCACTAAAACTTTCCTCTTTGGGGTAAATAAATTAAACTTTCCATTTTGAAGTAAATAACTTAAAATTTTCTACTTCTTAAGTAATACCTCAAACTTTTCACTTTGAGGTAAATAACTTCTTTTCACTTTCTAGTAAGTTTTCCACTTCGAGGCAAATAACCCAAACTTTCCACTCTGAGGTAAAAACCATGACGTAGAATCTTTCAATGGAATCGTTTAAAGAGCACTTAAAAGTTTTGAGACAGATTACCTGAAAACACACAGTTTTTTTTGTTTGTTTCGAAACAGGTTTTTGTTGAAGCCATTTGAGTACTACAATAGGGATTTTGGCCTCCAAAAATCGACGCGCCATTTTTTTTTGAGCCCGGTATGGTTTTTTCTAAACCCTTTTTTTTTTATTGCTACTTTTATTAAACTTATTAGCCATCTGATTACTTTTTTTTTCTCACTTTTTACTATCATTTCTATTTATTAGTGGTGGGAAGTGGATTTTGTACCGCGATTTTTCTTTTTAAAAAGAATTGTATGTCAAATACTGATTTCGAAGATATGTTTTTGAATCTGAACACTAGATATAAGTTTCCTAAAACCTAAACTTTTTTTATTTTTTTGTACAGTTTTATTCTTCGAAAGTACTTCTTTTTGGGCTAAAGATTTCTGCTTTCGATGTACTTTTAATTCCCATTCTGGGGATGTCAAAATAGCCATATGCAAATAGTTTTGAAGACAGTTTTCATAGGTTTTGAAACAACACGAGCTCTTTTATTTCTGATTTTCCTTAGTTTTCTGAGCATTTCTGCAAGTTTTAAAAGCACACAGCTTTGAAAAAAAGTTTACGCTTTAACCGAAATAAATAAATTGCAGTTTTCAACATGTACAGGATTTTGAATTGAGTTTTTAAGGGTTTGAGGGTTTTTTAGGGTTTTTTTTGTCTCAAACTATCGAAAATAGGATAAGGTAATCCGTAGGAGACTTCCGTAAACTTGGTAGGCTGGTGCCTATTTTTGTCAACGTCAATTAGGGTTGACCTAAATGTGGTTCACATGTTTTTTTTTTGTTGGTAATTGGTTTTATAGATTCTATTATGTGGTTTTCTGGCAAAGCAACAGAATTCTCTCTCCCTCTCTCTCCCTCTCGCTTACTCTCTCTTTCTCTCGCTTTCTCTATCTCTTGTTCTCTCTCTTTCTCGCTCTCACTCTCGCTTTCTCTCTATCTCCCTCTCTCCCTCCCTCCCTCCCTCCCTCCTTCCCTCCCTCTTGCCGGTACTAGTAGCTTTCGTATGTGATCTTAAAATGTCATCAAATTCCTTTTCTTTTTTCCTTTTTTTTTCCCTTCCTTTTTTTTCCCTTTTTGTTCTCATCAGAGGTTTTATTTTTGTGGTCATCTTTTTAGAGTTACTATTTGTGAGTCCTCTGAGTAAATTATACCACTTTATTTGTTTTTGTTTTTACACTATAATATGTTTCCTTTTTTGTGTTTTATTATTGGTTTATTTATATATTATTTTTTTCTTTCGTTCGTTTCCGTTCTGGCTGTTTTTTTTTCTTCCATTTTGTTTTCTTTGTTTTCGATTGTTCACGTGTGACTGCGGTTGTTTTCTTATTGTAAAGTAAGATTTTATGATTTCTTTGTTAGTGTAAATTATTCTCTATTAGTGTTTTCTTTTGTTTATATCATTGGTGGACGCAAAAGCTCAGAGAGGTAAAGGGTAAAGAGAGCCGAAACAGTTGAAAGTGATCAAGTACTGAGGTTTGTTATTACTATTATTGTAATTATAATTGTTATTATTGTTGTTTTTGTTATTATTATTATTATCATTTGTGTGATTTACATATTATTATTGTTTCCATGCTCTAGGATGATCTAATGTCGCTCTTTTTGAATTTAGCTCAATGGTCTTATTATTATTGTTATCATTTTTATTCATACGATGGATGTTTAACTAGTCCCTCCAAAAAAAAAAAATTGTTTTACTTCTCCTTCTCCCTTATGCTTCCTTCCGTTCACGTTATCGGTGGACAAACAGCAAAGCGCTGAAACTGTTGGAAGTACTTGAATATGAATTTTAACCGCTGTTTTTTTTGTTATATATTAAATTAATTTTGTCATTATAATAACACAAGACTTTATTAAAAAGGCGATGGTAGACCAGTTTGTCATGTACTACTAACCATGGTTGCTGAGTGAGTCAATGCGGAAAAAGGGTTTTGTTCCACATGGCTGGTTTTGTTTGATGATGTCATGAGATTGTTGTCAACAATTTGAAGGAGGTCAAAGTAAAACCTCTTATTTTGTTTTAGTTTGTTTTATTTTGTAGGAAATAAGACTTTTCTCAACTCACAGTTTCCAGTTATGTGGTGAGAAAGAGTAGTAATACTTTCTTGCGGAAGTACAGAACAAAATAAATGAGTAAATAAATAATCAAAAAACAAAAATAAAAATAAAGTGGGAATGACTATGTTGATATCTAGCAACCGAGAAAGTTATTATACAGCTCGAGTTTGTGAGATCCGTCCGCATATTGTTGCTGAAATAATAGAGAAAATACAATTTATTTGATAAATTGGTTGTAATCCGAATCCTTCAAAAAAAAATTGTATTTGATAAAATGATGGTAAACTGTATTCTTTAGAAAAAAAAAATTTTATTGAGAAAATGGTGGTAATGTGAATCCCTATGTAAGACTCGTAAATGTTGCCCTCATCTGCCCTTCAACCTCACATCTACACAAGAAAATATAATATGATATGTATTCTACAAAATGTGCAACGGTTAACCGCAGTAGATGGAGACAGAACGAAAAGGGCAAAATCAGAGTGAAAAATGTCACACCCAAAAAAAAGGAATCTGACTAACAAATCGAATAAGACAAATTACAAAAGCAGAAAAAAAAAGAAAAAATTAACTGACATAAAGTTAGCAATAATAAAAACTCAAGAACTACTGAATCAAAAGCATCACATTGTAACTCAAAAGTAACAAAACTAAACACTTAAATATATTTTCGTTCGGTATTGTTCTTGCCTTGTTGTTGTTCCCATGTACTCTGATGGTTTACAGTCGCCGCTTTTTAATAAAGTTTTGTTCTTAAGTTATACTGCTGCTACTAACCGCAGGTACGAAATTCTAGTAATGTTTGTCTTATTCATGTTTGTTTTATTCGTGTTTGTTTTTTTAGTGTTTTAGTAGATCAAAATTGTTTCCCAAAAGAGTTGACTTTTTTGATTCACACATAGAATGAAATTTACTGCGTAATTAAATTCAAACCCTAAAATGGAAGATAAATTTGCGGTGAGAGAGGAGAGGGAGAGAGAGGAGGAACTTTATTAGAATTCTGATTAACACCTCAACCCTAGACATATACACACATAAATATATTAATGTGCAATGTGACGAAAAATAGAAAAGTACAAAAGCTAAAATAGTACAAAAAACCAACAAGTCATGACTGGCAAACTTTCCATAAAATTTCCACCCAAATCATCACTCTCAAAACACAATACCATAAAAACCTTAAAAAACCCTGAAAAACCCCAATAAAACCCGAAAATCCTCAATACCATAAAAATGCATGACTGCAAAAATTTCACATAGAAAATTTTGACATGGAAAAACTAACAAAGAAACATAGAAAATAGATACTCAAAGGTACAAATTACGTAATCAAACCTGAGAATGTTTAGACGTGACATTCTCATACAAAATGATCTTTACATTTCAATTTTTTTTCTGTCCTAATTACAATTGGTTCCACGATAATAAAAGCAAATAGCCTCCAGTATCAATAATCATCTATCCTTCGTCGTCACCTATCTTCCTCTTTTTCTTCTTTTTCTTCTTTTCATATCCTAAAGATTTGTCTACTATATACTCAGCACTTTTGACGAAACCCTAAAATTTACAACTTCTTACACTCTCTACTGTTCGAAAAAGATAAAAAACTCATTACATTAGTGACTTCCAAAAACCAAAACCTTTTCCTTTAAAAAAATTTACCAAAAGAATTTTAGAATTGGTATTCTTCGACCAAAAGTTGAGTCGTAGCCCTCGAAAACTTCCTCATTTATGTAAATAGTGAAAAATCCAAAAACATATTTCCTTTAATGATATACACTAACAGTAAACATTCAAGGAATTCCTGAAAGTTTTTTTATCAACTTGCGTCTTTTTACTTTTTTATTAAAAGTCCAAAATCGAGGCTGGATTACCGAGGAAAAATAATAAAAGACGTAACAAAAGAGGTTTCATTTCATATCCTACTATTCCTACTACTCTTACTATTCCACTATTTTCTATTCTATTCTGCTATTTAGTTTTTTGATTTCCTACTTTTTGGAAAGCTTCCAAATGAGTCCTGTTGATACAGGAACAACAAAAAAGGCGGCGGTTTTTAGCAAGTTTTCCTGCTCCACCGATAAAACGCCTATTCGAGACCAGTCTCCACTATATCTGTACACAAATAACATACATGAAAAGAAAAGTAAAGCATTAAGAGAGGGAAAACGAGAAAGAAAGTGAGAGGGAGAGGGAGAGGGAGAGGGAGAGGGAGAGGGAGACTGAGAAGAGGGAAATGGAAAGGGAAAGGAAAAGAGGGAGGCAACTTTCCCTCCAAAGCTGTGAAGTACTAGTACAAAAAAGATCCAATACTTTAATAAAAATTATATGCATTATTATAAATAACACATACGGAAGGCCATTTACCGGTAAACATAACATAAACATTTGTACCTTAACATTGCGTAACAAAAATAATTGCAAGTTTACCAATCCATTAGTCACTGATAAACAAGTTACAAAAAAAATAAATGAACATCTGAATCAAATCCAAGTTGAAGAAAAATAAATAAAAACAAAAACAAACAATTTCTACATAAAGTATCTTTCATCCTACTTGTTTCATGTACAGCTTTCATGTACAGCGTTAAGTCATTTTAGTTTTTATTTTTTAAGTTCCGGCCTATAAAAACTTCTATCTCATATTTCAATGCATTTGTTGAATTTGAAAAAAAAGAACTTCGAAAAAAAAGGATTTGAAACATCATGTTGACAGTAAACAGTATTAGTGGATAAATTATAAACCGAAAAGAAGAAAAAAAAAAAACCTGAATCACAAGAATATTTATATTTCTGATTCTGACAAAGACAAAAGTTAAGTGAAAAACATGCAAAAATCTAGCATACAACTGATTGTCAGTTTGTTAATTTTCCAATATGGTAATGTGGTAGGGTCTGAGGTGATAGAAAACATAATAGAATAAATACAACTCTTACGCTTTAGAAAAAAAATTAGGTTCAACATTTTGTATTAAACATTTTATATTTAGTGAAAAACTTTACTTGTTGAAGTGAAATGTAATCCAGAACATAAAAGATTATATATCGATAAAGGTTTTTGACCTCAATTCATCACTTTTAACTTTTGTTATAACCTCCCCTCATTGAATGGAAAAACTAGATCAGACAAAAATGTCAGAAAACGACAAAAAACTATTACTATCAAACATGCCAGGAAAAAAACAAATCACAAAAAAAGAAAATTTGATTTTTTTTTAGAACCTTACCCTGCATCAATAAAGCCAAGAGTCAGAATAACGACAAAAACTTGAAACCAAAAAGGTCGTCTCTTGTAGAAGGTTTCTTTTTCAATAGGTAAAGATTCTTCAGCTTCCTTTTGAACCATAGAATTCTCATCTTCCTTGTTTCCAGATGCAGTTACTAACAGATTTCTTCTATGTCTTATCCCTTTCCTTTCTGCAAAAATTGACTTCTTGTTCAGAAATCCAAATTTATAATTACTGAAGTCATCATCAAATTCTGGTACTTTTCCGTCAAAATTTGCGTTTTTTTTCACAACATTTTCGACAGAATTATGGCTCCAGGAAGCAGTTGTACGGCGATAACTGCAAATTTTTTGTCGTTTTCTGCTGATTTTCCTATTAAAACCTAAAGGAGGAGCGGAAACTAGGCAAGAAGGCGAAAGGTTGCAACCATAGTTACTAGTAAATGTCGAAATTTGAAGTGAAGGAAGTTGCAGCAGGAGAGGCGCCATGGCTGACAAGAGAGCTTGTAGCAGGCGACTGTATGTCACACCAGCGTGACACTTGTCTCATTAAAGTCTCCTTTGCTTTCTCCAGCAGTTGGGAGGGAGATCAGGAGATTAACTAAAAAAGTATGGAAGTATAAAAGTAATTCGTAAAATAAATAATGTACGTAAAAGTATATTACGCCATTTAAAAACATAGATAATTAGATATACTTCTTTAGGTTTCGGAAAAACTCTATTATCCTAAAGGGGTATACGAATCAGCACGAATGTGGCAATCCCTGGTGGCTACGGATTACGAAAAAAAAATGCAAAAGAAGTTTGAATAAAGTACGAATTAGGTCATTAGTATAAATGTTTGTCTGCACGTTTTAGTGTTTGGAATTCAAATTTCAAAACAATCTTCGTATTAGGAATTAAGGACAGTTTTCATTTTAGTGCACCTTTGTTCTAGGGTTTCAAATAGGTACAGTACACCTTGAATCGTTATTAGAGTAGAAGTTTTTTTAGCGTATAGGAATAATTACCGTTATCAACGCTAATTGGGAATTTGGAAATTTTCAAAGAAATCGTCTACACTAATTAGGAATTAGGGTTTTTTTTTATTAGTATGCATAAGGGTGATGTTCCATCAGGCGAAAAGTGGCGTAGTTTACAAAAATCCGCGACTCTCCGTACCAAATCGTACCGCCTATTTTGTTTTTATACGAAAAACAACATTACAAAGAATCTTGCCGATTCTCTCCGAAGGTCTTGGAGGTAATACTGGCAGTCGGATGTTCATCCACGAGGAGTTCGCTTCACTTTTCTCTGTAACTGTCAACCCACCTCGAGGAGGTGGGTTGGCAGATACATAAAAAAAATCCTGACACGCTAGACGATTAAGCTACGTGTCATGATGGCAAACCAACGAAAAATCTTAAGATTTGCACATGACACACTCTTTCCAAAATACAACCGAAAATAAAAACGAAATTTCGTAACATTCCTTCATCACGCTATTTTCGGTAACTTTTGTTCGTCACACTATTTCTCTCAAAGGTCTTTCTTTATGTTCGAAAACAGAAACCCTAAAAAATGAGCTGGCGTACAGACGGGCATCTGCAAAAAGTATAAAAGTTTTGTCGTATGATGAATTCGTACGCATGTACATGGTACGCAAAAGAAGATTTGAAATTTAGTTTGTCGGTGCTAAAAATCTGAAAGATATTCACTATCAGATCGTAGCTTGCGTGGCGCCAATCAATTTAGAACACGTGGTTTACAAAGTCTACGTGATGGAACATCAACTTATTCGACCCGATCTGTAGAGTTGGCCGTAGGATTACAAAAACGTATGATAGAACTTCACCCTAATTCTATTTGAGAATCTGAATAAAAAGAAAAAGGTACCCGAATCAGCGTTCAATATGCTAATAACGATTCACGGTGTATTGCAAAGGATATTTCATATATTTCGTGTTTGTGTGGTTCTTTAAGTCTAAATGTTTAAAATTCAAAAGTAGTAGTACTGTGTTTCCGTGGTGCTCATCTATAAGACCGTACGGTTTTGTACAGTTTCTCTAATTAAAAGAGAGTTGGGGTGAACTTCCATCAGGTGAAAAGTGGGGTTGTTTACTTGAAAAAGTGCAGTTCCGTACAGATTCAGCTCATTGCCGTACAGGGCCGTATTGTTTTTTTTATATATATAAAACATGACTACTGGAGATTCGTCAAGATTCTCCAAACTTTGGGGCAACAACGTCGACCGTCCGATTATGAGTTTTCGAGGCAAAAGGTCACTTCGTCTAGTGATTCGCTAGTGTCCTCAAAGAGGACACTAGCCAATCACCGGACGTGTGAAACGTTTACGCGTGGAAAGGTCACGAACAAGCCGCGCGCCATCAGACATTTGCCACGCGCCTTCGGACAGGCCGGAATCAAATCCAACGAAAACCACACAAAAAAATCTTTGTTGAAGAATGTGCCGTGACGCCTCCTCCACGATCCGCTGACATCTAGAATTTGCGGCGCCACGACGAAACACGAACGGCAAAACAACTACAAAAATACAAAACACGAACGTACGAATTGTACATCCACGTAAATTTAATTTTGCGGCTGGATGTACAGATACAAGTTTAGATATTGTGCTTTTGGAATCTTTGACTGCTCCTCGTCATAACAGAAACATACGTGCATCCAATCGAAAGAAAGCACGTACACGATAGATTCCATTGCTGACACGACATGATGGAGAAGTTGCAATTTTGTGTCCTCCATTGGACTACAGAATACAGGAAGCCTCTAGATAGTTGTTAACTAGCCCACTTTAACCCACAACCACTGCTGCCTAAAAAGTCACACTGACAATTTGACTGCACCCCTCTGCAGCGTGGACTCCCCTGAGTCCGTAGCAAAAAGAATCACTGAAAACGGCCAACTAGCTGATTAGTTATGAGGCTGTAAAAATGCCAATTTGTACAAACTCTCAAAGGGAGAGGTGACTGCCTACCAAAATTTTCTAAGTCTTGATTTCCTCTAATAACTTCTATCTATTGAAGTACGGACCAATCAGATTACTGTACCGTACCAAAAAGTACTACTGCCAGTGTACCTTTTGTACGACCTATGTACGACAAGACTATTAAGCGGACGCGTGTCTCATTTTCACTCGTCCGTACATTCCTCGGAATTCCTATGACTGAATGTCATCTCTCCACGTGGCTCCAGGTCATGCCACGTCACTAAACGCCAAAGTGACTACTCCGGGATTTCGGCGATGATGTGCGCCGTTGGATTTGCAGCGAGACGCAATCTTGGCCGTAATAAATACTTGCGCGATATTTGTTTCGTTGTTTGTGTGGTTCTTTAAGTCTAAATGTTTAAAATTCAAAAGTAGTAGTACTGTGTTTCCGTGGTGCTCATCTATAAGACCGTACGGTTTTGTACAGTTTCTCTAATTAAAAGAGAGTTGGGGTGAACTTCCATCAGGTGAAAAGTGGGGTTGTTTACTTGAAAAAGTGCAGTTCCGTACAGATCCAACTCGTTGCCGTACAGGGCCATATTGTTTTTTTTATATATATATAAAACATGACTACTGGAGATTCGTCAAGATTCTCCAAAATTTTGGGCAACAACGTCGACCGTCCGATTATGAGTTTCCGAAGCAAAAGGTCACTTCGTCTAGTGATTCGCTAGTGTCCTCAGGGAGGACACTAGCCAATCACCGGACGTGTAAAACGTTTACGCGTGGAAAGGTCACGTACGAGCCGCGCGCCATCAGACATTTGCCACGCGCCTTCGGACAGGCGGGAATCAAATCCAACGAAAACCACAAAAAAAAATCTTTGTTGAAAAATGTGCCGTGACGCCTCCTCCACGATCCGCTGAAATCCGAAATTTGCGGCGACACGACGAAACACGAACGACAAAACAACTACAAAAATACAAAGCACGAACGTACCAATTGTACATCCAGGTAATTTAATTTTGCGGTTGGAAGTACGGATACAAGTTTATATATTGTGCTTTTGGAATCTTTGACTGCTCGTCGTCATAAGAGAAACATACGTGCATCCAATCGAAAGAAAGCACGTACACGATAGATTCCATTGTTGACATGACATGATGGAGAAGTGAACGAAGTATTACTGCCAGTAAACATTTTCGTACGATTATTGTCGCCTCATGATGGAGAAGTGGCCTTACTCTAAGTTAAGATGGTATTCATTTATTATGACTCAACAACATTGTACCATTTATATAATTTTCGAGAATTCCTTCCAATTACTGAAACAATGCAATACACTGCACCTGGACCAAAACCCTAATATACAATAAACCATAGTTCAAAAGTAGGCTTTTCTATTGTAGGCCTTTTGTAGGCGCCTTTATCGTTAGTTGAAGTTCTTGGCAGCCATGTTTATGTCTTCCCACATTTGAACATCGTTCTCCACTGTCTTCACGGCCGCCGCTCCTGGTGCCATGGCAATAGGGGTGAGGGGTGTCTCCTTCCCTTTCCCCTTTTCGGACACACTGCTGTCCCCATCATCTGCCTCCTCCGCGGAAGCAGTCGCTGCTGCAGAAAACCTTACTCCTCCAAATCCTGGCGGAGTTCCCGAAGGTGGACGTTTCACTTGTCCACTGACGATACCCCACTATCGTTTTTCACACAAAGCTCCCATCATCATGGCTTCCCAATAGATGAACCCATATCCATTGAAAGTGGGCACCCTAGAGGGTGGGCCCATAACCTGCAATTCTGTGTCCTCCATTGGACTACAGAATACAAGAAGCCTCTAGATAGTTGTTAACTAGCCCACTTTAACCCACAGCCACTGCTGCCCAAAAAGCCACATTGACAATTTGACTGCATCCCTCTGCAGCGTGGACTCCCCTGAGTTCGTAGCAAAAAGATTCACTGAAAACGGCCAACCAGCCGATTAGTTATGAGGCATTAAAAATGCGAATTTGTACAAACTCTTAAAGGGAGAGGTGACTGCCTACTAAAATTTTCTAAGTCCTGATTTCCTCTAATAACTTCTATCTACTGAAGTACGGACTAATCAGATTACTGTACCGTACCAAAAAGTTCTACTGCCGGTGTACCTTTTGTACGGCCTATGTACGACAGGACTATTAAGCGGACGCGTGTCTCATTTTCACTCGTCCGTACATTCCTCGGAATTCCTATGACCGAATGTCATCTCTCCACGTGGCTCTAAGTCATGCCACGTCACTAAACGCCAAAGTGACTACTCCGGGATTTTGGCGATGATGTGCGCCGTTGGATTTGCAGCGAGACGCAATCTTGGCCGTAATAAATACTTGCTTGATATTTGTTTCGTTGTCGAAACAAAATGCGTGGTATCCGTTTTGAATTGGTACATTTATAAAACTGTAACCATGTGCGCCGTACACAGTTTTAGTTAAACTGATTTGCTCCTTCCTAAGTATATATATATCTATCACATACTATAACATTTAGCATTGGTCCTAGTCTAGTAGGATAAAGCTGACCGCCATCGGCCAGCTTGACGAACCGCAGGTACCGGGATCAAATCCTGGGCCCGTCAGGTATATTTTTAGTAGCCTTAAAAATATCTGCCTGTTGAACTAAGGCAACCATGGATCAACCACTCTCTCTATCCTTCAGGGACTACAACAAGTATGGGGGCTAGAGACAGGAGGTGTAGGCAGGCTGTCTGTCCTTTTTCTTTTTCTTTTATACTAACATTTTAAACCTAGAAAATACTCAGGAAATCTATTAATTTCAACAGAAGTGAACGAAGTATTATTGCCAGTAATTGTTTTCGTACGATTATTGTCGGCTCATGATGGAGAATTGGCCTTACTCTAAGTTAAGATGGTATTCATTTATTATGACTCAACAACATTGTACCATTTATATGAATTTCGGGAATTCCTTCCAATTAGTGAAACAATGCAATACACTAGACCTGGACCAAAACCCTACTATACAATAAACCATAGTTCAAAATTAGGCTTTTCTATTGTAGGCCTTTTGTAGGCGCCTTTATCGTAAGTTGTGTTATGGGCTTTTCATGTGATCTTCTTAAATCGCTACTTTGATGAGCGACCGTTTGATCGTCCAAATCTGACGATAGTCCTATCGTAAGTTGTGTTATGGGCTTTTCATGTGATCTTCTTAGATCGCTTCTTTGATCAGCGACCATCCGATAGTCCAAATCTGACGGTTTGAATTAAAAATACCTCAAAACTCACAGAAAAATATTATTTTGTCCGAATGTTTTTCAAAATTTAGACATGACGTTTTGTTCTCTATCGATCGATGTGCAACTCAACCCTGTTACTATTTTTTTTCATTTTGCGACCAATACAATATGGGTATTAAGGTCATAGTTTTGCGTACAATAGGCATATTGTATGGGCCTACTTTCACCTACTTTTGAGGTATGCAATAAACCCTGATACACACAAATAAATATAAATATACATATACATGATACATAGTGTTCACAAATATTATACATACATCTACATAAGACTCTTGTATTTTGCCTTTTGCTTTATTTGCCTTTTTTTTTGCTTTCCTTTTTCCATCGCTTTTTTGCAATCATTCGAAAATATAGATATAATCGGAAAAAATGTTTTTATTCGGAAAAATACTTTCACCGGTCATTTTCTCATCTTCTCTCACATTCAATTTCCAATTTACAAAACAATAGAGTTTGTAATCAACTTTGTATGAATAAATCATTTATACCTTTGATAAGATCGTTACGTAACCGATAAAAATAAACCATAAAACAAAGATATTGAAAATGTTAAAACTTTTTAGTGTGACAAAAAACATCATGTTCTAATACCAAAAAATACTAACTAGAGAAAAAAGAAACGAAGTTAACGAATGATCCTTGGTTTTCATCCATTAATCTCCGATTAAATTTAACTACTTCCTAATCTATCGAGATGAAAAACAAATTGTACTAAACATATGTACTTGCTAAATATTTCTTGCTTAAATTGATTTTTACACTCTTCAAAGGTAAAAAAATTGCTACCTCAAAGTAAAAATTGACTATTGAAATACTAAAAAGAAAAACTTCTCTCCAACTTTGTAAATGTTAGTTGTATGCAAGTATGGCGTCTACATATAAGCTTTTTTTGTCCAATTGATCATTTGGGCACGAATGTCTGACCCTTTCAGGCATCCATTTCGTTTTTGGGTTTATTTTGGTTCACAATTTAGGAACATTTTTGTGTTTGTGTAAGCAAATCAAAGCAACATTTGACATAAAAATTTGTTCAAAGTTTTATCTGATAAAAAATTGTTGGATGATGCATGGGATATTACAATGGGTGGTTCCACAAGGAAGACATCGAGCAACTTTTAAAAGACTGACTTTTAGAAAACGAGCGAGGTGTGGATGTGACAAAATATGTGGAAGGAGAGCGTGAGACACTTAATAGGGAGGGAATCGCATGTTAGTGTCTGGTGATTGGTTCTCGATAGCGTTCTTCTCTTTTTGGAGAGAATGTGTTGAGTTGTTTTATTTTATTTTACGATTTTCATGTGTCAATATAATTCTCTGCCTCACAAGTGCCAAAAATTTGTCATAGATTATGGCTTTATGGTTGCATTCTTTAATATAGCAAGCATCCTCTTGGATGGAAACTTGTGTGCAACAATTGATCCAAAGGGTAAAAATTTGCAGAGTACACCGCGAATCGCTATAAGTGTATTCTAATTTGGTGTTTTTTTTTTCTAAACATAAAAAGTATTAATAATACTACTTTTTCATTCACAAAATGAATTTGGTAAACGGTTGAAAATATTTTACTCGAGCCTAAATTGGAAATTATAACACTAAATTAAACCCCACCCTATGCATCTCTTAACGGTAATAGCGATCCTGATGTACTCTGAGGTTTTGCATGTATGACAAAATGATTAATGCAATTCATAAACTGGATTCTACCTTGGGAGCTAAGTTGTGATTGGAATGATTTAAGGTAGGAGTAAGTATTTCCCGTCTCCGTGGTGGCGAATGGTGGCCTTAGTTTTTAAACTAGATTTTGGACTGATGTTTAGGAGGTTATTTTGTAATATTTGTGGTGTAAAACGCACTTTCATATGCCATTTTCTTTCATTATTAACTCCATAAGGTTTTATTTGTTGTTGTTGTTTGCTCATCTTGTATGTTGTCACTCATTTTGAAAGGTTGTCTTATGGTTATAGCCAACTTGTACCATGATAGGAAATTATCTGAAATGTTAGATTTTTTTTTAGGCGTGGGTTGCTCTGGTATGGCACATTCTTGGATATTTTCCTTTAGAGTATAATAATTTTGTTAAAGGATTTGGTTTTCCTCTTCAGATGCGAATGAGGTTTGGGAAAAGTATAGGAAGGATGCTAGTCTTTCATCCACAGCGTTGGAGTGATCCACTTTGGCTCATGCTCTCGACACCGGAGAGGCATTTGAGGTATTCTAATAATATTTTTGAACCTTAAAACGTTTGTTTTTTCATGACTTAGTTGTGAACTTTGTTAGGTTTATGAAGATGGCGGTTTCATTTAGGACGAGCTTGGATTGAAGAGATGATCTCTAGTTACCAAATAATTTCTATAACGGTGTACTCCAATATTTTATTTCAAATGATTTTTACATCCGAGATTGTTTGTTTTGTTCAATTCTGCGTTTGTGCATATCACTATTTATTTTTTTAAAATTTGTTTTTGCAGGTTGTAATGCCTATTTGACACCTAAAGGATTCTAGGGCTTCAGTCCCCATAATGATTATATTGAAGCCTTCATTTTACAAACTGAAGGAAATAAGCATTGACGCTTATAC
Source organism: Zygnema cylindricum (assembly GCA_037447655.1). Taxonomy (NCBI): domain Eukaryota; kingdom Viridiplantae; phylum Streptophyta; class Zygnematophyceae; order Zygnematales; family Zygnemataceae; genus Zygnema; species Zygnema cylindricum. The sequence continues at coordinate 102,856 of JBBHKE010001627.1, forward strand.
CCTCCTTGTAGTCTAAAAGATGTGCTACCCCGTTTTTCAAGCCCTAGTTTTTTGCGGGAGGAGATTGGAAAACCTATTTTGGAGGTGGACCTTGAGCTAGGCGATATCCTGTATGTATTTGTCTCTCATCTTATGTCATTTTCCTAAAGCATTTGCTCGCCGACAACAGTTAACTTTTCTTTGCTCAGTAGGTAGTATGGTTTTGTCTCTCATTTTATGTCTTTTTCCTAAAGCATTTGCTAGCCGACAATCGTTATCTTTTCTTTGCTTAGTAAGTTTCTTTGCTAAATAGGTTAATCGGGGGTAGGTCAATCGTGCGACAGTGATGTCAGCAATTGAATGTTTTTCGAATCCAGAGTACGAACACTAAAACTCTTTTGGTATTTGAAATTGGGATTTGGGCAATGGGAGTCGAGAACTGGAAATAGGAAATTGGAATATTAGTTTATTGAGGATTGGAGATTTTGGTTAAGTAATTTATCAGGAGTCGAGAATTGAAAATCGGGAATATTGACATATTGGTTTATTGGGAATTGGGAATTAGGAATTGGCAATGATGGTTTATTGAGAAACGGGAATTGGGAATATCGGTTTTGGGGGAATGTTGTCTTATTGAGAATTCGGAATTGAAAATGGTTTTTTATGAGGAATTGTGTGTTATTGGGACTGTTGGTTATTAAGAACCGAGGATTGGGAATGTTGGTTTTTTAAGAATTGAAAAATGGGTCTGTCGGTTATTAGAAACTGATAATCAGGAATGTTGGTTTATTCTGGAATGGAATCGAGAGTTGGGAATTTGAGGAATCGAGAATTGAGAATGTTGGTTTATTTTGGGGAAATTTGAAATGCCGGTTTTGCTAGGTTTATGCCAAGAGGAACAGTACACCAGGCAGTGGCGGCAGAGGACACACATTCTCTTCACATCACTATCTCCACTGGTAAATAATCTTTTCGATTTGCCCAATAGGATGCACACTGATTGCCCTTATAAATCATAAAATCAAACTTTTTTTCGTTTATCTCGCAAAATGCTGCAGTTTGCTTTCTTTAGTTCTCGTCCCTCTGTCCATTGGTTTGACTGTTTGGGTTGTCTGACATGTGTGTAGCGTATGATCATTTTTTTGGCATTTTTATTCATTGTTGGTAACTGATCACATTTTAACTTTTGTCTTCTTATTGTTATGACTGTCTCAAAGATTTTTGTGATTGGGTGTGAACAGGCCAAAACAATTCCTGGGCAGACTTTTTGGCTTTAGCTATCCCAAGAGCAGTGGAGGTACACACAGACGTCACTTTTAGTTCTCACAGTTTTTTCCCTTTTCTGTTTTTTTTTTTTTGCATTTTTATCGCGAAAAGAACCCATCAGGTGAAAGTCAAAACTTGCCGCATATGGGAAGTACCTTTTGGACTTAATCGCAAAACTGAAAGAAAAGGATGTCCGATTGTATAGGTGAAGCTAGACACTTTGAATTTGACATATTGGAAGGAATTCCTTCTCTGTCTCTCCATGTTTTTGTTTTTTTTCCCCTTTTTGGTCGATCAGGTGGCTGCTGAAGACCGTGTTGAGCTTAGACGGAATCTCCCTCGAGATATGTTTAGTTTTATGGGAGTGGCAAATATAGACAAGGGAAGTGAGTCTTTGAGGACAGAATTCCTTCTCAAAATTTCATCTTTGATGGAAATTGTAATGAACAATGGACCTTGGGATGCGGCTGTTGATCAACTAGCTGTTGATTTTCTCAAGAAAAGAATGCCATTGTATTCGAATAAAGATAAAGTTGAAAGTAAATCCCATTCAAAAGAGCAGAGTGGGAAGAAGAGGCGAAAGGGTGAAGGGGAGGGAGAGTCTAACGACAAAGGAGGTAGTGATGTTGGGAGTATGGAAACAAAGATAACAAGTAAGTCAAAAGTAAGGCTTGTGGCTCCAGGAATAGCAAGATTGGCTGTAGAGGAGGATGCAGTAGTAATTTATCACAGTCTTCACAATACGAGGTTGGCACATAATACAGCAGAAGAGGATGGGGACGAGGGAGTGGAGGGAGAACAAGGAGGGTTTGAGGAAAGGAAACAGGAAGGGGGTGAAGGAGGAGATCTTGAGCAAAATGATACTGGAGATATAGGAAATGGGAAGGAATCCAAGAGATCAAGTAAAGCAGGAAATGGAGATGAGGAGGACGAAAAGTGTGATATCGTGAAGAAAGATGGGATTTCCGGAGGAAAGAGAAAAAAGACAGTATTTGCGGAAGAGAAAGATTCGTGTTGCTCGGGAGGTGCCTGTGGACACGAGGAAGAGGCTCTGGTTTCATTTGGGAGAGGAAGGTTAGAGTTTCCTTTGCATTTTGGAGATGCTCTCGATGAACTTCTTCGAGCATATCCGGAGACAATTCAGGCCGGTAATATTGGTCTGGATTCTAAAAAGGAATGCATAGCTTTGGTATCGGCACTAGTGACAGAAGGATTACTTTTCGTTGAACCTAAATAATGTAGGATTTAAGTGGGATTTTCCTTCTTAGGAAAAGAAAAGGGAGTGAGGGAACAAAAAGGAAGTCCGGTCGAAACTGGATGTGATCCATTGTATTTTGTCGAGACCCACTTAATGAATATTGAAGTCCTGGTTCACATTTTTCATGGAAATTCAAAAATGTTTTTTCGGAAAAGTTTCTGTTTCGACTGGTTTTGACGCCTTGATTTTCTGAGTTTATGCGGAAGCTATTTCCCCATCTGTGTATTGATTGGTGAATCAGACATTCTGTCTTATTCTTTTTATTTTTAAACAGTACCATTAATTATGAGGCTTTGAAGATTGGAAATTCGGACACTATTTCAGAGTTTGGAGTTTGAAACATTTTGAAAAAATTTCGAGAAAAAAAATAAGAAAAAGAATCTCTCCAAAAGAACAGGCAAAGGCTCATTTAAATAGAAACTGATGGACATGCTAGAGAAACATAAACTGCCAATCTGTTCCTTTTTTTACATTCGATCTTCTCCTCTACATTTTTTCTCATTGTTGTCACAGTCTTCACCTCTTTCCTAACTTCCTTTGCCTCCCTCCTCCTTTTCCTTCGTCTCCAACGGTTCGTCGGCTCCTTCCTTGGTCCTTCCATTAGACTCTTGATACTTAGTTCATCTCACTTATGTTTCTCCTTCATTTTTTTCTGTCAACTGATTGACAGTTTATGTTTCTCTAGCATGTCCATCAGATTCTATTTTAATGAGCCTTTGCCTGTTCGTGTTGTCCGTTATCAAAAAGCTCATTAACCCCAAAATTGGGCTTGTGAAATTAAAGGAACATTTGTACATATTTTAGAATGTGTATTTTATCTGCTTCTTTTTGGATATCGTGCATCAAGGGAATTAATGGCACAGATGCCGTTTTGGTGGTTGTCAATTGACAATGTTTATATTAACTAGCTCTTCTCTTGCTCTCAAGTTTGATTTATACTTTTCAATGTAAATACAATTATCGTTGTCTGTGTTTGTATACGAAAAGTGTGTACGAGAAGAGCAGTGTGGGATATGCGCATGTTCTATCCTGATTGTCCTAAATGACTCCAAATACCATTTGATTCACGGTTGACTCCCTACAAGAAGTTGAAGTTTGGACAAGCAATGTTTGACAGTAAATGGCTGAATGTGGTGTCAATCCTTTGGAGTAAATTCCTTTCGGTAGCACGGGCATAAACAAACACATTTTCAAACTTTTAAAATAATTATGCTTCACTGCTCCTTAGTGAAGGGGGGAGAGGAGGGGGAAAGTCTCGTAACTCTGGAAAAGCATGATATGTTGCAAAAGGACAAGAAAGGACAAGCATAAGCTGGATGGGGATGTGAGGTGAGCAGGCATACAGAGTTGCTTGGAATGAACGGATCCCTTGATTTGCTTATTTATAAACAAGATACACTTCCAGCTCAGCAAAGTTCTGAATAAAACAAAAACAAAACCAAATCAAAATCAAAATCAAAACAAGCCAAGATAGTAACGCTGTAAATGGACAAAGCCCAGGAACAAAATTCACCCATCAAAGATTGAAAGTGAACTCATGCATCACACAGACTCATCAGCACTCAGGCCTGAAGGAGCTGATCCAAAAAACGCCAAAAAAAAAAGGAAGGTATGCAAGAGATATTTTATGGACCATGTAAGCATACGCAACACGGACATGGGATGCCTCTAATACAAACCATAAACTTCATGAAATAGGATTTCAAAGTCTAGATTTGAACGGTTATGCAAATGATATCTTTTCTTTTTCGTTTGCACCAAAAAAACAAGCAAAAAAGCAAAAAAAAAAACTACAAAAAAGAGAAAGTGATTCTCTAGATCTAAAAAAAAAGAATGACCCTCCTAAATAAATAAACAATCAAAAAGAAGGGTCCAACCTATCCTCATCCCCCCCCCCCCCCCCCCCCCCCCCACCACCCGGCTAAAAAATAATAAAAAAAAACCTTATTCCTGAGATACTTCTATCCCAAAAATTTGAAAAAAAACTAAAAAAAAAATGGAATGACTGAAATTTTGAAATTCGAGAGTGTCCTCGAATTCCATTCTTCCCCGACCGTTTCTCGCGCCATACATATACACCCTTGTGACGTCAGGCTGTCACGTCACGAGCAGCCTGCCAGAATCGCTCCACCGCAGTAGAACTTGGAAACTTTTTTTTCCAAAAGTTTTGCAACCTCCAAATCCCTTTCCCCCTTCCTCCTCTACCTCTTCCTCCTCGTCTCCCTCCTCTGTCTCCCTCATCCTCTTCCTCACCCAATCCTTCCCGATTTCTTTTTCTCTCTCTCTTTCCGCTCTCTCTCTCTCTTTCTTTTTCTCTCTCTCTTTCTGCTCTCTCTCTCTCTCTTTCTTTTTCTCTCTCTTTCCGCTCTCTCTCTCTCTTTCTTTTTCTCTCTCTCTTTCCGCTCTCTCTCTCTCTCTTTCTTTTTCTCTCTCTCTTTCCGCTCTCTCTCTCTCTTTCTTTTTTTCTCTCTCTTTCCGCTCTCTCTCTCTTTCTTTTTCTCTCTCTCTTTCTTTTTTTCTCTCTTTCCGCTCTCTCTTTCTTTTTCTCTCTCTCTCTCTTTCCACTCTCTCTCTTTTTCTTTTTCTCTCTCTCTTTCCGCTCTCTCTCTCTTTTTCTTTTTCTTTCTCTTTCCGCTCTCTCTCTCTTTCCGCTCTCTCTCTCTTTCTTTTTCTCTCTCTCTCTCTTTCTTTTTTTCTCTCTCTTTCCGCTCTCTCTTTCTTTTTTTCTCTCTCTCTCTTTCCACTCTCTCTCTTTTTCTTTTTCTCTCTCTCTTTCCGCTCTCTCTCTCTTTTTCTTTTTCTTTCTCTTTCCGCTCTCTCTCTCTTTCTTTTTCTCTCTCTTTCCGCTCTCTCTCTCTTTCTTTTTCTCTCTCTCTCTCTTTCTTTTTTTCTCTCTCTTTCCGCTCTCTCTTTCTTTTTCTCTCTCTCTCTCTTTCCACTCTCTCTCTTTTTCTTTTTCTCTCTCTCTTTCCGCTCTCTCTCTCTTTTTCTTTTTCTTTCTCTTTCCGCTCTCTCTCTTTTTCTTTTTCTCTCTCTTTCCGCTCTCTCTCTCTTTCTTTTTCTCTCTCTCTCTCTTTCCGCTCTCTCTCTCTCTTTCTTTTTCTCTAAGCTTCTGACAACAACCTAATTCACCTAAACCAAATTAACAACCTAAATCACCTAAATCAGAGAGCCAAACTTGGCCGCCTATGAAAAAGCAAATCTACCGCCTCATTTTTTTGGATGACGAACACTTCGACGGCGCACTCGCGGCCGTCGAAATTGTTGAACTGCTGCCGGCCGTCGAATTTGGAGAACTGCCGGCCGTCGACTTTGGAGAGCTGCTGGCGGCCGTCGAATTTGGACAACTGCTGCCAGCCGTCCATATTGAGAAAAAGCTGCCGGCCGTCGCAGCAGGCCGGCGGCCGGCAGAAGGGAAGCTCGGCGCCGTCGGAGCCAAAGCTGCCGGCGGCGCTCTCCGGCTCTTCTTCGCCTTTTTACCGCGGCGAACGCTGCGGCCCGGATGCAGCCACGCGTCCTTCATCTGAACGTCGTTGGAGAAGCCCGCTGACGTCACCACTCCACTCGTAGCGCTTTGTGCACTTGCCGTGGATGACGTCACTGCGGCATTTGCTGCCACACCATTTGCATTAGGCAACAACCACGCGTCATCCATTTGTACGTCGTTGTAAGATACTGATGACGTCACATTCACATTTGGTGTCAGCCACGCGTCATCCATCTCGACGTCGTTGTAATATGCTGATGACGTGTCATCCATCTCGACGTCATTATGGTATCCGGATGACGGATGCGCTGACGCCATGGTCGGCCATGGTGCACCAAAAACACCATTTGGTGCACCATGGGAAACAAAGAGTGAATTTTTTGAGTTAAAAGAAAAAAGTGAGGAAGCCATGACTGAAAATCTGAAATGGAGAATGTTTTTAGAAAGCTATGGATGGTTGAGCTTGCGGTGATAAAAGTGAGAATGGCAATTGGAGTGTCGATGGCGCTTTTAAGTCGCCATGCTTAGATTTTTTTTTTTCGGCATCAAAGTGTAAGAAAAGTTATTTAATATTTTTAGTTCGATTAAAGTGCCCGTAAAAGTATTAGTCGCATGATTTGTCGGTGATTCCACATATTGCGGACGTAAGACGCGTGTTACGTCCAGCTGGTCAATTTTTGCCACGTCTTACGTTACGAAACAGCACTCTACACGTCGTACGTTATATGGCAGTACTATCAGTTAGAAAAATAAATTGTTGCGTACATGTCTTCTTTTTTTATATCGATTTTTTGAATCGACGGTGAGATGTAGCGCTGAAACTTTTCGAATGTCTTTTTTTAACCCAATTTTTTTTTTCACTTGCTCTCCACGAATCAGCGAAAAGCGCGGTTCACGGTCTCGTCAAAATTGTTCGCGCGCAATTCAAAACTGTATTTACAATTCACAAACTTTTCAAATTCATAAACTTTTTCGCGCGGATTCGAATTTGTACTTAAAATTTAAGAACTTTTTGGCGCGGATTCAAAACAGTACTTTCCATTCATAAGTTCGCCGTAAGATTAAGGTCTCTTTAAATTCTAACGGTCAAGATTGACTAAAGCAAAAAAAATCATCCAAATGAGATTATTTAAATCTCGAATTTCCAGATTTAAATCTCACCGTTCGATAAAAACTTCTCAAAAAACCAACCGTCGATAACAAAACTAAATATTTGAGGAAATCTCATTTTCGTTTTTATTTTGGTTTCCCTCCGTTTATTTTTTCGACTGCAACTTCCAGGCGGGAGGAACGCATGCGCGCCCATGTAACCGAAATTTTGAAATATAACTTTCATTTTTTAGTGAAAATTCACAGAATGTTCCACTATCCGAAAACGAAATCTACGGTACTTTAAATAATGTGACAGTTGTAGACGTCTATAAAGCCTGCGACGGTTGTAGACGTCTACAAACCTGCGACAAATTGTAGACGTCGACAAATGTATGTTGACAAACCGCTGAACCGGACTTGTTTTTTGCGAAATGACAGATTGACAATTGTTGCCAGATATCGTTAGGGTTTTGTCGATAACCGATATGCCCCATATTTTGGCATACCGACAATCGATATGTTGGCACGATATATCGGTACTGGTGCTATCGCGACAAAAAAACAATATAATATCGGTTTTATATCGCGATAGAACCGGCACCGATAACTATCGGAGATAATTGTACGGTATATTACGTACATTTATACGGGCTAAATCCACGGACGCGCCGCCGACCCCTGCCCCCCACGATTTCAAAATAAAATCGCGACGTTTGCTTGGTTTCGGTACTATACTATTAGTACTAAAAACTAGTGTTGGGTATCGGGTAAATTCATATCGAGATAATCTCGATATTCAATATATCGAATATCGATCGAGAAGAATCCTCGATATATCGTACCGAGACCAACATAAATCATCGCGATATATATCGCGATATATAGTATTTTTTAAATATTTATTTTTTTATTTTTTTATATAATATGTTATTTTAGCGAAAAAGTCAAATTGTCTAATACGCCACGTACACCGTGATTTTCGTTCCGTGACTTAAAGGTAGACGCCGCAAAATGTAACCGACAAAAAGTACTAATTCTGAAATTCTTATAATTAATTATTTGGGGTATGGTTACACGAGGAGGTCTCTGTAATAGTACGGACAACAAAATTTATGTATTACAGAGGCCTCGGGTACATCGCGTATCTTTTGTCAAAAAGTTTTACATACGTGTTTGATATGAGTGGCTCCACGTAAGCTGACTACCAAATCTCAAAAATCATCGAATATCTGGAAACCGACCTTTTTCGTCTGGAAAATCGTACCTGCGTATGACGTACGTGTACTTCACAAGTGTACCTCGTCAATGTACCTCAGAGATCTCCTTCACTCTGCTGACTTTCAGGAAAAAACCGTATTTCTTTCCGGCAAAGATTTTACAGTCACTTTGTCCGAAGTCACGAGACTTTGAAAACCTGTGGGATTTTTTTTTTTTTTTCTTTTTTAGCTTCAATATATCGACGATACGATATATCGGCGATATATTGGCGATATATCGCGATAATTTGAAATTCGATATATCGAAGCGATATATCGATTATCGGGTACCTGAAATTCGATATATATCGAATATCGGCAAACGGTCCTCGATACCCAACACTACTAAAAACTATTTTAAATTTGATTTGTAACGTTAATGTTGTGGCTGTCCGTACCGAACATCCGGTATAAAGAGTACGAAATAGATTGTCATACGTGGAATGCTACACTCTATATAGTAATTAATATATCACAAAACATTCTAAAATACTATTACATATCATACTATGTTTTTTTCTACTTATCGCCAATAAGGAATTTGTGGGTCTCGGAGCGATATATCTAGACCCCTCACCTTTCGATCACCAATAACTATTGATATCCGTTTTATCGCGATAATTTTATTGTCGATACACAACACTACAAATACCCCAGCAATAAAACAATTACTTACAGGTCGCAAACAGACAAATTGTTTTTTGTTTGTGTACTCTCTTTTGTGCATAAAAAAATCAACAACGTGCGACGAGGCGCTTTCCTATTCGTTGCTCAATTGTTACGTTTAATCCAATCGACTCGAGTCTATTTCATTGAAAGTTTGAATATGGGTTGGCAGGATGTGGCATTAGATTGAAAATACAATTAAGCCAAATTAGAGTACATTATAAGTTACAAGATGACGTAAACTGTACTATGGTTCTCACGCGTTTTAAACATAATGGAAGACTTATGTGCAGGTTCAATTTTGGAGGAAACATACAAAAAATCTCTTACGTTAATATACACACACAACCCGTGGCTCCGGTGAATGGAACATAAGAACTGGGAAATAAAGTACGACGTCACTTGAAAAATAAACTTTAAAGAAAGTACGAATACTTCAACTGCGGGAAATTGGTTTTTTTATGGGAGAGGGAGGGAGGGAGAGAGGGCGAGAAGGTCTGGTTGTTTTGCCGATCTAACACATGGCTTTACGATGTTATAAGTTGCTTGCTTTATTATACTTCCTCATATTCAAGTTGCGTTGAAGATAAAAAATGAAGCATACTCCTTTTTTGTAAGACAATATGTGCTTCCCTGTGTACCATACATACTTCACCAAATATAAACAATTGCATGAATTTTATGACGCACAACGAATATGTCAATGGTGCCCATCTTGCGTATACACTCAGTCTTGTTTTAATAGACTATGATTGTGGCTTTCACATATTTGTCGCCTAAACACCACTACATTCGCCATCACGATTAGCTTAGAGGGACATCCGGTGTCTACGTCGGGTTAGATATTTTATGAATGTCGACCAAAGTTGGTCGAAACCAAATTAGTGTTGTTAACTCTAGTAGCGATGTGCCGTGCATTTTGCGATACATCTTGTCTCACATACACATGAGCTAAACAATATTTCTTTAGTTGACAACATGCAATGGCTCCATACTTGTGTATTGCACTGTAACCAATCATACCACCATTCACATAGAGGAAATGGCCATATGTATGTGCACTTACGACCATTTTCAAGTGAAAAACATAAGACAAAGCACGGATTTTGTGTATCATTCATTTTGTACTGTATGTACTTGAACTTACTTGAAGTACGTCGTGTTCCAAGTACACATTCTATTTTGGTCGAAATACAAATTTTATGGGTGTGAAATCTCTGGTTAACATAGCTCATTAGTCCGTCTATCTTTTTTCCCTTCCGTTTCCCTTCCCAACGCCTCACATTTGTCTCACATTCAATCACATAAAATCGCCCTAAAATATGTAAACTGTGTGACGTATGGTAGGCTTTTCAAGTGCATTTGTCCGTTCGAAGTACATATAGTAGTGTAATGTATCGGTAAAAAAATGATCGCGATAACACCGATACCTATAGTTATCGGTTATCGGACGGTCTACTTTTTGTACTTTCTGCCAGGAGTACACGTGGCAGGTTTCCAGTGGATCTCAAGGAAGAAAGGGACAAAGCCATGGCGTCGGATGTGAAAGGTACATCGTTTTAACTGGAGCCGTACTAAAGCCGTACATATCTTTTGTCGGCTACTGTACTTTCGGCTTGTACAAATGATCTGATTGGTAGGCACCTCAGTAGATAAGGGGTTGTGAGTAGGGCGCGTCGGGGGAATAACACGTACAGTTGAGTGAACTGGCCGTACGTTTATTTGTACGGTTCGTACATATATCTCCGTACCGATATATCGATTATAGGCTACCCGAAAAAAGGCGCATATCGGTTATCGGCAAATCCTTACCGATACACAACACTAACAAATAGTGCCTACTATGTCAAAAGTTTAAACAGCGGGTTATATGGACGACATAAGTAATGACAAAAACTGCAAGTTGGTAGATATAGATTTTTGCTGACGTAGAGAATCGGCTGTTTTTACCGATATCAGGAGCGAATATTGTCAGAGATATCAGAAAATCGCCAGGAATGTTGAAAACAATTTTTCGAGGAAGAATTTGAATTCTGTCGACGCTTAGGAAGAAACCGTCGGTAAATATTTAAATCATTTGATATGGATGACCCAATGATTGTTACAATTGGTTGTACGGTGCTTGTAAACGTTTAAATGTCTTGTTTAAACGCACCATTTGTACGTCTAAACGTAAAATATCTGACTAAACTCAGATATTTGTTGAAGCATAGCACGTTCTGTTTAGGCACTCGAATCTCTGTTTAAACAAAAATATCGCTGTTTAAACTCCGACCAAACCTGCTCTATCCTAGGAGACGAAGAAAGAGTTCTCAAACCATCAGTTCAAAACGTTTAAACTTTTATTCAGACGTAAATCGACAATATTACAAAAGGAGAGGGAGATCAATCGAGGCAGGAGGAGCTTTTCCCTTTAAAGTTTAGTCGGAATAGGGAAATTTTTGCATTGATGAATACTGCGAACCTTCCGCAAACCTTAATAAGCATGTTTAAACGCCTAAAAAAATCCATTAAACTTGTAAAAACATGGAAAGATAAAAAAGCCTCAGAAACCCTGAAGGCCGACTGTTACCAAAAACTTTAAAATCTTAAAATCGGCAAAATCACCAAAAACAAACCTTGAAACTTAACAACAAATACGAAAAAAGAGAAAAAAGAAAAAAAAAACAGCCCCGTCTCTATCTCCTGCGAATCCACACTAAATCTCGCGGGACCTCTCGCTGCCACGGCTGCGGCCTTGTCGAGCTCCTCCGACTGCCACACACCATTATTGCTGTGCTTTCTGCTTTTTTTTTGTTGTTTTGCTTGGATTTTGCCTTTAGCTGTTTTGTTTTTGCTTGCATTTTGCCCTTTGCTTTTCCTTTGCCCCTCCCTTTTTTTTTTTTGCTTATCTTTTTCCATTGTTTTTTTTGCGCTTGTTTTACTTTTTGCTATTTGTTTTTTTGCTTCTGTTTTGCTTGTTTCTTTTTGTTTTGCTTTTGCTTTGCTTTTTGCTTTTTCATTTTCGCTTTAGTTTTGCTTATTGTTTTATTTTTTGCTTTTCCTTTTACTTTCTACTTTTTGTTTTACTTTTAGCTTTTTGTTTTGGTTTTTTGTTTTGCATTTTGCTTCTTGAAATTTTATTTTAGGGTTTTCTGAAACTCCTTTCACCTGATTGCATTTGATCTTTCCAGGTGGCGACTTTTGCTGGGCAGGCTGTTTGTACGGAGCTCATGGCTTGAAGGATTTTGAAGGGGAAAATCAAATCCTTTGAGGCTTTCCTAGTGGAGACGCTGCGAAGCTCTTCGGAAGATCCTAGCAGAATTTTAAAAGGTTCATTAATGAGTTTTTTAATTTCCAAAATTTTGGGGATATATATGACAGGAAAATACAGAGAAATATAAATAAAATGTATATTTGACAGGGAAATGCCGACTTTGGTGCTTCTCACCTGCCATTCTATGCTTTCACAGGCCGAGAGAAGATCCTTCCACTGCCTCTCTCTCTCCCCACTCTCCCCTCTCCCCTGTTCATATTCCATGTTTTCATGTTTTGTTTTTGCTTGTATTTTGCCTTATGCTTTTCAATTGCCTTTTTTTTTGCTTTACTTTTTCCATTGTTTTTTTGCCGTTATTCGGAAGTATTAATATACTTGGAAATATTGTTTTTATTCGGAAAAATACTTTCACCGGTCATTTTCTCATCGTCTCTCACATTCAATTTCCACGTTACAATACAAAAAAGTTTACAATCAACTGTGTATGAAAAATCATTTATACCTTTGATAAGATCGTTACATAACTGATCAAAATAAAACATAAAACAAAGCATTGAAAATGTTGAAACTTTCCAGTGTGACAAAAAACATTATGTTTGATACCAAAAAACAGTAACTAGAGAAAAAAAAGACGAAGTTAACGAATGATTCTTGATTTTCATCCATTAATCTCAATTAAATTCAACTATTTCCTAATCTATCGAGATGAACAAAAATTGTACTAAATATATGTACTTGCTAAAAAATTATTGCTTAAATCGATTTTTACACTCTTCAAAGGTAAAAAAATTGCTACCGCAAAGTAAAAAATTACTATTGAAATACTAAAAAGAAAAACTTCTCTCCTTAACCCAATATTCGGTTATGGAGAAAATAGCGCTAAATTGGGGTTTACCATCTAAAGAAATTGCAAAAAAAGATAAAGAAAACTTGATGCTATTTTTGCGAGTGAATCCTTCATCTGTTTAAGCCCTATTATCTATTATCTTAATTTGAGACAAATTTATGAAGTTCCAAAAATTTAGAATGAATTAAAAGTAAACCCTATTTGGTGCATTTTTTAATTGCACAAAAAATGTGTAAACTATATAATCGGAAAAAGGAAAAACGAAAAAGTTTTTGGCAAATAACTTTTCACAAGGGTTATTTAAAGCGATAAATTCAAGTTCCCCCGGTAAATATTTTAATTTACAAAGGAACTCTTAAGTAATATACGCCTAGCATTCGATTCTTTTCTATTTTATTCTCATTAATTAGTGTATAGAGGTGGAGAGGGTCCCATATCCTTTTTAAAAGGAAGAAGATTCAAAGGCTCAAACGGAAGGAAAAGGGGCGGAGAGGGAGGAGGGGAGGGAGGGCGAGGAGGAGGGCGTGGGGGAGGTGAAGGAGGGGGAGAAGAGGGCGGGGGAGGAGAGGGAGGGGGAGGAGAGGGAGGGGGAGGAGAGGGAGGTGGAGGAGGAGGAGGACGAGGAGGAGGAGAAGGCGGTGGAGAGGGTGGTGGCGAGGGAGGCGGAGATGGAGGAGGAGATCGTCGTTTAGGAGGAGGAGGAGGAAGAAGATAGGGAGGAGGAAGAAATGGTGTCCCATCACAATTCCCACATTTCCCATTTAAACAACATTGTCCTCTAGGACATGGATACCCATTATATTTCGCCCCACATTCCCCTTTTGGGACTCCAAACCCATTTGAACACTCTCCCTTGAACGGATTAAACAACTTTTGCGCGAAATAGTACTTGTTGTTTTGTCCTTTTACGGTGTAAAACCGTCCGTCGGGTAACTGCTTTAAATCGAATATCGCGTGACACATATCGGCCGCTTCCCCGACTCCGTCCGTGACCCACGCGTCGATGAAAGGATCCGTCGACGTTTCCGCGATTTCGTGGAAAAGGACAGTGATCATGCCGTCGACGCCGATGTCGTAGTTTGGCGGAGTCCACCAGGCAGTCGCGCAGTTGTTGGGGCACTGAGGGCGGGAAATAAGGGGAAAAAATAGGCGGGAAAATGAGGGATATGGGGAAACGGGAAAGTGAGGAAGTGGGGAAATGGAGAATTGAGGAAGTGGGGAAGTGGGGAAGTGGGGGAAATGGAGAAATGTGGGAAATGGAGAGATGGGTAAATGGAGAGATAAAAAAGAGGGGGAACTCCAAACCCACTCCAAAAGATGTGCGCGGGGGGAAAGGGATCAGAATCAGGAGTGGGATCAAGAACGGGAACAAGAGAGATGGGGGCGAGAGAGAGAGGGGGCGAGAGAGAGAGGGGGCGAGAGAGAGAGGGCGAGAGAGAGAGGGCGAGAGAGAGAGGGCGAGAGAGAGAGAGAGAGGACACAAGAAGCAAGAAGCAAGGATCAGGGAGAAATGGAAATGGTTGACAAGAAAATGCCTAGAATCGGTTGACCAATGCAAAAAAAAAACATTAAATAAACCAAAAAGGGGGAGCGATGGGTGTGGGAGGAGAAGATGAAGAATAGAGCCTCAGAAAGGGCAAAAAAAAAGTAAAAGCAAGGACAGTACTGAACCACATAGAGAGAGACACATCCAAAACAAAGCAATCCAGACATACAAGACTTACTGCCCCAAAAAAGAAGCTCAAGGATAGAGGATAAACCTGTGTTTCAGAATTTCCGGCCCAAATGTATTTTCCTCCCCACAAAAATGATGTGTGCCATCCACAAATGTAAGTACAAAAACCGTCAACTTTTACAGATGAGTCCGTTAAAACAATATAAATCCCATCGTAACTTTGCGGCAACTTCCCGGCATTCACCTGCGTACATACATACATATAATAAACAATATGATACATATAATGCAGTTGAATTTTTAGGAGAGAGAAAGAAAAACCAAAATAAATAAAAGCAAACGCATTTTTTTCACACATTTTTTACAAGACTGCTGGAAAGGCGACTCTGGAGATATGAGTAACTAATACAACTGAAAGATTTTTTTTTGAGAAAAGAATGTATTTCTATCGACGTAAGTTTGGTTATTAGCTTGAATTGGGATAAGAAATGGTCAATTAGAAAATCTGCATTGTTTTGCAACCATAATTAGTGTGGAAAATAAAGAATGTGTGAAATATTCAGGTGAAAACGGTAAAATTTAATGTGGAAAAAGGCATAACTAAACAAATCAAGATTTCTGTGGCCTACAAATGTCCAAAATAAAGCTCCTTTCGTATTTTTTGCGTGCATTTGATGGTGTGGACGATAAATATTTTACTACTTTTCTGTCCTCAATACTACTTATTTACGATGGTGATTGATGTATCATACAAAAATTAGAGTGGAAGACACCTTTCTTTCTTATTTTTACCAATCGTTTCTTTACTATTTTTTTTTATTTGGGCCTTTTTCTTTTTCTAGACCTTTCTCAATTCATCTTTTTGTCTCCCTTTTGGTCATTCGTTTGCTTTCTTATACTACAATTTTTATTTGATTCTATTTTTATTGGCCTTTTTTTTTTTTTTTTACCTGATCATCGGCTGATTGCATAAGTTGATCCTGAGTGAGAGGACTTGAGGATCCGTCTCCATAAGGCATCCCTATTTCCGCTTCTACCTATTCCCAGAAAAAATAAAAAATAAATAAATAAAGAGAAATACACAAAAAAGGAGATGATAAAACAATCGTAAGAAAGTATACCAAAACGAGAATTCAAAGCATTCGTACTTTTTGTAGAAAACATCACCAGAACCTATGAGAAAAAAACACTTCAAAAATGTATATCTAAATCATTCCAATAATTCAGTATCTGATGTGAACTTCCCCCAGGAATGTATCCGTCCCAAAAAAAATGTCAGAACTTTATCTTCCCCGATAGCAATTTCTCATAGTTTTGCATACTCCAAGATAATCATCCGAAAAAAACTTCTTTCCAAGCGATGATTTCCAAAATTTTACCTATTTCAAAAAAGATACTTTTAGCCATCCGCCAAATTAAATTTCTCAAATCTTCCCATAAAATTACCAATCTCACAGGAATGTTCCCATAAAAAATCCCCTCTTCCTAGTGAAACTTCCCAGCAGTTCACCATTTCAAGCGGAGTTTTCAGAAATTTACCCTCTCCAAATTAAATTTCCCAATTTTATTTTCAAAATTTTCCCAAAAACTTCCCATAGTTTTACCTACCCCTAGTGAAATTTCAGATGCGACGTGATTTCCATCATTGTCATAAAATAATTGCGCCACATTCCAAAGCTGAGCCGCACTTCCTTCCGTTTGTTTCATAGAAGCGTCGCCCAAAGAACGGATAAAATTACGGATAATGTCTTTCCGTACAGTTGGCCAACTTCCGTACCACACTAAATGAATCACAATTGGATCATGAATAATGGGTCCACCGTTATACACAAGTTTGGTTGGGGGAAGGTTTGGACCTCCTATAGTTGGTTTGAAACTTTGGTCCAACTTCGAAGCAAGGTCAGAATTAAGTACGGAAGACGGTACGGATGATGTTACGGAAGAAAGCACAGGTTGTACATCATGGACCGCGAACACTAAGGGGTTTAAATAGGCTTTATGTTCAAATGTCGACTTTAAAATGGAAGTTTGGTTGTTAATTCCACAAACTCCGGGCCTATTGAAAGGGTTCGTGACTTGGGTGACTGAAGTGGACAAAAGGAGAAAGGGGAAAAGGAAAAGTAAGTCGGAGTGAGAGAAAAGGAGACGCAAGTAAGAGTGGTAAGCAAGAGCTGGTGAAGGAGGAGAAAAAGAGATGAAGAGAGAGGGAGAGGCGGGAAGAATGGAAAGGTGTGGGAATAATGTCGAAGTAAAGGAGAAAGAAGGGTGTAGTGGGAGAGAGAAAGAAGGAGAAGAAGACAGAAAGGGCAGACAGAGAGGAGAGGGAGGAGTAAGGAAGAAGGGAGAGGCAGTGGAGAAGGCACGAGGAAAGAAGGACAAGGCGTAAAGTTAAGACGAAGGGAAAGAGAGACGGCGAATAAAAGTGCGAGAGAGGGGAAGGAAAAGGATAGGAAAGCAAATACAACAGGAAAATCTGGGAGAGGAAAATGGAGACTGGGAGGAAGAGGACAGCTTGAGGGAAAAGAGAAAGGTGAGAGGAGGAAGGAGGGAGGGAGGAGAGAGATAGAGAGAAGGGGGGGGCAGGGAGAGAGAGAGGGAGGGGGAGAGAGAGAGAGAGAGAGAGGGAGAGAGAGGGAGAGCGAGAGAGAGAG